>CP092865.1:151606530-151626564 GCA_030710605.1 Cordylochernes scorpioides | reverse complement strand
TTTGGTTGATTTGTTAATAATTGTCGACTTGTCGCTGTGACGTCATCAATAAATACTTTCACATCTTCAGATATACAAAGACTTGATTTCTACGCAACAATCAAGTTATGCATATGAGCCTCTTATGTCTCTAGTTACTTTAGTCTAGGCACAATTTGAAAAATAGACATGACCGAAAGCTTGTGAGGTATGGAATTTGAATAATAGAAAAGCACCCTATGTTTTCTCGTTTCAACTCTATGTTTCAAATCTATTAAAACACATCAAATTTATACTTTATATATATGTGTGTTTTTAATTAAAAAAGCATATATTGAATCAAAATATTAGTAAAAATAAATGATATTTTGATCCAATATATGCCTTTTTAATTAGATATCAATTTATGGATTTCGATATTTTCAAAATATATGTGTGTGTGTGTTTGTGTAAAAAAGTAAGAAAAAAAAAAGGTCAGGTGTTGATATTAGAAACAACAAAGGCATATCCTAACCATGCTTACATAAGAATTTTTAGATAGCAGAGAGCCATCTAGTGGAACAAAAATGAACTAAACGTTGATTGAACATGTTTCGCGATATTTGGCTAACCCATTTTCTTGAAAATAAATCTTGATAAAATACTCATGCGAGCGGTCAGCGTCTGCCTTTCTTTTAAATATCAACACCAGTTCTTTTCTATTTTTTTTTCACACGAACAGCGTTAAAATTTTACACAAATAAATTTACTGGCAATGCGCTTCTTTTAAATATCATCAAATATTATCTCTACAGACCTTATTTGATGATATTTAAAAGAAGCGCATTGCCAGTAAATTTATTTGTGTAAAATTTTAACGATAGATGGCAATTAAATTTAATTTACTAATATATATTTAAATTAAGAAAAAGGCATCTCCTTATCGTGCAATCTTAATTTATGCACCTTATCCCAGTACAATATTACATTTGTACTCTTTTTTCACATAATATATATTTGTTATGAAAACATATTTTGCGGAAGAGCTTTGCTCGATGCAACACCTTGAAATTATATGTGTATGTTCCTCTACAGACCTATAAGCTTATGTCCATAGTTCACTAAACACCCCTAAGCTGCCTTCCATAGAAAATACAGGGTATATTCCAAACCAATCCAATACAATAGTAGAGCGGTCTAGAGATTAATTTGGCGAAACCGCTGAGAGGGTTCACTACTGATGAGCCAAGCCCTCTCATTCAATAACTCATTGCAGTAAGGTCTGTAGAGATAATATTTGATGATATTTAAAAGAAGCGCATTGCCAGTAAATTTATTTGTGTAAAATTTTTACGATAGATGGCAATTAAATTTAATTTACGAACAGCGCGTATCTACGTAAATTTGACCTTAAATACTCATTTCTTGATTTCTCAGGAAGGTTCTAGAACCAAATATTTGGTCGTTGAAGTACAGTATACATCACGTTGACGAAGGTCAACAGCCCGTAAGGCGTATGTGGTTGGCTTTTCTTGATTCAACAACAAAATGGGTTGGCCAAATATCTTGGAACACGCCTAAATCAAAGTTTAGTTGATTCTGTTCTGCTAGATGGCGATCTACCATCTAAAATGTTCATAAGAACAGTCAAGATATGTTTTTTTAAAAATATAAATATATGTGATATTCGGGTTAAATCCTGTCGGCTTACTGTGAGAATCGGTGTGGATTGGTGAGAATCATTGTAGGATTGTTGTTAAATCTCTGTTACAACCCGTTTGAATCCTGGTGAATTGTGTGGTTGGGTGGATTTGATTGGATTGGTGATTGATGGCGCAGTCTTGGTCGAATGGTGGTTTTCCACATATATATAAAGAGACAAGGGTCGCCTCTCCCGTCAAAACAGACGTTTAAAACCAGACGCCATCTATTGACCGTCGCCGCATCTAGCGGCCTCGGGTCGATAACAAAGCCACAACACCAGCTTTGGCAAACTGAAAAGGGTCTACCTAGTGACCATGGTTTCGGGCTAATGGTGTTGCCAAAGCTGGTGTTGTGGATTTGTCATCGACCCGAGGCCGCTAGTTGCGGTGACGGTCAAAAGATGGCGTCTGGTTTTAGACGTCTGTTTTAACGGGAGAGGCGACCCATGTCTCTTTAGATCAATTTCCTTCGGGCAAATATTCCATCTATAAATATATATTTTACTAAAAAGTTGCACCTCTTACTTCAATTATGCATCAAAACAATGCACTATTTTCATCATCCCAGTAAAAAAACTTTACAAGTGATGATAAATAATGGGTCAAGACACCAGTATACCTATATACCATGGTTTCAGACTATGGCCCTCATCAGTACAGGGGCGGCTTCGATTTCATACCATCCTACGAGAGGGGTTATTAAATCGGTCAAATGATGTCATAGGATATTATGGAATCGGAGCCACCCCTGTACTGATTAGAGCCATAGCCCAAAACCATAGTATACAGGATGGCCTTTTGTCAGAATTTGTTAAAAACTGGTTTTTGTAGCTTATTCTTTATGATCACTAGTAAATAACTTCACTATGGTGATGGCCATATTGCATCATTCTGTTACATAATTAAAGGGAGAGGTACCACTTTTGGTATATGAATATCTTCCTCCCGTAATCAGGAGAAAGTTTCCAGCTCGACTACTTCACTGACGTCCTCAACCTGGATTACTTGCTGGAGATGATGATCCCTTCCTCTCCAGGTACAAGAAGCTCAACCAGGCCCTGTGTGGGGTCATAGAGGACTACAGCCTGGTCAGCTTCCTCCTTATCAACATCAAGAAGGAAGAGATCCTGCAAGCGGTGGCTGCCACCGTGGACAAAGCCAACGGCTACATCCTGCGGCCCAAGGACAGTCAGCACACATCGACTCCCTGCTGCAGTACGCCATGAGTACGGCCCCTGACACCTCTAACCTCTGGGAGACATGATCATGTACATATCACTTATGTGTGGCCTTTATTAAACCTCTCATTTTCTTAAAAACAACTTTATATTGTGTTATATTTGTTCTGAATATAGAGAAATCCATATTTAAATCTTTAGATAATAAAAAGGCATAATACATAATGTAATGCCTTGACAAAGTTGGCGTTTAGCCAACCGAAATATTGACAAATAAATCTTTTATTCAATCCAATATATGCCTTTTTATTATCTAAAGATTATGTTATATGTGAAAAAAATAAAATGTAAGGTGTTGATTATAAAAAGAAAGAAGGCATAACCTGACAAGGAACACATGTGCTTTTTAGATGGCAGAGCGCCATCTGGTGGAACAGAAATCAACTAAACATTGATTTAGGCTGTTCCTTGATATTTTGCAAACCCATTTTTTTTTATGAATCAAGAAAAGTCACCCACGAACACGTTTCGCGCTGTTGAAGCTCGTCATCGTGGAGCAGGTTGTACCACTGCGACCAAAAATATTTATGGTTCCAAAGGTTTCTTGAGAAACCAAGGCCAATATATATATAAAGCCAAATCTTTTTCACATGTTAAGCGTATTTACAGAAATTTGGCCTTAAATACCGGAATTGAGGTTCTAATTATTATTATCTATCAATAGAACTATTTAAAGAGCACCTTTTTACGCGTACCTTTAAATTTCTCCTTTAAAATTCGAATAACTATCACTACGCGTGCATAAAGATATTGTCAAGAAGCTCCATCCAGATGGGGCACCTGTCAATCACCCCTGTACCCCGGGGGGGGGAGGGGGGGGGGGGGGGGAGGAGGGACCACAGGTGTGAGCGGTTATCGGAAGCTGATCTGCAAATAAGGAAAAAGAAACTCCTTGGTGGCTGACGACGCTCATTATTATTATCTTTACCTTGGGATAAGTTGTTTTTATCATTTGACCCTATCTCTCCCTTAAATACCTCTTGTAAATAATTTTATTGGAGAACTAAAAGGTAAATACCCTTTATAATAAATTAATTATCCCCAATTTTGCCCTTGCTTTATTTATCTCCGCGACAATATTTTTAAATCGTGAGTTAAAATACTAGTTCTTTCTAAAAAATGTATTACTTAAGGATACTAGAGAAATATCTAATGTTAAAACGTTAAAAAGAAACCCTTCCCTCAGTCTTCTCGGTTTAGACTTGTGAGCCATTTAGGATTTTATTGTCTGTATATATAAATATATTTCAAAATGGTCTCCTTTCTTATTAAAAAACAATTAAATACAAACCAAATTTCTATAGATATACAGTAGAACCTTCTTTAGCGGACATTCTTCTAGAGAATACTTCTCTACAAAGGACAGTTTTCATTTGTAAAATAACCATTTTTACTATTTAGCAACTCTCTGGTAAGAGGACACCTCTCTTTAAAGGATACTTTGGATCTGCAATTAGGTGTTGTCCTTTATAGAAAGGTTCTACTGTATATTTTCATTAGAAAATAGCAATTTATAAATAAATCATTATATAAAAAGACATATAGTAGATCAAAAATAATTTCTTTACCAAGTTGGCTGAACGCTAATCTTTGTCAAGGTACAATCACATATTCAGTTCGTATATAGATATATTGATCAATAGGTTTTGATTCAATACTCGTATATGCCTTATATATACGTATATATATAAAAGTAATATTTACATATTACCGAATATGTATATAAAAATAATTGCATAAGAAGACAGTATGGTCCACTCGCTAAGTGAGACGAATTGAATAACAGAACAAGGATGTTTGAAAACAAGCGGCCGGCAATTTGCCAGAAACGTGACATGGCGACTCAGAACAAACCAAATAACCACAAGAACCTAATTTACCACAAAAAGATTGTTCCAGAATATGTAGCAGAAGACTTGGTGATTGAGCGTGTCGGGCCCCATACAAAAAAAACGGTGTCAAATTGCGTGCGCGGAAAGGAGGGAAAAAATCCAACGTTGAGACAAAGTAATGGGTGCCACAGCCGACCTGACTGTAAGAAAGGTGAGTGATATCTGTGGAACCTTTCTGTGACTTCACACGTTCTTCTGATATCCCATAATATAACTATGTATACAAATATGTATCAACGTTTTTGTTTTGTCATCATTCAAATTGATTATAATTACTTATTTGACAATTATACGGCAAATGTTTCTTTTGAACGAAAAATCGAAATTTATTTTAAAGAGAAATAACGATTATTTCTAACCTTAGGGATGAAGTATGATAGGATGAATTGTGAAGAGTAATGATAAACGGAAAAATAGTGTCCAGGGATGGGAATTATAATTTTTACCATCCCTGGACACTATTTTTTCCGTTTATCATTACTCTTCACAATTCATCCTATCATACTTCATCCCTAAGGTTAGAAATACTCGTTATTTCTCCTTAAATAAATTTTGATTTTTCGTTCAAAAGAAACATTTGTGGTATAATTGTCAAATTTCGTTCTACAATCATAAGCCGCATTATATTGTGTTAAAATCACTTATCATAAATATATTCCAGCTCGTAGAGATAATTACGTAGAGGTTCATATATACATAAAAACTTTGTTTAAAATATTTGTCTATATTTACATTTATCGTTTTGAAAATAGAACAATCCATAAAATAAATTTTTAAATGAAAAGGCATATATTGGATCAAAATATCATTTATTTTACCAATATTTCAGTTGGCTGAATGCCAACCTTTATCAAGGTATTATAACATATTAATGTGTGTCAACAACAAACTCGACGCCACATAACGTCAATAGAATTAAGTTTTAAGAGAAAAAGAAGAAAAGGAAAGAATATTGTTGTATCATTGCTAATGAACCTATTTTATTTTAATTTGTAATATTATTTTTCATATATTTTAAATTAAAATTTATATTTCATATTTATTTATTTTATTAAACAGAATATATGTATTACAAACAGAATATATGTATTATAGAATCACCATTTTGTATTTTGGTACACTGTGTGACTTCACTGCTCTCTTTGATGTGAGAAATAAATAAAGGATTCTGGAGGCTACTTAAAGTAGAGTTATCTCCACTTATATAAATTTGTAGGATGGTTGAAACACGCTCTGGTAAGATACAAGACCCGGCACAGGGGAGAATCAAGGTTGAAGAGTCTGCCAAGCCACAACCTGGTGCAACAGTATCTATGTACAAAAGGTGAGACTATATACATCGTTTTTCGTGCATAGGCGTTTAGCCAACTGAAATATTGGTAAAATAAATTTATGTTTTGATCCAATATATACTTTTTTAATTAAATATTTACACATGCATATATATGAAAAAATAGTATAAATGTGACATTGTACTGGGATAAGGTGCATAAATTATGAAAAGGCATCTACTTATCGTGCAACTGAAAGTTGCTGATGGCTTGTGCCATCTATCGGAATAAATATCAACTATTCTCGTTGATTTTTAATTATTCCAGAATTGGCCAAATACCCATTCTTGATTAATCAAGAAAAGCTAACCATGGACGCGTTTCGGGCTGTTGGCACTCATCAGCGTGGTGCAAGCTGTACCTCAATAAAAATCAACGAGAATAGTTGATATTTATTCCGATAGATGGCGCAAGCCATCAGAAACTTTCAGTTTCTCACGATAAGGAGATGCCTTTTTCATAATACATATGAATGTAAATATAGACAAATATTTTAAACAAAAGTTCATGTATATAATTTTTATATTTTACATTTTTGTAATTTGGAGATATATTTTTTTATTTCTAAGCTCTTATTCATATCTCGATATATGCATATACTACTTGCATCTATATTATAGGAATCCGTGTACATATTGTAGCACCAAGTTGCAGGTTTACAGGGTCATCGACCTTGGTTTCCTCCTTCTTGGTGTTATATACCGAGCGGGTTTCCATACTTAAAGCAAATAAAGAAAAGTAAATTACTTTTAAAGTTATTGTGTTTATTTATTTGTTGTCTTCCTCGTGGATCGCGATCCACGATTCTGTTTAATAAAATAAATAAATATGAAATATATATTTGAATTGGAAATATATGAAAAATAATATTACAAATTAAAATAAAATAGGTTCATTAGCAATGATACAACAATATTCTTTCCTTTTCTTCTTTTTCTCTTTTCTGAGCGAGGATTCAATTTCTTCCCCTGCTTCTCATTTCTTTTTAGATTCATTTCTAACAGGAGTTTGTATTAAGACGAAATGTCTTAATAAAGGCTTTTGGGTGTGATTAGTTTATATCCTGACTAGAGATAATCCTCTACCCTTAATCCATTTATGTATAAAACTACAGTTAAATCTGTCTATAGCGCCCCCTCTTGGGACTCACCAAAATAGGGTGCTATAGAGGTAGTGCTATAGACAAGTCACTTAAATGTAAATCGCATCGTATTACGTATTTAAAATCGGGCGCTATAGAGATTGAGATTGAACTACTTTATTTCAAAGTACATATAATATTATATAAGGTTAAATACAGAATAAATATAAATATGAATAAATATGATTATATAATTATAAAAATATGAATAAATAGATAAACATAATTGAAAAAAATATATATACATATATATATAAATAGATACAAGGTATTCATTGGTGGGGCCCATCGCGGGAAAGACTCCGCCACCGATGGACTGCGAGAGTTCTCTCCCACAGAGTGGGCAGGTCGAGGTGATGGCTGGTGTTACCCACCTCAAGACCAAGATGATACTTGTAGATGGTAGCCTTCGCCATACTTGTTATTTTCACTGCCTCGGGATGGAGGCTCGGGATCGGGCGCTATAGAGAGGAAGGCGCTATTTAGAGGGGGTGCTATAGACAGGTTTAACTGTATATAGAAGTCTGATAATTATGTATAATACATTATTGTATATTCAATTTTCAAATGTACTGATCTATATTTCTGTCAATACTACTAAATATTAACAGCCCGAAATGCGTACGTGGTTAGCTTTTCTTGATTAATCAAGAATGGGTATTTGGCCAATTCTGGAATAATTAAAAATCAACGAGAATAGTTGATATTTATTCCGATAGATGGCGCAAGCAATCAGCAACCTTAAATTGCACGATAAAGAGATGCCTTTTTCTTTTTAACAACTAATTATTGTTCTTTACGAAAAGGAACTGCTTGTTCTCAATTGCTTGTATATAAGTTTATGTCAAGCTCTTTCTTTATTCTTTCCCCTTATTTGATACATTGTAAATAACATTGTTGATTATTGTTACTATTACTGTTATTTTTTGTATTTATCCTCTTATACTTGGAGAATCTGTATAAGACCAAAATGTCTTAATAAAGAATTTTGTTGTTGTATATAACAGATGAGCTTACCATCTTTTTGCTATTATCGAAATTATTTTTATCGATTTTTTTTCACAATTAATACACTTATCTTTATATTACGATGCACTTGCGCGACATCTATTATCAAAATTCGAAACTATTTTGAAAGGTAGAATAAACTGGCGAAACCGCTGGGAGGGTTCACTATTGATGAGCCAGGCCCTCCCTTTAATTTTTCCATTGCAGTAAGGGCAGTAGAAATTGTTTAATTTCAAAAATAATCTTATTTATCTTTATCTCTATTGTCCTTACTACGATAGAAAAATATTGAAAGGGCCTCTTCTCTGGCTCATCAGTGTTAAACCCCTCCCAGCGGTTTCGCCAGTTTAATAGTAGTACGCTATGGTAAATTAAACTGGCGAAACTGTTGGGAGGGTTCGTTTAATGATGAAACAGGCATCTCAATACTTTCTATATATTGAAAAAGAAAATTGTTTTCATTATTTAAAATATATCTAAAAAATCGTTTAAACTATTTTCAAATTAATTAATTGAACAATTTACCTTTTTCTAAAGCTAAATGAAGTGCAAGCGGTAAAGTGAAAATTATCTAATAGCCAATAAGAGATATTGTGTTATCTATAAAATGCAGATGCTTATAGAACAGGTACTATTGGCTTCTTTTCCAGAATAAAATACTCAAAGGTGGCTAGACGGTAGTCTATATGGCTTGGTAATTCTTGATAACCTTTCCCTGGATAAAATAAGAGGTGAAGTAAAATTATCCAATATCCACAATATAAGATGTACTCGATGTTTTCTAGGAAATGTTCATAAAACAAACCTCTAGCTATGGTAGGAGAGACAAAGACCGGTCCATCAGCAAACACAGGGGTTCCCCATGAGTGAACCAGATTGTCCCAACAATGGACTTTTTGTGGCGTGGTATTTGCATGGGGCTAATTGTGGTGGACAATGGGAAATTTCATTACCTGTTGGGCAATGGGCGGCGGATCGCTAGGATTCTACAGACAGAGAACTACCTGACAATACACCTCACGGCGTTATCTGGTCACGGAATGTCTGTCTACTACGGTGGTAGAGTCTCTAGATGTCTAGTAGATCTACCTTACATCATTTTACAGAGTTATCTGATGCTGTGCCCGGATGAAAAAGGAGGAGGGGGAGCAGTAACAAGCTCACTATAAAACCTGAGCTCAGCTGGCCCGGCTGATAATACCCTGTAAGGGCTCCTAATCCAGGGATACAGAATGAACAGCGTTTGTACTCCATGTTAGGAACGGCTGCACATGACCTCTGTTCCTCATGTCAGAGGCGGTCATTTCATTTGGAGCTAAGTCGGCCTGCCACTGAGTAATGCTCCCAGTCTTAATGACAAAGGCAGATGCATTCTACTTCACCCAGTCATGATGGTTGTCAAATTACTCTAATTTGATTGAGTGGAGATAAGAAAGAAGAAGAGAAGACGGAGAGATCTACTCACAGACAGCCTATCTACCAAGGCAACAAGGTAGCTTGTGGTCTACTTGTTTGTAGATAGACAGAATCTATCCATAAATCTGTTCACCAAGTAGAGTTACAAGTTACAAACTATCTATCTATCAAAGCAGTTAAATTACTCGATAACTATTACATTATAAAAAGACAATTTAAACATTTTATTGGCACTTATAATCAATTCTTACATAAAATATTGTGATAAATAAAGGGGTAGATAAAGGGTAAATAAAAAAAAATGTTGAGAAATATAGTTTTTTTTTTGCCTATCCTTAGTACACGTGGTACAGGCCATGATAATCATTGTGGATAGAAGTAGGCAACTGTTTTTACTGTAAGCGCACCACATGTCTACACATGTGAAAAGCAGTTCGACTTTGCACTTACAAATGTGCCAGAGCCCCGTTTGGTTACTTGCACTCGCATGTGAGGTTGGACTTTTGCAAGAATCGGAAGCCATTGGAGCATTATATATATATATATAGTTGTAATTATACGAATATCTTCAGCAAGGAAGGTTTCCCCACCTTGAGAGAGTCCTCCTACAGACAAGGTCTTCTTCAACACTCTTCAGTTCCACACCGAGGAAATACTTATAGATGCGCGTCTTTGCAGACGTCTTGATGTCTTGGATTGTAGAAAGAGATTGGCGTTCCATTAATCCGCACAGACATCAGAGCAACAACTGCCTACTTTCATTTTGATGGTGTTACTTTTCGGACTGAATGGTAGACAGGAAGCCTCTCTCCAGATATCCTCTATAGAGCAGAACTTTACACTTTCTATCTTCTAATTTGACAGAGTAACTGAATTGTAGAGAGGGCCCGTCTTTCAACAATCCAATCAGCAAGAATTGTTACAAGGATACCAACTATCTGTCTACCAAGACATTACCTAGTCACAGAATGTTTCTCTACTAGGAAGATAGAGTGACAGGGCGTATACTTGAATTTAGATCTTTCCAACATTTTGCGTAGTTACCTAGCCACAAACAGCCTATCTATCAGGGTAGCAAGGTGGCTCATAGTTCTATCCGAATACCAAGGCATTGTAGTTACTCTTCTCTACTGGATTCCAGAAAGTGAGTCGCTCTCTAACAATCTGTTCAACAAGAATAGCTACAAGGATACCTACTCTCTGTCTGCATTGTGATTACTCTTGCCTATAGTTTGTAGATAAAGAGACCCTCTCTACAACAATCCGTTAAAAAGCAGAGGATACTAACTATCTTTCTGGCAAAACCTTGTAGTTACTCTCCTATACTGTATTGTAGATAGAGAACTACTTCTTTCCAATAATCCATTGGGAAAATTGAGCTATGTGATCACAAACTATCTGAATTCCAAGACATTGGAATCACTCTTGTCTAATGATTTCTAGAAAGTATTCCGCTGTCCAACAATGAGTTCAACAATTGGCGCTACAAAATATCTATCTGACAAGACACTGTAGTTACTCTCCTATACAGGATTATAGATAGAGAACCACTGTCTCCAACAATCCGTTAGGAAAACAGAGCTATGCGACCACAAACTATCTGATTACCAAGACATTGTGATTACTCTTGTCTAATGATTTCTAGAAAGTAATCCGCTGTCCAACAATGAGTTCAACAATTAACGCTACAAAATATCTATCTGACAAGACACTGTAGTTACTCTCCTATTCAGGATTATAGATAGAGAACCACTGTCTCCAACAATCCGTTAGGAAACAGAGCTATGCGACCACAAACTATCTGATTACCAAGACATTGTGATTACTCTTGTCTAATGATTTCTAGAAAGTAATCCGCTGTCCAACAATGAGTTCAACAATTAACGCTACAAAATATCTATCTGACAAGACACTGTAGTTACTCTCCTATTCAGGATTATAGATAGAGAACCACTGTCTCCAACAATCCGTTAGGAAAACAAGCTATGCGACCACAAACTATCTGATTACCAAGACATTGGAATCACTCTTGTCTAATGATTTCTAGAAAAGGACCCGTTTTCCAATGATCTGATTAACAGGAAAAGCTGCAAACTAACTATCTTCCAAGACATTAGAGTTACTCTTTGTCTAATACGAGGTGTGTTCAAAAGTATCGCGACTTTTGAATTTTCGCGGGTTACGTATATTCGAATTTCGATCTTTTTGTGGCTTCATGTTGGTACTCATGTCTCTCACTTATGCCGACAAGCTCGGCCATTTTGAATGTTCACTTAATTGCTGACAGCTGCTTTGCTTGCAGGTGTTTTGGATCGTCTTCGATTTTTACCTTTTAAAAAAATGGATCAAAGAACATGTATCAAATTTTGTGTGAAAAACGAAATTAAGTGCGCGGATGCATTCCGAATGTTGACTGTGGCATACGGAGAAGCTACCTTGGACCTAAGCAACGTTTATCGGTGGTACAAAATGTTCTCAGAAGGCCGAGAAGATGTGAACGACGAAGAGCGTGCCGGACGCCCGAGCACTTCAACAACAGACGAAAAAATTAATGAAGTGGAGAAAATGATATTGGCCAATCGTCGAATCACCGTTAGAGAAGTTGCTGAGGACCTAAACATATCGATTGGCTCGTGCCATTCGATTTTTATAAATGATTTGGGCATGAGTCGGGTCGCCGCGAAATTCGAACCAAAATTGCTCAATTGCGACCAAAAACAGCATCGCATGGACATTGCTAATGAGATGTTGGACTCTGTCCGCGACGACCCAAATTTGCTCCAGGGGGTCATAACTGGTGACGAAGCGTGGGTTTATGGTTATGACGTGGAAACCAAAGCTCAATCATCTCAATGGAAGCTGCCGCACGAACCAAGACCGAAAAAAGCGCGCCAAGTTAGGTCGAATGTGAAAGTTTTGCTGACAGTTTTCTTCGATTGCAGGGGCGTGGTGCATCATGAGTTCTTGCCACAGGTTAGAACGGTCAATAAGGAATTTTACCTGCAAGTTATGCGCGAAGCAATCCGCCAGAAACACCCGGATTTGTGGAAGAACAAAAATTGGCTTTTGCACCACGATAACGCCCCTGCTCACACATCGTTGCTTGTGCGCGACTTTTTGGCCAAAAACAACACACTAATGATGCCGCAGCCACCGTATTCCCAATATCTGGCCCCCTGTGACTTTTTCTTGTTCCCTAAACTGAAGAGGCCCATGAAAGGACGACGTTACGCTACGCTTGACGAGATAAAGACGGCACCGAAGGAGGAGCTGAAAAAGATTTTAAAAAATGATTTTTTGAAGTGCTTCGAAGATTGGAAAACCGTTGGCACAAGTGTATAATATCTCATGGGGGATTAATTTGAAGGGGACAAAATAGGTATTCATGAATAAATAAATAATATTTGAAAAACACAAAAGTCGCGATACTTTTTGAACACACCTCGTATATTGTAGAAAGAGTGACGTTCGCTCCCCAGCAAATCTACTCAGCAAGCAGAGCTACAAGGTCTTCACATCGCTTCTCGGCCTTTTGGCTAAGATCAAAGTGTATACAAGGTCACCACAAACCATCTACCAATTAGATGGAATAACTCTACAGCTATATTGTAGACAGAATGCTGTCCAACTACCAGAAGTTGGACGTCTGAAAACATGTCAGGACACACAATGGCCGTCAACGGTCATTGTGTTCTCCAATCGCTCGGCCTTCGTTAGCTACGGCCCCACCCCAGGATCAACCCTCGCTGGAATGGTAGAATCACATTACATTTAATTGATCCATCTAATAAATATATAAATATTCTCTAAATTGGTCTCTAGAATTCATTATTCAAGTTGAATATAAACCGCATTCTATATAATATATATATGAAAAAAATAACAGAAAAAATAAAAGATAAGTGGGTCAGTTGTTGATATTAAAAATGAAGAAGGCATTTCCTGACCACGAGCACAGGTGCTTTTTAGATGGCAGAACGCCATCTAGCGGAGCAAAAATAACACGCTGACGAGCGCCAACAGCGCGAAACGCGTTCGTGGATGACTTTTCTTGATTTATCAAGAAATGGGGTTGGCCAAATATCACGGAGCAAGTTAAATAAATATTTAGTTAATTTTGCTCCACTAGATGGCGTTCTGCCATCTAAAAAGCACACGTGCTCGTGGTCAGGAAATGCCTTCTTTATTTGTAATATATATATGTTATATTAAAATATTATTTTATTTAAAATTATATTTCATAGATTCAAATACTCTGCTAATTCGACCGCTAGAGGTCACGCTTACCCTATAAAAACTCATTGTTGTTGTTTCCCGATGGCCGGCTCAAACTTTTGTACATTATGTAAATAAGTTTTCCATTTTTTTATTCTCACGCCTTAAGCTAGGCAGTATTTTTACCATCTTTACCATCACTCTCCAATTGAATTTGAAATTTTCTTGTGTACAGTTTGGCACAGAGAAATCTACAGTATTTTATAACTCTCGGATTGCAATAATAAGGTTGTCCCAAAAGTTCGTGTTTTTCTTAAAACGTTGTTTTTCTTATTACTTGGCGAATAATACTATTACGGCGAATATATAATAATATAATTACTTTATACATGATACATAGACATTATACATAACGATGAATAATATTATAGACAAAAATATTGGAATTTCAATTTTTTTTGCAAGTGTTCACAACATTTTGCGACAACCTTGTACATACACCTCAATATGGAGGGCAATAAAACGATGGTCAATTGGTTCCTTGTTAGAAGGCCAATGTTACCATCTCATTACGGATGCAAACCAGCCGAGGAAAGTCGGACCAACCAGGAAAAAGACAAAACCAACACGAAACAAAAAGTGGGTAACGACATGGAACGTCCCGGTCCGCGGTGTGTGTAGAGTTAATTGTGAGGGGACTTCTTTGTCTCCTTGGCTTTACATTGGCTCCCTGTTACATCACACTGGCTCACTGTATCCTGGCTTTACATTGGCTTCCTGTTAAATCACACTGGCTCACTGTATCCTGGCTTTACATTGGCTCCCTGTTATATCACACTGGCTCACTGTATCCTGGCTTTACATTGGCTCCCTGTTATATCACACTGGCTCACTGTATCCTGGCTTTACATTGGCTCCCTGTTATATCACACTGGCTCACTGTATCCTGGCTTTACATTGGCTCCCTGTTATATCACACTGGCTCACTGTATCCTGGCTTTACATTGGCTCCCTGTTACATCACACTGGCTCCCTGTTGAATCACACTGGCTCATTGTATCCTGGCTTCACATTGGCTCCTTGTTACATCATACTGGCTCCCTGCTCGCTGTTACATCACACTGGCCCACTGTATCCTGGCTTTACATCGGCTCCTGCTACATCACACTGACTCACTGTATCCTGGCTTTACATTGGCTCCCTGTTACATCACACTGGCTCACTGTATCATGGCTTCACATTGGCTCCCTGTTACATCATACTGGCTCCCTGCTCGCTGTTACATTACACTGGCCCACTGTATCCTGGCTTTACATCGGCTCCTGTTTCATCACACTGGCTCACTGTATCCTGGCTTTACATTGGCTCCCTGTTACATCACACTGGCTCACTGTATCCTGGCTTCACATTGGCTACCTGTTACATCATACTGGCTCCCTGCTCGCTGTTACATCACACTGGCCCACTGTATCCTGGCTTTACATCGGCTCCTGTTACATCACACTGGCTCACTGTATCCTGGCTTTACATTGGCTCCCTGTTGCATCACACTGGCCCATTGTATCCCGGCTTAACATTGGCTCCCTGTATCCTGGCTTCATATTGTCTCCCTGTTACATCACACTTGGCCCACTGAATCCTGGCTTCACATTGGCTCCCTGTTACATCACACTGGCTCACTGTATCCTGGCTTTACATTGGCTCCCTGTTACATCACACTGGCTCACTGTATCCTGGCTTTACATTGGCTACCTGTTACATCACACGGGCTCACTGTATCCTGGCTTTACATCACACTGGCTCACTTTTACCTGGCTTTACATTGGATCCCTGTTACATCACGCTGGCTCACTGTATCCTGGCTTTACATTGGCTACCTGCTACATCACACTGGCTCACTGTATCCTGGCTTTACATTGGCTCCCTGTTACATCACACTGGCTCACTGTATCCTGGCTTTACATTGGCTCCCTGTTATATCACACTGGCTTCCTGTATCCTGGCTTTACATTGGCTCCCTGTTACATCACACTGGCTCACTGTATCCTGGCTTTACATTGGCTCCCTGTTACATCACACTGGCTCACTGTATCCTGGCTTTACATTGGCTCCCTGTTATATCACACTGGCTTCCTGTATCCTGGCTTTACATTGGCTCCCTGTTACATCACACTGGCTCACTGTATCCTGGATTTACATTGGCTCCCTGTTACATCACACTGGCTCACTGTATCCTGGCTTTACTTACATTGGCTCCCTGTTACATCACACTGGTTCACTGTATCCTGGCTTTACATTGGCTCCCTGTTACATCACACTGGCTCACTGTATCCTGGCTTTACATTGGCTCCCTGTTACATCACACTGGCTCACTGTATCCTGGCTTTACATCACACTGGCTCACTGTATCCTGGCTTTACATCACACTAGTTCACTGTATCCTGGCTTTACATTGGTTCCCTGTTACATCACACTGGCTCACTGTATCCTGGCTTTACATCACACTGGCTCACTGTATCCTGGCTTTACATTGGCTCCCTGTTACATCACACTGGCTCACTGTATCCTGGCTTTACATCACACTGGCTCACTTTTACCTGGCTTTACATTGGATCCCTGTTACATCACGCTGGCTCACTGTATCCTGGCTTTACATTGGCTACCTGCTACATCACACTGGCTCACTGTATCCTGGCTTTACATTGGCTCCCTGTTACATCACACTGGCTCACTGTATCCTGGCTTTACATTGGCTCCCTGTTATATCACACTGGCTTCCTGTATCCTGGCTTTACATTGGCTCCCTGTTACATCACACTGGCTCACTGTATCCTGGCTTTACATTGGCTCCCTGTTACATCACACTGGCTCACTGTATCCTGGCTTTACATTGGCTCCCTGTTATATCACACTGGCTTCCTGTATCCTGGCTTTACATTGGCTCCCTGTTACATCACACTGGCTCACTGTATCCTGGATTTACATTGGCTCCCTGTTACATCACACTGGCTCACTGTATCCTGGCTTTACTTACATTGGCTCCCTGTTACATCACACTGGTTCACTGTATCCTGGCTTTACATTGGCTCCCTGTTACATCACACTGGCTCACTGTATCCTGGCTTTACATTGGCTCCCTGTTACATCACACTGGCTCACTGTATCCTGGCTTTACATCACACTGGCTCACTGTATCCTGGCTTTACATCACACTAGTTCACTGTATCCTGGCTTTACATTGGTTCCCTGTTACATCACACTGGCTCACTGTATCCTGGCTTTACATCACACTGGCTCACTGTATCCTGGCTTTACATTGGCTCCCTGTTACATCACACTGGCTCACTGTATCCTGGCTTTACATCACACTGGCTCACTGTATCCTGGCTTTACATCACACTAGTTCACTGTATCCTGGCTTTACATTGGCTCCTTGTTACATCACACTGGCTCACTGTATCCTGGCTTTACATTACATTGACTCAGGACAAACTATAATTTATAATTTTAACATCATATTTATAAACTGCTTCCATGAAGGACACAAAAGCAAATACTGTTTGCCGTAGTCTATTCATTGCACACGATTCTAATATAAAAGTTTTCTAAACAAAATTAGTTTAATTTTTAATATCTATCTTCATCTTTAAATATATCTAACTTACACCGCACCAATATATATTGTATATCTGATAGTGGAACCCATGACAACGTCTAACAAGATGCTGTCAATATGTCGTCTGACATGGTGGCAAGATCGTCTGCCCATTAATTCTAGATGACTTCTGATTAGCCATCGATCACCTTCCTACGTCTGCCAGCCACGGGAATAAAGAAGAAATTATTAGACGGAATATGTTTCTATCTAATTGAATATTTCTATAGCTTTCTCTCTTTGATTAGTTAAAAAATCTTAGTCTTTACGAACTAGCTGTATGCCTGCTTCATAAACTGTTCATGACGAAAATGTGACCATTTGATTTTTATGATATATCCTATTGTTTTACTTTATTTGAATCTCCTAAATGAAGATTGAAATAATTCGAAAAAGAAAGAATAAACAATATTAAGGTAAAGGGTTTCTTTTAATTTTGAATTTTCGCAAGTTTTCGAGTAAATTTTCTGCTCTTCAACGGGCATATATTTCTATATACAATATCAAGATGAACTTTGTACAGTAATAATTGTGTTATTGGTATGTGTGGGCGTGCATCAAACATCTAAAATATTCGCTATTATAATGGAATGAAATATATATTAATTTATAGATAATTTGCCAGGGATATTGTCATATTGGGTTGGGAGGTCTATTTTTCTATTAATGCTGTTTATTTTTAATGATACCAGTGCTTCCAGGAATAATCGTTGTTGCTTGCTTTTTATGTCGTGATAATGGGCTATTGCTTGTTTGAGATTGAATGTGTATCCAGTGGTGCAGGTTAACACATTTTCAATTATTACTGTACAAAGTTCATCTTGATATTGTACTATAGAAGTATATCCCGTTGAAGAACAGAAATTTTGCTCGAAAACTTGCGAAAATCAAAATTAAAAGAAACCCTTTACCTTTATATTGTTTATTCTTTTTTTTTTCGAATAATTTCTGGGTAATTCTTACTCACATAGATTGAAATAATATATATAACAGGTTTCTGGTGATGAGTTTCTATTTTTACTGGTTTTCTGGCTCATTCTTTATCATAATCCACAATCACATGCTCGCGGATGTTGTAAACTGAGCTTCCATCCAACCCACTATTCAAATGGAGTCTTCTCCTTGTTGTGCTTGTTTGAAACTCTGTTCTTCAGGTATACAGCGGTGTAGATCAATTCAACCCATGAGGTATTTTTTACTGGAGTGATGAACATAATGTATGTGTTTTATTGCATAAATAGAGTGAGTTGCCTCTTTTAATACATGAATATTAACCTCTCTCAACTCTTTAAGATATTCATAAAAGCGCGAAATCATAAGGCGAAGGGTTTCTTTCAACTTTTCACCTTATGATTTCGCGCTTTTATGAATTTGCACCAGAAAATTATATAAACCAAGTTATGGATACAATCTTTATGATATATCTATATTTGTATATCTGTATTTCTACGCTATTTCTCACGATGATAATACTATTTTTTTTTAGTTTTCTACATATTCATATCATATTGTAGCGTAGAAATCAAGTCTTTGTATATCTGAAGATGTGAAAGTATTTATTGATGACGTCACCACGACCAGTCGACAATTATTAACAAACCAACACAACAATCTACAGCTAGAGAATATCGAGCAACCAAGCTAGGTAACTAAATGATGATTTATAGAAAATGTAAAATTTTAAATCTGTTTCAAATAATTTGATTGAATAATTAAATTAAATAATAAATTATTTCATCGCCACACACAATATGGCCAAATTTCCGTCGTGTACAAATTTATGAAGCAAGCATGTCATCAGTTAGTGTATTCTTTGTTCAAAAAGACAAATTCATATTTGATTTTCAGCAAAAATAAATAATTATATTAAAAATCCGAAATCTAGTACAGATTTGTAATATTAAAAGAAAGTCCGATGTTTTGCCGATCATTAATTGAATCTTAAGTCAAAGTAATATTGTTATAAATAGAAATTATAAGGCGAAAATGTTTATTTTTAAAATAAAACCAATTTCTGTCGTGTAGGAAACTTCAGACAAAAAGCCAATAATCTGTATACCATAGTTTATGGCTTTGTTGGGGCTTATTCCTTATCACAACCAGCAGGGTGATAAAATTGTTTTAATGCATTTTTAAAGAGAGAGGTAACTTCTTTGGTACATATATATGTTATGTTGTTGTTGTTGTTAGATAAGGCTTGATAAGACAAAGGATCGATAAGATAAAGGGTTGAGGTGCAGTCGTGATAAGAAAAAGATAATTATTTACATAAAATGACAATAAGCATGCCAGAGAGATTGAGTACAGAGTTATATATATATATATGTTATGAATATTTTGTTGTTGTTGTTAGATAAGGCTTGATAAGACAAAGGATCGATAAGATAAAGGGTTGAGGTGCAGTCGTGATAAGAAAAAGATAATTATTTACATAAAATGACAATAAGCATGCCAGAGAGATGAGTACAGAGTTATAT
>CP092865.1:151510498-151606430 GCA_030710605.1 Cordylochernes scorpioides | reverse complement strand
GGATATATCATATAAATCTAATAGTCACATTTCCATGCACAAATTTATGAAGCAGGTATACAGTCAGTTCGTGAAAACAAAGATTTTTTAACTAATCAAAGAGAGAGAGAGCTATAGAAACATTCAATTAGATAGAAACATATTCCGTCCAATAATTCCTTCTTTATTCCCGTGGCTGGCAGACGTAGGAAGGTGATCGATGGCTAATCAGAAGTCATCTAGAATTAATGGGCAGACGATCTTGCCACCATGTCAGACGACATATTGACAGCATCTTGTTAGACGTTGTCATGGGTTCCACTACCAGATATACAATATATATATTGGTGCGGTGTAAGTTAGATATCTGTAAAGATGAAGATAGATATTAAAAATTAAACTAATTTTGTTTAGAAAACTTTTATATTAGAATCGAGTGCAATGAATAGACTACGGCAAACAATATTTGCTTTTGTGTCCTTCATGGAAGCAGTTTCTAAAATATGATGTTAAAGTTATGCATTATAGATTGTCCTGAGTCAATGTAATGTAAAGCCAGGATACAGTGAGCCAGTGTGATGTAACAGGGAACCAATGTAAAGCCAGGATACAGTGAACTAGTGTGATGTGAAGCCAGGATACAGTGAGCCAGTGTGATATAAAGCCAGGATACAGTGAGCCATTGTGATGTAACAGGGAGCCAATGTAAAGCCAGGTTACAGTGAGCCAGTGTGATGTAACAGGGAGCCAATGTAAAGCCAGGATATAGTGAGCCAGTGTGATGTAACAGGGAGCCAATGTAAAGCCAGGTTACAGTGAGCCAGTGTGATGTAACAGGGAGCCAATGTAAAGCCAGGATATAGTGAGCCAGTGTGATGTAACAGGGAGCCAATGTAAAGCCAGGTTACAGTGAGCCAGTGTGATGTAACAAGGAGCCAATGTAAAGCCAGGTAAAAGTGAGCCAGTGTGATGTAACAGGGAGCCAATGTAAAGCCAGGATACAGTGAGCCAGTGTGATGTAACAGGGAGCCAATGTAAAGCCAGGATACAGTGAGCCAGTGTGATGTAACAGGGAGCCAATGTAAAGCCAGGATACAGTGAGTCAGTGTGATGTAACAGGGAGCCAATGTAAAGCCAGGATACAGTGAGCCAGCGTGATGTAACAGGGATCCAATGTAAAGCCAGGTAAAAGTGAGCCAGTGTGATGTAAAGCCAGGATACAGTGAGCCAGTGTGATGTAACAGGTAGCCAATGTAAAGCCAGGATACAGTGAGCCAGTGTGATGTAAAGCCAGGATACAGTGAGCCAGTGTGATGTAACAGGGAGCCAATGTGAAGCCAGGATACAGTGAGCTAGTGTGATTTAACAGGGAACCAATGTAAAGCCAGGATACAGTGAGCCAGTGTGATTCAACAGGGAGCCAGTTTGATGCAACAGGGAGCCAGTGTGATGTAACAGGGAGCCAATTTAAAGCCAGGATACAGTGAGCCAGTGTGATGTAACAGGGAACCAATGTAAAGCCAGGATACAGTGAGCCAGTGTGATGTAACAGCGAGCCAGGGAGCCAGGATACAGTGAGCCAGTGTGATGTAACAGGGAGCCAATGTAAAGCCAGGGAGACAAAGAAGTCCCCTCACAATTAACTCTACACACACCGCGGACCGGGACGTTCCATGTCGTTACCCACTTTTTGTTTCGTGTTGGTTTTGTCTTTTTCCTGGTTGGTCCGACTTTCCTCGGCTGGTTTGCATCCGTAATGAGATGGTAACATTGGCCTTCTAATAAGGAACCAATTGACCATCGTTTTATTGCCCTCCATATTGAGGTGTATGTACAAGGTTGTCGCAAAAGTTTGTAAACACTTGCAAAAATATTTTAAATACCAATATTATTCGCTATAATATTATTCCCCGCTAAGTATAATGTCTTTGTATTATTGATAGAGTTTAATTTATTATAACTTTGTGTATATATGTTTTTATTATATTTGACCACGAGTGCCTGGTCACGTGTGTATGAATTTATTGTATAAATAGTGTGTTTGAGAATAAAGTCAGTGTGTGTGTGTTGAACTGTGTGAGACTGGTGTTTTCACAGTAGTTTAGATCGGAAGACCCGCTTCATTTAGAACAAGACCTCGGCGATTACCAGACCTCTAGGCAGAAGAGTAAAACAAAGGAGAACCAGCCAAAGAAGAAGATTGGCGAACAATTATGTATAAAGTAATTGTATTATGTATTATTATGTATTCGCCGTAATTATATTATTCGCCAAGTAATAAGAAAACAAAGTTTTAAGAAAAACACGAACTTTTGGGACAGCCTTATAATTGCAATCCGAGAGTTATAAAATACTGTAGATTTCTCTGTGCCAAACTGTACACAAGAAATTTTCAAATTCAATTGGAGAGTGATGATAAAGATTGTTGTCTTTTATATTTTTAGTTAACACCTATGTTACTGGGGCCTATACGAGGAATATACACTAGTATACACACATGAACAAAACTTGAAGAAGTTGTACCTTTCAGCATGTACATCGGGATTCAGACAATAACTCTGAAATATATTACAGAGGCCTTTATTGAAGACACACTAGATAACCAAGTGTAAACAAAATTGCTTTGTCTCCTTCAAAAAAACAGACAACCGGCGACATCAGAATATGAAACTTACTTAAGTTTTGTCCACACATTAGTCTATTTATAATATATGCATCTATATATAACTATAATTATATATATAAACATAGAGAAAAATATATATTTACATATAAGAAAATGGATTATAATGCAAAAGACTTTTAAACAAAAAGGTAGAACTGATATTAACTATGGAGAAAAACACAGCCCATCAAATATGTAAACTTTTAATTAAGGTCTATATGTATGTAATAGACTATGAATAATGTTGTTCACAGAGGGGGCAATAGTAGACTTGATGGCAGAATGTTGGACGCGACTCCTTTTGCTCTGCCATTCTGCGCCGCTTCAGCTGGCCTCTTGCGCTCATGGTTGACGAGGATGAAGCCATCATCTTGATCCTCCATCGGGAGTTGTTTGCCTTGTTCGACGAGGTCAGCCCAGCTCGTCGAGGGATTGCCTGTACCTGGCTCTGGTTCTTTGGTGTGCGGAACATACGGAAGCAATAAGCTATATTTATATTGCGGAATAATTGCAATGACGATTAAAAAAGATATACACCGATCAAATTAATTGCAAAAAGTTTCTTTTTTTAATATAAAATATAAAACGGCTAGCTTTCAAGCGTTAGCTCATCATCAGGCCTGATGATGAGCTAACGCTTGAAAGCTAGCCGTTTTATATTTTATTTTAAAGAAACTTTTTGCAATTAATTTGATCGGTGTATATCTTTTTTAAGCTATATTTATATCATAATTATTGGGTTTATCTATGTATCTATTGATGGATTGATGACTTTAGGTTCACCTAGGTTCTAATATTGTAGAGTTATCCTGCCCATATATCAAACACTTTTGATGAATCCATGGTGAAGGTAAGTAAGTAAACTATGTAAATATAAGTTTTAAGGAAAGTAGGAATGTATAGAAGGGTTTATAATAGCCGAAAGCTCGAGAGACCGTTCAAATAAAGCAATAAACTTATCCAGGGAAAAGAGAAGAAGAGAAAGCAGTGTGGTATTACAACAATATATATTACATTTTTTTTATAATATATATTAAAAATAATGAAAGCATATCCTGACCAGGAGCACATGTGATTTTTAGATGGCAGAGTGCTATCTAGTGGAACAGAAATCAACTAAACATTGATTTAGCCTGATCCCTGATATTTGGCCAACCCAATTTCTTGATAAATCACTCCACGCTGATGAGCGCCAACAGCGCGAAACGCGTTCGTGGATGACTTTTCTTGATTTATCAAGAAATTGGGTTGGCCAAATATCAGGGAACAGGTTAAATCAATGAATAGTTGATTTCTGTTCCACCAGATGGCGCTCTGCCTTCTGAAAAGCACATGTGCTCCTGGTAATAAATGAAAAACATTGCCGATTATTTTTGGAAAGTTGGACATCCGCAGTAGACAAAGATAGTATTAATAGGAAAATTGAACTACCAGAGATATATTCGCAATTTAGATCGTCATAAAATATTTAAAAAAAAAAAAGTTTAATTTTTTATTCATTTTTCACTTCAAATTCCCGATATCTTAGGTCTATATTTTAATTAACTAGCCGAGTGACCCGGGCAACGCCCAGGGTTTACCCAAAGGCCCTGCAGAGACTTTAAAAGTATAGATATATATAGATATAAATAGCCGAGTGACCCGGGCAACGACCCAGGTTTACCCGAAGGACCCGCAGGTGAGAAACTATAGAAGAAAAATTTTAACAAATCAGAAAATGAAAGTGCAAACAACAGAACTACACTACTTTAAGGACATGAGAGCACATGCACAGTATCACCACACGTGTACCATTTTCAAAGACCCTGCTTAGGATTAAAACTTCTCAGAAGCATAACAATAGCACCAACCTAGAGTTTAACTGGTGTGGATGCATTCCTCTGGGAGTAAGACTATTGAGAAATTCAGTAGGGAGTTATTTTGCTTCTCCGCATTCTAACACTCCAACTGTTAACACTGAGGAAACACTGACTCATGTTTGGTAAGCAATTTCAGGGAAGAAACTATAGACATTGGATTAAATAAATTATTAAATAAATTGCATTAAATAAAAATTATCAGATTTAAATAAATATTATTAGAGTGAAAAAAAAAAAGAAAAAATTAACAAATTAGAAAATGAAATTTCGAACAATACAACTATATTGCAGATAAGATAAGAGGACCTTATTAAAAAATAAATAAATAAACTGCAATTCGACACTATCGATAATTCGACACTATCAATAATTCGACACTTTCGATAATTCGACCATTTTAAAAATCAAATTTTCAAGGTTGATTGTTGTTTAAATACAACTTTACCGGTAAAAAGGTATTACAGAGGCGAAGGCAGCCACTTTAAAATTAAACACAGGCTCTTGTAGGAAGAACCCAAATATTCAGAATGAATGGAAGTCTGAAATCTGAAGGACCAAAAGATATGGGTCATCTTTACATGTATGCTATCCAATGTTCGCACACTTGAAAAAGCCACTTAAAGTTGTCCGTGCGTAAACACAGGCTCTTGTAGCCAAGGTTTGTCCTTGAGCCTTATTTATAGTCATAGCAAAAGCCAACCTTAGTGAAAACTAACGCCTCTCTAGAATGAAGCGAACGTTGGTATCCGAAGGGGCCAAAGATATTTCAGACACTATACAGTGTGTTCAACTTTGGGCACTGTCAGTATATGTGCTTCGAACAATACAACTATATTGCAGATAAGATAAGAGGACCTTATTGAAAAATAAATAAACAAACTGCAATTCGACAATATCGATAATTCGACACTATCGATAATTCGACACTTTCGATAATTCGACACTTTCGATAATTCGACCATTTTAAAAATCAAATTTTCAAGGTTGATTGTCGTTTAAATACAACTTTACCGGTAAAAGGTATTACAGAGGCGAAGGCAGCCACTTTAAAATTAAACACAGGCTCTTGTAGGAAGAACCCAAATATTCAGAATGAATAGAAGTCTGAAATCTGAAGGACCAAAAGATATGGGTCATCTTTACATGTATGCTATCCAATGTTCGCACACTCGAAAAAGCCACTTAAAGTTGTCCGTGCGTAAACACAGGCTCTTGTAGCCAAGGTTTGTCCTTGAGCCTTATTTATAGTCATAGCAAAAGCCAACCTTAGTGAAAACTAACGCCTCTCTAGAATGAAGCGAAGGTTGGTATCCGAAGGGGCCAAAGATATTTCAGACACTATACAGTGTGTTCAACTTTGGGCACTGTCAGTATATGTGCTTCAAGGACATGAGAGCACATGCGCTGAAACACCATACGTGTTCCATCACAAAGATCCTAAAGGCATTGGTGAAAGGCTAAATAAATATTTTGGAAAAAAAAAAAAAAATATATATATATAAGAAAATAAATTGGAATATAAATTCACAAACTATATTTCAGAGTGGACACAAATATTTGAAAGGAAAAAAAAAAAGAAAATTGCAAACAACACAACTATATTGCAGATATGACAACATATTAAAGGAATAAATTCATTTAAAAGACCTCATTAAAAACAACAATTCTATTTTTTTTTATATATACAATATAATCTAATTAAATCAACACACGATAATTCGACCATTTTTGATGTCTCGACCTACGGCCTATCATATGACAAACTAATTCGACACTTTCGATAATTCAACTATTTTGAAATTCAAATTTCAACAGTTGATATTTGTCTAAAACCCCTATTATTAACAACATATCAGACTGCAGAGTGCAAAAATGTAGAAAATTGTATGTATATAATTGTATGCATATATTTGTATGTATATAATTGTATGCAAATAATTGTATGTATAGATCAATGAGTAAAATATTTTTTTTTTTTGCTTATCGTTAGTACACGTGGTACAGGCCTTGATAATCATGGTGGGTAGAGTAGGCGACTGCTTTTACTGTAAGTACACAACATGTCTAAACATGTGAAAAGCAGTTCGACTTTGCATTTACAAATGTGCCAGAGCCCCGTTTGATTACTTGCGCTTGCTGGTGGGGTTGGACTTTTGCAAGAATCTGAAGCCATTGGAGCATTTATTTTTTATTTTTTCAGAAAAAAGTGCCCAATGCGGGAATCGAACCCGGGTCGTAGCAGTCGAAAACCAACGGCTTAAACCATCCTTCCACCAACCCCCAGTAAAATAAGTAAATAAAAAGAAGACCAAAAATAAGTGATAATAGTTTATTGAATAACAAATAAAATAAAAAATATTTTCAGGTGAAAAATTATAGACATTGGTGAAAAAGTAAACTGGAGAAATAGCAATCGTGGTTTTGTTCCTGCGGCGAGTCATATTAGCACGCCTAGCGGTTAGGGGAGTGAGTCTTCCACGGCCTTTTCGAGGCATGACAGAAGACGCTGAAAAAAAAAGGTAAAATAAGAACCAAGCAGAGGAAAACTATAAAACTGAAAGCCAGGACAGGCATAAAAAGAAAATTCCAAGCATGTGAGGAAACAATTGAATAAAAAAAAGGATTCCAAAAAAATACTGCAAAAAAGAAACCAGACACAAAAAGCAACAATTGAGTACACAAATACAGCATCAGCCTATTTATGAGAAGAAAAAAAACGACAGACACAAAAATGGAGCTAAATTCAAATGAAAAACTATAACAGATCAAGTAATCAAATCAGGCATTATGAAAGATACTGCAAAAAAGAAAATAAGACACAAAAATGGAGCTAAATATGTAAAAAACATGTATACAAAAAAGCAAAGCCCAATTCCAAACCCAAATATTTTTTTTATGAGAAGAACATCAACATAATGCATGATTACGGCAGTCCATAGCTTCCCTGACAAAAATTCACCAAAAAAGTTAAATATTCCAAAATATTTCTGTGTATATATTGCTAAATGTGTAAATAACATGTATATAAAAAAGCAAAGCTTAATTTTAAATTTCATTATCCTTGTCACAGGAAAAGCATCAAAATACTGCATAAGTACGGCACTTTTGCAGCCCCCCTGACAAAAATTCACTAAAAGAGTTAAGTATTCAAAAAAATATTTTGGTATATATATTGCTAAATGTGTAACAAACATGTATATAAAAAAGCAATGCTTAATTCTAAGTTTTAATATTTTTTTTAAAATCCCAAATATTTTTTTATGAGAAGAACATCAACATAATGCATGATTACGGCAGTCCATAGCTTCCCTGACAAAAATTCACCAAAAGAGTTAAATATTCCAAAATATTTCTGTGTATATATTGCTAAATGTGTAAATAACATGTATATAAAAAGCGAGCTTAATTTTAAATTTCATTATCCTTGTCACAGGAAAAGCATCAAAATACTGCATAAGTACGGCACTTTTGCAGCCCCCCTGACAAAAATTCACTAAAAGAGTTAAGTATTCAAAAAAATATTTTGGTATATATATTGCTAAATGTGTAACAAACATGTATATAAAAAAAGCAAAGCTTAATTCTAAGTTTTAATAAGAAAAGCTGCAAAAGCAAATAGGGAGAAGTGGGGCCATTTAGCCATTTTCAAAATTTGATTGTGAAAGAGTAAAAAAAAGAATAAATAAGAACAAATATAAAGAAGAAATAATTAAGCAAAAGAAAGACATAAATAAATATTTCATTCTACAATTCGAAAAATAATATAACCTCAGCCTATTTATGAGAAAAAAAAAACGTTGCCAAAGACATTAGGAAAGATAATGCAAATAAGAAACATACACAAAAATTGAGCTCTATTTAAATGAAAAATTATAACAAAGTACTTACAAATTATAATCATAATCAAATGAAGCAGAAATTAGTAAAAATTAGTAAATAAGAATTAGTAAAAGGTAAACAAAAGAACGCATTTCAAAACAAAAGAATTGATGATGATAAATGCAAAAAATCTACGATTGTAAAATAGATTAAATTAAAAAATAAAAATAACTGTTAACATTAGGAAAATAAAAACAGGCCTATCATACGAAGAAAAAAATAACGAAAATTTTGGTATATAGATCGTTATGTGTAGTTCAGAATCTTCGGAGGAGATAGCTCAGGACTTTACAATGGAAAACTCTGTTACGGTATTATCTATATAGATTTTATAGGGAGAGGTACACATTTAGAAGCACGTAAAAATGTTTTAATACTCAAAACGCATTTTTCCTTTTATATATCTTTCTTTTAATTTGTGCAACATCATTTAAGTTTATTTCAAATACAATCACACGCTTATTTTATATATATGTATTATATTATTTTATATTTATATATTGATAGTTCAATGTCTTCAATGTTTTATTTGTGTGATATAATTTTTTTTTTAAATTATTTCCCATTTTAACTTATATTTTATTTCGAATTTCACAATTTTACATTAACATTTTTTAAATTTTATTTCAACCAACTTTTCAAACATTTTTTTACGCTTTTTGTTTTCAGTAAAAAAATTTTAGTTTAACATTTCTTTTATATATTTTTTGTTATTTTTATTTATTTTTATACGAAACATCTTTTTACACATAGTACAAATAATTTTAAAATATAAAATAGGCGTTATTGTTAAATTTGAAAATATTCACACCCATATATTTTACAAAATTTATTTTTTGTTCATAATATAAAAATATTTATTAATTTTTTCTCCCCATTGAATATAACAAAATATTTTTAAAAACTTAATGCTGTTGACGTTATGTGGCGCTGAGTTTGTTGTTGACACACTTTAAAATGTTATAACACCTTGATAAAGGTTGGCGTTCAGCCAGCTGAAATATTGGTAAAATTATTTTTTTTGATACAATATATGCCTTTTTAATTAAATATGTATTTATGTGAAAAAATAAGTTTAAAAAGGTCAGGTGTTGATATTAAATATAAATTAGACATATCCTGACCACTGCGACCAAAAATATTTTTCTCACAATACCAACAGAATTGCTCAATGCCTGAAAATATACACTGGTGTCCAAAATATAAGAAACCTTTGTTTTTTAATGATATGTTTTAAAATATACTACGATAAAAGCTAAAAAGTAATTTAATTAGGAATTTTAAGTCGTAGAATTTATTTATCGCAATCATTCGATTCGGTAAAATTGAAAATATGCAAATTTTTGCTTGTCTTTATAAGTGTGCTATTTGGCGTGTCGTTTACCCCATCTAAGAATTGTCCAATTATAATTTTATTTAATCCTTAGTTAATTATGAGTTTACGAAAAATTTTAGCAGATGATTTAAAATGGAGAGCTGTTGGAAGAATGGAGGCAGGGCAATCACAAGTTGAAGTTGCAAAATGGCTAAATGTGAATAAATCTGTGGTCAGAAAAATATGGAAACAGTTCATTGAGACAGGAACCATCAAAAGAAAAGAAGGTTCTGGTAGAAAAAGAAAAACAGCTACCTCTGAAGACCGTTATCTGGTCGTAACTGCCAAGCGCCATAGGGAGATGACAGCTGTTCAACTCTCTAATGAACTCTCAAGTGCTACTGGAACGAGAATTTCAAAAGAAAATGTTTACCGAAGGCTTCACGAAGGTGCTCTTTATGCAAGACGACCAATGGTCTGTATCCCTTTAACCTCTGCTCACAGGAGAGCCCGCTTGAATTGGTGCTTGGAACATCACGCCTGGACTCATTATCAGTGGGCCAATGTTCTCTTCAGTGACGAGTCAAGATTTAGTTTAAACACAGATTCTCGACGAGTTTTCATCTGGAGGGAGCCTGGAACCCGCTATCATCCCAGTAACATCAGGGAAATAGACAGTTTTAGAGGGGACAGTCTCTTAGTCTGGGCTGGCATCAGTTCTAGCAGACGCACACCCCTCCACATTTTTTCTGGGGGCACTTTAACTGCCCAAAGGTACAGAGACGAGATCCTTGAGCCCTATCTAAGACCTTATAGAGATCAAATTGGTCACAATTTAATTTTTATGGACGATAATGCTCGTCCGCAAAGGGCTAGGCTAGTCAATGAATATCTTCAGAGTGAGAATATTCGAAGGATGGATTGGCCAGCCAGATCTCCGGACCTGAATCCAATAGAGCATGTGTGGGATGCTCTAGGGAGGCGTATTGGAGCTCGTCACCCCTCTCCCAGAACCCTCGTTGAGCTAAGAACTGCTCTATTGGAGGAGTGTGGTTTACTACCCCTGGACCTCCACCAAAGCCTGGTAAACAGTATGAGGGCTCGTTGTGAGACCTTGATAGCTGTTAGAGGTGATCATATTCCCTATTGATATCTTATTTCTTTAAGATCTGGAACCTTAGCTTTGGGTATGTTGGTAATAATTTGCATATTTCATAATTTCAAATATATATTTTTTTCACACACATATAGCTAGTCAAATTATCCATAGTTTAAACTATTTGTATACTAAATTTTATATTTGTTAATAAATTAGCTTTTGAGAAATTTCAATATTGGTTAAGTTTCTTATTTTTTGGACACCAGTGTAGTTCAGATCATTAATTGTTTTAATTGAGCTGAAGGAATATATAAAAACATAATTTGATAAAAGTACGCCTTAAGGCGTAAGAATAAAAAAATGGAAAACTTATTTAGATAATGTACAAAGGTTTGAGCCGGCCATCGGGAAACAACAACAATGAGTTTTTATAGGGTAAGCGTGACCTCTAGCGGCGTATTTGCAGAGTATTTGAATCTTAATTTTAAATAAAATAATATTTTAATATAACATACACATATTATAAATAAAAAATGCATTTCCAGACCACGAGCACATGTGCTTTTTAGATGGCAGAAAGCCATCTAGTGGAGCAAAATTAACTAAATGTGTATTTAACTTGCTCCGTGATATTTGGCCAACCCAATTTCTTGATAAATCAAGAAAGGCCATCCACGAACGCGTTTCGCGCTGTTGGCGCTCGTCAGCGTGCTATTTTTGCTCCACTAGATGGCGTTCTGCTATCTAAAAAGCACATGTGCTCGTGGTCAGGAGATGCCTTCTTTATTTTTAATATCAACACCTGACCCACTTATCTTTTATTTTTTTCTATTGTTTTTTCATATATATATTATATAGAATGCGGTTTATATTCAACTTGAATAATGAATTCTAGAGACCAATTTAGAGAGAATATTTATATATTTATTAGATGGATCAATTAAATGTAATGTGATTCTACCATTCCAGCGAGGGTTGATCCTGGGGTGGGGCCGTAGCTAACGAAGGCCGAGCGATTGGAGAACACAATGACCGTTGACGGCCATTGTGTGTCCTGACATGTTTTCAGACGTCCAACTTCTGGTAGTTGGACAGCATTCTGTCTACAATATAGCTGTAGAGTTATTCCATCTAATTGGTAGATGGTTTGTGGTGACCTTGTATACACTTTGATCTTAGCCAAAAGGCCGAGAAGCGATGTGAAGACCTTGTAGCTCTGCTTGCTGAGTAGATTTGCTGGGGAGCGAACGTCACTCTTTCTACAATATACGAGGTGTGTTCAAAAAGTATCGCGACTTTTGTGTTTTTCAAATATTATTTATTTATTCATGAATACCTATTTTGTCCCCTTCAAATTAATCCCCCATGAGATATTATACACTTGTGCCAACGGTTTTTCCAATCTTCGAAGCACTTCAAAAAATCATTTTTTAAAATCTTTTTCAGCTCCTCCTTCGGTGCCGTCTTTATCTCGTCAAGCGTAGCGTAACGTCGTCCTTTCATGGGCCTCTTCAGTTTAGGGAACAAGAAAAAGTCACAGGGGGCCAGATATTGGGAATACGGTGGCTGCGGCATCATTAGTGTGTTGTTTTTGGCCAAAAAGTCGCGCACAAGCAACTATGTGTGAGCAGGGGCGTTATCGTGGTGCAAAAGCCAATTTTTGTTCTTCCACAAATACGGGTGTTTCTGGCGGATTGCTTCGCGCATAACTTGCAGGTAAAATTCCTTATTGACCGTTCTAACCTGTGGCAAGAACTCATGATGCACCACGCCCCTGCAATCGAAGAAAACTGTAAGCAAAACTTTCACATTCGACCTAACTTGGCGCGCTTTTTTCGGTCTTGGTTCGTGCGGCAGCTTCCATTGAGATGATTGAGCTTTGGTTTCCACGTCATAACCATAAACCCACGCTTCGTCACCAGTTATGACCCCCTGGAGCAAATTTGGGTCGTCGCGGACAGAGTCCAACATCTCATTAGCAATGTTCATGCGATGCTGTTTTTGGTCGCAATTGAGCAATTTTGGTACGAATTTCGCGGCGACCCGACTCATGCCCAAATCATTTATAAAAATCGAATGGCACGAGCCAATCGATATGTTTAGGTCCTCAGCAACTTCTCTAACGGTGATTCGACGATTGGCCAATATCATTTTCTCCACTTCATTAATTTTTTCGTCTGTTGTTGAAGTGCTCGGGCGTCCGGCACGCTCTTCGTCGTTCACATCTTCTCGGCCTTCTGAGAACATTTTGTACCACCGATAAACGTTGCTTAGGTCCAAGGTAGCTTCTCCGTATGCCACAGTCAACATTCGGAATGCATCCGCGCACTTAATTTCGTTTTTCACACAAAATTTGATACATGTTCTTTGATCCATTTTTTTAAAAGGTAAAAATCGAAGACGATCCAAAACACCTGCAAGCAAAGCAGCTGTCAGCAATTAAGTGAACATTCAAAATGGCCGAGCTTGTCGGCATAAGTGAGAGACATGAGTACCAACATGAAGCCACAAAAAGATCGAAATTCGAATATACGTAACCCGCGAAAATTCAAAAGTCGCGATACTTTTTGAACACACCTCGTATTAGACAAAGAGTAACTCTAATGTCTTGGAAGATAGTTAGTTTGCAGCTTTTCCTGTTAATCAGATCATTGGAAAACGGGTCCTTTTCTAGAAATCATTAGACAAGAGTGATTCCAATGTCTTGGTATTCAGATAGTTTGTGGTCGCATAGCTTGTTTTCCTAACGGATTGTTGGAGACAGTGGTTCTCTATCTATAATCCTGAATAGGAGAGTAACTACAGTGTCTTGTCAGACAGATATTTTGTAGCGCAAATTGTTGAACTCATTGTTGGACAGCGGAATACTTTCTAGAAATCTTTAAACAAGAGTGATTCCAATGTCTTGGTATTCAGATAGTTTGTGGTTGCATAGCTTCTGCTTTCCTAACGAATTGTTGGAGAGAGAGAGGTTCTCTATCTACAATCCAGTATAGGAGAGTAACTACAATGTCTTAGCAGAAATATAGCTATCTTTCTGCTAAGACATTGTAGTTACTCTCCTATACTTATCCGTTAAACGAGCAGAACTACAATGATACCAACTATATTTGGTAACTTTGTAGCTCTGCTTGTTTAACGAATTGTTGTAGAGAGAGATTCTCTATCTACAATCCAGTAGACAAGAGTAATCACAATGTCTTGGAATTCAGATAGTTTGTGATCACATAGCTCTATTTTCCCAATGGATTATTGGAAAGAAGTAGTTCTCTATCTACAATACAGTATAGGAGAGTAACTACAAGGTTTTGCCAGAAAGATAGTTAGTATCCTCTGATTTTTAACGGATTGTTGTAGAGAGGGTCTCTTTATCTACAAACTATAGGCAAGACTAATCACAATGCAGACAGAGAGTAGGTATCCTTGTAGCTATTCTTGTTGAACAGATTGTTAGAGAGCGACTCACTTTCTGGAATCCAGTAGAGAAGATTAACTACAATGCCTTGGTATTCGGATAGAACTATGAGCCACCTTACTGCCCTGGTAGATAAGGCTGTTTGTGGCTAGGTAACTACGCAAAATGTTGGAAGATAGATCTAAATTCCAGTATACACCCTGTCACCCTACCTCCTTAGTAGAGAAACATTCTGTGACTAGGTAATGTCTTGGTAGACAGATAGTTGGTATCCTTGTAACAATTCTTGCTGATTGGATTGTTGAAAGACGGCCCTCTCTACAATTCAGTTACTCTGTCAAATTAGAAGATAGAAAGTATAGAGTTCTGCTCTATAGAGGATATCTGGGGAGAGGCTCCCTGTCTACCATTCAGTCCGAAGAGTAACACCATCAAAATGAAAGTAGGCAGTTGTTGCTCTGATGTCTGTGCGGATTAATGGAACGCCAATCTCTTTCTACAATCCAAGACATCAAGACGTCTGCAAAGACGCGCATCGATAAGTATTTCCTCGGTGTGGAACTGAGGAGTGGAGACCTTGTCTGGAGGAGGACTCTCTCAAGATGGGGAAACCTTCCTTGCTGAAGATATTCGTATAATTACAACTATATATATATATATATATATATAATGCTCCAATGGCTTCCGATTCTTGCAAAAGTCCAACCTCACATGCGAGTGCAAGTAACCAAACGGGGCTCTGGCACATTTGTAAGTGCAAAGTCGAACTGCTTTTCACATGTGTAGACATGTGGTGTACTTAGAGTAAAAACAGTTGCCTACTTCTATCCACAATGATTATCATGGCCTGTACCACGTGTACTAAGGATAGGCAAAAAAAAACTATATTTCTCAACATTTTTTTTTATTTACCCTTTATCTACCCCTTTATTTATCACAATATTTTATGTAAGAATTGATTATAAGTGCCAATAAAATGTTTAAATTGTCTTTTTACAATGCAGTAGTTATCAAGTAATTCCACTGCCTTGATAGACAGATGATTTGTAACTTTGTAACTCTACTTGCTGAACAGATTGGTGGATAAATTATGTCTATCTACAAACAAGTAGACCACAAGCTACCTTGTTGCCTTGCTAGATAGGCTGTCTGTGAGTAGATAACTCCGTCTTCTCTTCTTCTTTCTTATCTCCACTCAATCAAATTAGAGTAATTTGACAACCATCATGACTGGGTGAAGTAGAATGCGTCTGCCTTTGTCAATAAAGACTGGGAGCACTACTCAGTAACAGGCTGACTTAGCTCCAAATGAAATGACCGCCTCTGACATGAGGAACGGGCGCCATGTGCAGCCGTTCCTAACATGGAGTACAAACGCTGTTCATTCTGTATCCCTGGATTAGGAGCCCTTACAGGGTACTATTAGCCGGGCCAGCTGAGCTCAGGTTTTATAGTGAGCTTGTTACTGCTCCCCCTCCTCCTTTTTCATCCGGGCACAGCATCAGATAACTCTGTAAAATGTTGTAAGGTAGATCTACTAGACATCTAGAGACTCTACCACCGTAGTAGACAGACATTCCGTGACTAGATAACGCCGTGAGGTGTATTGCCAGGTAGTTCTCTGTCTGTAGACTCCTAGCGATCCGCCGCCCATTGCCCAACAGGTAATGAAATTTCCCATTGTCCACCACAATTAGCCCCATGCAAATACCACGCCACAAAAAGTCCATTGTTGGGACAATCTGGTTCACTCATGGGGAACCCCTGTGTTTGCTGATGGACCGGTCTTTGTCTCTCCTACCATTGCTAGAGGTTTGTTTTATGAACATTTCCTAGAAAACATTGAGTACATATTATATTGTGGATATTGGATAATTTTCACTTCGCCACTTTGGAAGGAAGCAAATAGTACCCGTTCTATAAGCATCTGGATTTTATAGATAGCACAATATCTCTTGTAAAACGACATTTGAATATTATCCCGCATGTGTTTCTTTTGAACATCCCTGGACACTTTTATTTTTCCGTTTATCATTACTCTTCACAATTCATCCTTTCATACCTCATCTCTAAAGTTAGAAATAATCGTTATTTCTCCTTAAAATATATTACGATTTTTCGTTCAAAAGAAACACATGAGGGATAATTTTCAAATGTCGTTTTACAATCACAAGCCGCATTATATTGTATTACAATATCTCTTATTGAATATTAGATAATATTCACTCTTTACCGCTTGCACTTCTTTTAGCTTTAGAAAGAAGCAAATTGTTCAATTAATTAATTTGAAACTAATCTGAACAATTTTTAGATATATTTTAAACAATTTCCTTCTTCAATATATAGAAAGTATTGAGATGCCTGGCTCATCATTAAACGAACCCTTCCAACAGTTTCGCCAGTTTAATTTACCATATCGTACAATTATTGAACTAACACAAAACAATAACGCGCCATATATACATATAAAATGAAAGGATTTAAAAGCACGAATGTTTCTTTTATATATAATACAAACTTCTACTGTCCTTACTGCGATGAAAAAAATATATTGGGAGGGCTTGGCTCATCAGTGGTGAACCCTCCCAGTGGTTTCGCCAATTTAATCCACCAGACCGCTTCTCAGAGATCGAATACTGTATTTGACGATTCTGCTATTATGACTATTGTGTATAAAAGAAACATTCGTGCTTTTAAATCCTTTCATTTTATATTATTAAAATGGCGAAACCACTGAGAGGGGTTTAACACTGATGAGCCAGGCCCTTACAATATTTTTCCATCGTAGTAAGGACAATAGAGAGATAGAGAAGTGAATCTATTGTGAAAAAAAAATCGATAAGAATAATTTCGATAATGGCAAAAAGATGGTAAGCTAATCTGTTATATACAACAACAAAAATCTTTATTAAGGCATTTTGGTCTTATACAGATTCTCCAAGTATAAGAGGGTATATACAGAAATAACACAGTAATAGTAACAATAATCAGCAATGCTATTTACAATGTATCAAATATGGGGAAAGAAGAAAAAAAGGGCTTGGTATAAACTTACATACAAGCAATGGTGAACAAGCAGTTCCTTTTCTTAAAGAACAATAATTAGAAGTAAAAAAGAAAAAGGCATCTCCTTATCGTGCAACTGAAGGTTGCTGATTGCTTGCGCCATCTATCGGAATAAATATCAACTATTCTCGTTGATTTTTAATTATTCCAGAATTGGCCAAATACCCATTCTTGATTAATCAAGAAAAGCTAACCACGTACGCATTTCGGGCTGTTAATAGTTAGTAGTATTAACAGAAATATAGATTAGTACAAGTTAAAATTGAATATATAACAATGTATTATACATGATTATCAGACTTCTATATACAGTTAAACCTGTCTATAGCGCCCCCTCTAAATAGCGCCTTCCTCTCTATAGCGTCCGATCCCGAGCCTCCATCCCGAGGCAGTGAAGCTAACAAGTGTGGCGAAGGCTACCATCTACAAGTACCATCTTGGTCTTGAGTTGGGTAATGCCAGCCAACACCTAGACCTGCCCACTCTGTGGGAAAGAACTCTCGCAGTCCATCGGTGGCGGAGTCTTTCCCGCGATGGGCCCCACCAATGAATACCTTATATCTATTTATATATATATGTATATATATATTTTTTCAATTATTTTTATCTATTTATTCATATTTTTATAATTATATAATCATATTTATATTTATTCTGCATTTAACCTTATATAATCTTATATGTACTTTGAAATAAAGTAGTTCAATCTCAATCTCTATAGCGCCCGATTTTAAATAGTATAGTACGATGCGATTTACATTAAAGTAACCTGTCTATAGCATCCCCTCTCTATAGCACTCTATTTTGGTGAGTCCCAAGAGGGGGCGCTATAGACAGGTTTAACTGTAGTTTTATACATAAATGGATTATGGGTAGAGGGGTATCTATAGTCAGGATATAAACTGATCACACACCCTCAAGCCTTTATTAAGACATTTCGTCTTAATACAAACTCCTGTTAGAAATGAATCTAAAAAGAAATGAGAAGCAGAGGAAGAAACTGAATCCTCGCTCAGAAAAGAGAAAAAGAAGAAAAGGAAAGAATATTGTTGCATCATGGCTAATGAACCTATTTTATTTTAATTTGTAATATTATTCTTCATATATTTTAAATTCAAATTTATATTTCATATTTATTTATTTTATTAAACAGAATATATGTATTATAAACAGAATATATGTATTATAGAATCACCCTTTTGTATTTTGGTACACTGTGTGACTTCACAGCTCTCTTTGATGTGAGAAATAAATAAATTATTCTGGAGGCTACTTAAAGTTATCTCATTATTCCCTTATATAAATTTGTAGGATTGTTGAAACACGCTCTGGTAAGATACAAGACCCAGCACAGGAGAGATTCAAGGTTGAAGAGTTTGCCAAGCCGCAACCTAGTGCAACAGTATCTATGTACAAAAGGTGAGACCATATACATCGTTTTTAATGCAAAGAACACAGTGAAGAAGTAGATTATTGAGATATATTAACTAAACTGTTATATACTTAATTAGATTAATTATCATTGTAATGAGATTAATGAATCACGTTATGGCAAATAGGTTCTTAATTATTTTTGAATATCATTTGTTGATTGGAAGTTTATTTAGAAAATTATATGGCTATACCTCAACAATAATATATTTAACTCTCGATGTTTTAGTGATCTACTGCACTCTTTTCAAGGAAATGGTTACTTTGAAAATCACATTTCTAATTATTAATTGTTGCATCAATTTTAATGCGCTCTACATTTACTCAAAATATTCTTGGATATTTAATATTTATTTAAAACAAATTATTTAGATTATCATCATTCCTTTTTTATAGTTTGATTGTTGTTGTTGTCGTGTCCAAAGAAGAGTCTCAGATGTCTCCATGCATCTCCATCACAGCAGCAGCAATATCCACTATCTTGGTGCTCTTCAGTGGAAAATGGGTGCCGTTGCCACGTTAGTCACCTTGGAAACGAACCAGAATTTGGTCAAATATTCCGAGGGTCCAGGGGGGACCGCAGGAAGGTGTGGTCGGACTTCTCCCCCCCCATAGTTTCATTCCTTTTGTAATATTGTTATTGTATATATATGATTGAAGTAAACGAAAAATTGCACTACAAATAATAAAAATAAAATTACAACTTTTCGCAATGAGTTTCTTTTATTTTATATAATTTTATATATTTTTATATATTTTATAAAAAAGAAACTCATTGCGAAAGGTTGTATTTTTATTTTTATTGTATATATATCTTGATTGGCTATTGAAGTGAGAGAGGACCTAGACGAAGACTGCGGATCGCGATCTACGAGGACAAATAAATAAACACAATAACTTTAAAAGGTAATTTATTTTTATTTACTTTTCTTTATTTGATGTAAGTATGGAAACCCGCTCGGTATATAACACCAAGAAGGAGGAAACCAAAGCCGATGACCCTGTAAACCTGCAACTTGGTGCAACAATATGTAAACCAAATCCTATAATATAGATGTAAGTAGTATATGCATATATCGAGATATGAATAAGAGCTTAGAAATAAAAAAGATATTTCCAAATTACAAAAATGTAAAATATAAAAATTATATACATGAACTTTGTTTTAAATATTTGTCTATATTTACATTTATATGTATTATGAAAAAGGCATCTCCTTATCGTGAGAAACTGAAAGTTTCTGATGGCTTGCGCCATCTATCGGAATAAATATCAACTATTCTTGTTGATTTTTATTGAGGTACAGCTTGCACCACGCTGATGAGTGCCAACAGCCCGAAACGCGTCCATGGTTAGCTTTTCTTGATTAATCAAGAATGGATATTTGGCCAATTTTAGAATAATTAAAATTCAACGAGAATAGTTGATATTTATTCCGATAGATGGCGCAAGCCATCAGCAACTTTCAGTTGCATGATAAGGAGATGCCTTTTTATAATTTATGCACCTTATCCCAGTACAATGTCACATTTATACTATTTTTTCATATATATGCATGTGTAAATATTTAATTAAAAAAGTATATATTGGATCAAAACATAATTTATTTTACCAATATTTCAGTTGGCTAAACGCCTATGCACGAAAAACGATGTATATAGTCTCACCTTTTGTACATAGATACTATTGCACCAGGTTGTGGCTTGGCAGACTCTTCAACCTTGATTCTCCCCTGTGCCGGGTCTTGTATCTTACCAGAACGTGTTTCAACCATCCTACAAATTTATATAAGTGGAGATAACTCTACTTTAAGTAGCCTCCAGAATCCTTTATTTATTTCTCACATCAAAGAGAGCAGTGAAGTCACACAGTGTACCAAAATACAAAATGGTGATTCTATAATACATATATTCTGTTTGTAAAACATATATTCTTTTTAATAAAATAAATAAATATGAAATATAAATTTTAATTTAAAATATATGAAAAATAATCGAAAAGATAGCGGTTGCCTGGCCGGCATTCATATTTATATAAAAATAGACACTTCGGCCAGTTGGAGTTTTTATTTTCTCAACGTTTCAACAAAAATCTTTTGTCTTCGTCAGGAGAATTAAATAAAAATAAACATTTGGCAAGGCGTTAAAAATTGTTCTGAGGTTTGCAAGGGCGTTCTCACGTGATTCTTCGAATTTAGTACAACATCTAAAGCGCGAGTCAAAAACAAATATTAAACTCGTCAAAGACTATGATCTTGGAAATAAAAATATATAATAATAAAATTATAACAAATTAAGTAAAAATAAATAAATAAAGTAATATAATAATAATCACAAAGATTATTATATAGATTTATAACTATTATGTTCAATTTTTTATCTAGCTTATTAACTACTTTTTAAATTTAAAAATGAAGCATATTGTTGCGGAATATCTTCAAAAGTATTTATAGTTCTTTTCCCAAATTCTCGTGATACCCATCCCTCTAAAAATAATCTTTCCTTTTTAAATTTTATATTCCTATGAAATATCTCAATATCATTCCAATCTGGCCTATGTCCTGAAAATAATGCATGTTCCCCAATTTTGCTTAACGCCCTTCTCCCCAATAAACCCTGTTGGTGTTCCTTAATTCTGGTCTCTAAATTACGGCCGGTTTCTCCTACATAAATTTTGTCACATTCTGTGCATTTAATCCCATAAATTACGTTATTTGGTTTTGATGTGCCTATGTTATCCTTCATTATGTTATTTCTAGTTAAAAATTCCCTTTTTGTCCCAGTACTATACCAAATATTATATTTACATTTTTTCAAAATTCTAGATATTTCGTTATCCACTTCTCTAATATAAGGAATTATTATATTATTGTAACCTTCTGTAGTTCTATTCAAAATTGGCCTATCTATTTCATATCTTCTAATCCATTTATTTATGAAGCCAACTGGATATTCGGATTGTTTTAACTCCGCTCTAATTTTCTTTATCTCTTCTTTATAAATGTCTTGGTCTGTACATACCTGTTTGGCTCTTTGTACAAGAGATTTTATCACCTGCCTTTTGTGTAATATAGGATTGTTAGAATTAAAATTTAGATGTATCCCACAGTCTGTTGGCTTTCTGTAAACACTGGTTAGAATAGATCCATCTTCTTTACGGCTTAATCCTACATCTAAGAATGGTAAAAATCCTTCTTTTTCTGTTTCAACGGTGAATTCTATTCCTATTTCTAAATTATTTAATTTGACAATGATCTCGTTAAGTTTTTCTTTTTGGATCACTGCGAAAACATCATCTATATACCGTCCCCATATCTTTATTCCCTCTATTAAAATTGCCTTTCTATCTATTGATGCCATTACAATGTCAGCTATGATCATACTGGTAGGGCAACCCATAGCAGTACCGTCTTTTTGTCTGTAAAATTTAGCCCCATATCTAAAATAAATATTTTCTAAACATAACCTAAACCCTTCTATCATTTCATCGATTTCTAATCCCTTGATTGCGCAATCTTGTCTTTTTACCTCGAAATATTCTTTTAGCTCTTTAAGAGCTAGACTTCTATTAATATTGGTAAAAAGCGATTTGACGTCAAAGGATACCATTATTTCATGTTCATTCAGCTTTAAATTTTTTGTGATATCTAATAACTCTTTCCTATTTCTAATTTCTAACCCAGAAATCTTTCTTGTAGTCGGAATTTGGTTTTTAAGCCAGTCCGCCAAACCTCTGGTGGGGGCCTTGAATCCTGATACAATGGGCCGTAGGGGAACTCCTTCCTTGTGGATCTTTGGAAGTCCTTTGAAGAGAGGTGCAGCGACATCTTCTAGCTTCAATTTTCTTTTGTCTAAGGCCTTAGATTTCATGCTTCTGATAAATTTAGATATTTTAAGCTTTATCTTTTTAGTAGGGTCTCCTTGAATTTCTTCATATGTGTTGTTATCGTTGAGGAGGCTCGTGATTTTATCGTTGTAATCTTCTCTCTTCATCACGACTGTCTTGCCTCCTTTATCAGCCTTAGTTATAACTATTCTGTCGTCATTTTTTAATTTCTTGATATCCTCCCATTCTGAGCTTTTTGCTTTATCTAAATCAAACTTCTTTTCGTTTTTTGTTGTCCTTGATATTACATTTGTTATTTTGTTTCTAATAATAACTTTATCATTTTCATTCAAATTTTTGATTCCATTCTCAATGTTAGAAATTAATCTAATGTAATAATTTTTGAGAGGCATAGGTCTATAGTTTGACCCTTTATCAAGAAGCCTCAACTGATCTTCAGTTAGATCCTTCCCTGAGATGTTGCATACTCTTCTAGGATCGACCTTCTTGATTCTAGGAGCCCATCTTTCCAATTTGTTCCTCATTGTGATCATTAACCGTTCTTCTATTTTCTTTATCCCTCTCTGTATACACTCTTCAAGGCTTTTCATGTGATTTTCATCTAATATTTCTAAAATAACACTTCGCTGACTCGTCAATTTTTGCTTCTGTATATCTACCATTCTGTGAGATGCTTGGATGCGTGCCTTGACGAACTGAAGACTTGCTCTTCTAGCAATCTGTCTTCCATATGGAGTTTTAACCAGTGCTTTTACATTCAGGCTCGGGGGAATGATATTGAGATCTTTGATACGGTGATTAAAATATAAAGAATGTTTTGTCCTTGCAAACTTGATCATAGTCTTCTCTAGTTGCCTTGCCATCTTGAATACCTCGGGACCAAAATTGGTCTTAATTATCGAAAAGATAGCGGTTGCCTGGCCGGCATTCATATTTATATAAAAATAGACACTTCGGCCAGTTGGAGTTTTTATTTTCTCAACGTTTCAACAAAAATCTTTTGTCTTCGTCAGGAGAATTAAATAAAAATAAACATTTGGCAAGGCGTTAAAAATTGTTCTGAGGTTTGCAAGGGCGTTCTCACGTGATTCTTCGAATTTAGTACAACATCTAAAGCGCGAGTCAAAAACAAATATTAAACTCGTCAAAGACTATGATCTTGGAAATAAAAATATATAATAATAAAATTATAACAAATTAAGTAAAAATAAATAAATAAAGTAATATAATAATAATCACAAAGATTATTATATAGATTTATAACTATTATGTTCAATTTTTTATCTAGCTTATTATTTTTATATAAATATGAATGCCGGCCAGGCAACCGCTATCTTTTCGATAATTAAGACCAATTTTGGTCCCGAGGTATTCAAGATGGCAAGGCAACTAGAGAAGACTATGATCAAGTTTGCAAGGACAAAACATTCTTTATATTTTAATCACCGTATCAAAGATCTCAATATCATTCCCCCGAGCCTGAATGTAAAAGCACTGGTTAAAACTCCATATGGAAGACAGATTGCTAGAAGAGCAAGTCTTCAGTTCGTCAAGGCACGCATCCAAGCATCTCACAGAATGGTAGATATACAGAAGCAAAAATTGACGAGTCAGCGAAGTGTTATTTTAGAAATATTAGATGAAAATCACATGAAAAGCCTTGAAGAGTGTATACAGAGAGGGATAAAGAAAATAGAAGAACGGTTAATGATCACAATGAGGAACAAATTGGAAAGATGGGCTCCTAGAATCAAGAAGGTCGATCCTAGAAGAGTATGCAACATCTCAGGGAAGGATCTAACTGAAGATCAGTTGAGGCTTCTTGATAAAGGGTCAAACTATAGACCTATGCCTCTCAAAAATTATTACATTAGATTAATTTCTAACATTGAGAATGGAATCAAAAATTTGAATGAAAATGATAAAGTTATTATTAGAAACAAAATAACAAATGTAATATCAAGGACAACAAAAAACGAAAAGAAGTTTGATTTAGATAAAGCAAAAAGCTCAGAATGGGAGGATATCAAGAAATTAAAAAATGACGACAGAATAGTTATAACTAAGGCTGATAAAGGAGGCAAGACAGTCGTGATGAAGAGAGAAGATTACAACGATAAAATCACGAGCCTCCTCAACGATAACAACACATATGAAGAAATTCAAGGAGACCCTACTAAAAAGATAAAGCTTAAAATATCTAAATTTATCAGAAGCATGAAATCTAAGGCCTTAGACAAAAGAAAATTGAAGCTAGAAGATGTCGCTGCACCTCTCTTCAAAGGACTTCCAAAGATCCACAAGGAAGGAGTTCCCCTACGGCCCATTGTATCAGGATTCAAGGCCCCCACCAGAGGTTTGGCGGACTGGCTTAAAAACCAAATTCCGACTACAAGAAAGATTTCTGGGTTAGAAATTAGAAATAGGAAAGAGTTATTAGATATCACAAAAAATTTAAAGCTGAATGAACATGAAATAATGGTATCCTTTGACGTCAAATCGCTTTTTACCAATATTAATAGAAGTCTAGCTCTTAAAGAGCTAAAAGAATATTTCGAGGTAAAAAGACAAGATTGCGCAATCAAGGGATTAGAAATCGATGAAATGATAGAAGGGTTTAGGTTATGTTTAGAAAATATTTATTTTAGATATGGGGCTAAATTTTACAGACAAAAAGACGGTACTGCTATGGGTTGCCCTACCAGTATGATCATAGCTGACATTGTAATGGCATCAATAGATAGAAAGGCAATTTTAATAGAGGGAATAAAGATATGGGGACGGTATATAGATGATGTTTTCGCAGTGATCCAAAAAGAAAAACTTAACGAGATCATTGTCAAATTAAATAATTTAGAAATAGGAATAGAATTCACCGTTGAAACAGAAAAAGAAGGATTTTTACCATTCTTAGATGTAGGATTAAGCCGTAAAGAAGATGGATCTATTCTAACCAGTGTTTACAGAAAGCCAACAGACTGTGGGATACATCTAAATTTTAATTCTAACAATCCTATATTACACAAAAGGCAGGTGATAAAATCTCTTGTACAAAGAGCCAAACAGGTATGTACAGACCAAGACATTTATAAAGAAGAGATAAAGAAAATTAGAGCGGAGTTAAAACAATCCGAATATCCAGTTGGCTTCATAAATAAATGGATTAGAAGATATGAAATAGATAGGCCAATTTTGAATAGAACTACAGAAGGTTACAATAATATAATAATTCCTTATATTAGAGAAGTGGATAACGAAATATCTAGAATTTTGAAAAAATGTAAATATAATATTTGGTATAGTACTGGGACAAAAAGGGAATTTTTAACTAGAAATAACATAATGAAGGATAACATAGGCACATCAAAACCAAATAACGTAATTTATGGGATTAAATGCACAGAATGTGACAAAATTTATGTAGGAGAAACCGGCCGTAATTTAGAGACCAGAATTAAGGAACACCAACAGGGTTTATTGGGGAGAAGGGCGTTAAGCAAAATTGGGGAACATGCATTATTTTCAGGACATAGGCCAGATTGGAATGATATTGAGATATTTCATAGGAATATAAAATTTAAAAAGGAAAGATTATTTTTAGAGGGATGGGTATCACGAGAATTTGGGAAAAGAACTATAAATACTTTTGAAGATATTCCGCAACAATATGCTTCATTTTTAAATTTAAAAAGTAGTTAATAAGCTAGATAAAAAATTGAACATAATAGTTATAAATCTATATAATAATCTTTGTGATTATTATTATATTACTTTATTTATTTATTTTTACTTAATTTGTTATAATTTTATTATTATATATTTTTATTTCCAAGATCATAGTCTTTGACGAGTTTAATATTTGTTTTTGACTCGCGCTTTAGATGTTGTACTAAATTCGAAGAATCACGTGAGAACGCCCTTGCAAACCTCAGAACAATTTTTAACGCCTTGCCAAATGTTTATTTTTATTTAATTCTCCTGACGAAGACAAAAGATTTTTGTTGAAACGTTGAGAAAATAAAAACTCCAACTGGCCGAAGTGTCTATTTTTATATAAATATGAAAAATAATATTACAAATTAAAATAAAATAGGTTCATTAGCAATGATACAACAATATTCTTTCCTTTTCTTCTTTTTCTCTTAAAACTTAATTCTATTGACGTTATGTGGCGTCGAGTTTGTTGTTGACACACATTAATATGTTATAATACCTTGATAAAGGTTGGCATTCAGCCAACTGAAATATTGGTAAAATAAATGATATTTTGATCCAATATATGCCTTTTCATTTAAAAATTTATTTATGGATTGTTCTATTTTCAAAACGATAAATGTAAATATAGACAAATATTTTAAACAAAGTTTTTATGTATATAAACCTCTACGTAATTATCTACGAGCTGGAATATTTTATGATAAGTGATTTTAACACAATATAATGCGGCTTATGATTGTAGAACGAAATTTGACAATTATACCACAAATGTTTCTTTTGAACGAAAAATCAAAATTTATTTTAAGGAGAAATAACGATTATTTCTAACTTTAGGGATGAAGTATGATAGGATGAATTGTGAAGAGTAATGATAAACGGAAAAATAGTGTCCAGGGATGGGAATTATCATTTTTACCATCCCTGGACACTATTTTTCCGTTTATCATTACTCTTCACAATTCATCCTATCATACTTCATCCCTAAGGTTAGAAATAATCGTTATTTCTCCTTAAAATAAAGTTCGATTTTTCGTTCAAAAGAAACATTTGCTGTATAATTGTCAAATAAGTAATTATAATCAATTTGAATGATGACAAAACAAAAACGTTGATACATATTTGTATACATAGTTGTATATTATGGGATAGCAGAAGAACGTGTGAAGTCACAGAAAGGTTCCACCAGATATCACTCACCTTTCTTACAGTCAGGTCGGCTGTGGCACCCATTACTTTGTCTCAACGTCGTATTTTTTCCCTCCTTTCCGCGCACGCAATTTGACACCGTTTTTTTGTATGGGGCCCGACACGCTCAATCACCAAGTCTTCTGCTACATATTCTGGAACAATCTTTTTGTGGTAAATTAGGTTCTTGTGGTTATTTGGTTTGTTCTGAGTCGCCATGTCACGTTTCTGGCAAATTGCCGGTCGCTTGTTTTCAAACATCCTTGTTCTGTTATTCAATTCGTCTCACTTAGCGAGTGGACCATACTGTCTTCTTATGCATTTTTATATACATATGCGCTAATATGTAAATATTACTTTTATATATATATAAGGCATATATTGAATCATAACTTATTGATCAATATTTCTATATACGAACTAATATGTGATTGTACCTTGACAAAGATTAGCGTTCAGCCAACTTGGTAAAAAAATTAATTTTGATCTACTATATGTCTTTTTATATAATGATTTATTTATAAATTGCTATTTTCTAATAAAAAATATACAGTAGAACCTCCCTGTAAAGGACAATACCTAATAGCAGAGCCAAAGTATCCTTTAAAGAGAGGTGTCCTCTTACCAGAGAGTTGCTAAATAGTAAAAATGATGATTTTGAAATGAAAACTGTCCTTTGTAGAGAAGTGTCTGCTAAAAGAATGTCCGCTGAAAGAAGGTTCTTTGGTTTGTATTTAATTGTTTTTCAATAAGAAAGGAGACCATTTTGAAATATATTTATATATACAGACAATAAAATCCTAAATGGCTCACAATTCTAAACCAAGAAGACTGAGGGAAGATTTCTTTTTAACGTTTTAACATTAGATATTTCTCTAGAATCCTTAAGGAATACCTTTTTTTCAGAAAGAACTATTATTTTAACTCACCATTTAAAAATATTGTCGCGGAGATAAATAAAGCAAGGGCAAAATTGGGGATAATTAATTTATTATAAAGGGTATTTACCTTTTAGTTCTCCAATAAAATTATTTACAAGAGGTATTTAAGGGAGAGATAGGGTCAAATGATAAAAACAACTTATGCCAAGGTAAAGATAATAATAACGAGCGGCGTCAGCCACCAAGGGGTTCCGTTTTCCTTATTTGCAGATCAGCTTCTGTGAACCGCTGACACCTGTAGTCCCCCCCGGGGTCCAGGGATGATTGACAAGTGTCCCATCTGGATGGAGCTTCTTGACAATATCTTTATGTACGCGCAGTAATAGTAATTCGATTTTTTAAGGAGAATTGTAAAGGTACGCGTAAAAAGGTGCTCTTTAAATAGTTCTATATTGATTGATAATAATAATCAGAACCTCAATTCGGCATTTAAGGCCAAACTTGTGTAAACACGCTTAACATGTGAAAAAACGTATTTACGCAAGTTTGGCCTTTATTGGCCTTGGTTTCTCAAGAAACATTTGGAACCATTAATATTTTTGGTCGCAGTGGTACAACCTGCTTCACGATGACGAGCTTCGACAGCGCGAAACGTGTTCGTGGGTGGCTTTTCTTGATTCATAAAAAAAATGGGTTTGCCAAATATCAAGGAACAGCTTAAATCAATGTTTAGTTGATTTCTGTTCCACCAGATGGCGCTCTGCCATCTAAAAAGCACATGTGTCCCTTGTCAGGTTATGCCTTCTTTCTTTTTATAATCAACACCTTACATTTTTATTTTTTTCACATATAACATAATCTTTAGATAATAAAAAGGCATATATTGGATTGAATAAAAGATTTATTTGTCAATATTTCGGTTGGCTAAACGCCAACTTTTGTCAAGGCATTACATTATGTATTATGCCTTTTTATTATCTAAAGATTTAAATATGGATTTCTCTATATTCAGAACAAATATAACACAATATAAAGTTGTTGTTTTTTTTTGAAGAAAATAAGAGGTTTAATAAAGGCCACACATAAGTGATATGTACATGATCATGTCTCCCAGAGGTTAGAGGTGTCAGGGGCCGTACTAATGGCGTACTGCAGCAGGGAGCCGATATGCTGCTGAATGTCCTTGGGCCGCAGGATGTAGCCGTTGGCTTTGTCCACGGTGGCAGCCACCGCTTGCAGGATCTCTTCCTTCTTGATGTTGATAAGGAGGAAGCTGACCAGGCTGTAGTTCTCTATGACCCCACACAGGGCCTGGTTGAGCTTCTTGTACCTGGAGAGGAAGGGATCATCAGACATCATCTCCAGCAAGTAATCCAGGTTGAGGACGTCAGTGAAGTAGTCGAGCTGGAAACTTGCTCCTGATTGCGGGAGGAAGATATTCATATACCAAAAGTGGTACCTCTCCCTTTAATTGTTCATCGGAACGATACAATATGGCCATCACCATAGGAAAGTTATTTACTAGTGATGATAAAGAATGAGCTACAACAATAGTTTTAACAAATTCTGACAAACCCCAACCTGTATACTATGGGTTTGGGCTATGGCCCTAATCAGTACATAGGCGACTTCGATTTCATAATCTCGTAGGATGTTATCAAATCGAAGCCGTCCCTGTACTGATGAGGGACATAGACCGAAACCATGGTATATAGATTGGCTTCATGGTTTTTTTCTAAAACCGGGGTTGTGGTTTTTTTTTTCCCACACAAATATATATTATAAAGTAAATAAAGTCTCCAGTGTTAAGTTTCTTGTTCAAATTTTTATTTTCAAGCTTTCGGACTTTTCAGTCCTTCCACAGGAGTATCACGCCAACAAATTGACGGTATATATAGTATTTTTATATACAAATTAATTTTTGCATATTTAATTTTATTATAATTACAATTATATTCTCACAATGAGTATATTTTTTATTTAAAAAAGATACTCATTGTGAGAATATTGCCACGTGGAAAATTAGGGAAGACAAAAACTTCAGGAGGAAACAAAATTTATTTCAGGCAAGGACAAACTATCAAAAGTAAACAAAAGATAAGCCACGAGGGCAATTTACAGAGTCGCAAGATATAAAACATAAAAATGACCACTCTGTTAAATGAAAAATAATAAAATTAAGAAATACTATGTTACAATATAATTGTAATTATAATACTTTTTCACAATTTTATCATGAATAGATATTTAATTTTATAAGGTTTTAATTTAACAAAGATAATAATAGATAGATAGAATATTTACATATTAGATTACGTAATAGAATGTTTACATATTTAACTATTAATGATATGGAAAGGTGGAGAAAACGTATATTACATTCTTTGTATGTTATAAACATTTTTTGTAATTATACGTGCATGGGTAGAGACCACGCGCTGGTCGAATGATATCTCGTGATCTCAAATTAAACCTATTAAATTCATGAACTATTATGGTGTGTATAGAAGCCTATTTTAAATCTATGGGGTAGTGTTCTATGGATAGAGCAATCTTTAATTAAAAAGGCATATATTGGATCAAAATATCATTTATTTCACCAATATTTCAGTTGACTGAATGCCAACCTTTATCAAGGTATTATAACATATTAATGTATGTCAACAACAAATTTCATTTCTTTTATATATAATTTGGTATTTTTATTTTATTTTTATATTAAAAAATCTTTTTACACATAATACAAATAATTGTAAATATAAAATAGGCGTTATTGTTAATTTGCAAAATATTCACACCCTTATTTCACATTTATTTTGACCATAATATAAATAAATATTTCAAAAATTTCTACCCATTGAATATAAGCAAAAATATTTTTAAACACAATTCTATTGACGTTATGAGGCGCTGAATTTGTTGTTGACACACATTAATATGTTATAATACCTTGATAAAGGTTGGCGTTCAGCCAACTGAAATATTGGTAAAATAAATGATATTTTGATCCAACATATGTATTTTTAATTTATATATATATATATATGGAAAATATGTCGGGAGGAAATTAATCCATGGAAGCAATGGTCGCCTCTCCTGTCAAAATAAACGTCAGAATCTGACGCCATCTATTGACCGTCGCCGCAACTAGCGGCATCGGGTCGGTGACAAAGCCACAACACCAACTTTGGCAAACTGATAAGCGTCCACCTAGAGACCATGGTTTCGGGCTAATGGCCCTCGTCAGTCTAAGGCGGACTTTATTCCATGAGATCCACACGGGATCTAATGGAATCCTCACAATCTACCAAAGAGGTGTTTTGCTGGCAATGTGGCTGGGCCAAATCTATTGGCAAAACATAGATGGAAAATTTGCCGGGAGGAAATTAATCCATGGAAGCAATGGGCGCCTCTTCCATATAAACGCTTTTGATGTGTTTTAATAGATTTGAAACAGAGAGATGAAACGAGAAAACATAGGGTGCTTTTCTATTATTCAAATTCCATACCTCACAAGCTTTCGGTCATGTCTATTTTTCAAATTGTGCCTAGACTAAAGTAACTAGAGACATAAGAGGCTCATATGCATAACTATATTGTTGCGTAGAAATCAAGTCTTTGTATATTTGGGGATGTGAAGTATTTATTGATGACGTCACAGCGACTAGTCGACAATTATTAACAACTCAACAAAATTATCTACAGCTAGAGAATTTTGAGCAAGCAAGCTAAGAAATATTTTGATAATGATTTTACAAATACAGAGCAATATATATTTTTATAATCCGTTGAATATTTTCATTGAATGATATTAAATAATAAATTAATTCTTCGCCACAATATTTAATTTTTTTAAATTTAAATAAGACACACGCAACACAGTTGAGAAAATATTTGCAAATATATAATTGTATGAAAATTTGAAACTATTATAGACGCGTAAGATTCTTTTAAAAATGCAATGGAAAATATAATATGAGGTCCTGGCTCATCAGTGGTGAACCCTCCCAGCGGTTTCGCCAGTTTAATCTACCATACCGCTGTTATATTGCTTTTTTCGGTTTTCCTTTTATAGTGATACTGATGTTAGACTCTTAGAATGGGTATTTTAGATGAACTATTAAATTGTTTAATTATTAAATGAATCATACACGTCTATAATAGTTTCGAATTTTCATAACAGATGGCGCGCTATTGCATCATATAATATATAGTATATATTTAACTAAGTTTTACTACAAAATATGTAGCCAACGTCTAATAGAAAGATTTACTTGGCAAAATTTTGTAAGAAATATTATTTCTAAAATATCATGTAGTTTACAAACGTTCTGTTAATTCTGTTTCATATCTTATGACTTGTGATGTTCTTTCGATTAAATAAATAAATATGCTTTATTAAATTAATAAACAAATTTTAATTATATATCTTTCTAATGTCAAACATACACTTTTTAATAGATTCATAACAACAACAACAATTACAGTACTGCCAAATCCAAACAATCAAAAATAAATTAATTAAACAGAGTAGATTATAATATTATTATAAGGTATATTACATGACTTATTGAAAGATTTGATTAAAGGTGTATCTTACACAGTGGTTTAAAGTAGAAATACAATCTTTTATCAAATATCCTTTTAAAACTGGATATGTTTTATAAAAAGAACAATAGAACTGATGTATATAGATATTTTAAAAATCGAAAAAATCTATGGAAGGAAGTTAATAAAGTTTATGGATGCTTTTAAGAGAATTGGAAAAGTGTATTTGCCATTGTAAGTGATTGAGCCAAGCTCCTCCCTCTATCCCCGCCCTCTAGCGGACAATTCTACAATAATTAATCACACCTCTTTATCTTGTAGGATAAATAGTTTATAAAACTGTACATAGATGGCGCTGCTAGGACAAACCTTAGCTAATTGGATATTATGTTTATTTATTCCTAAACCTTTTTATGTTTATATTTATATTTACATTTTTCTATTCCTAAAACTATATTTAGTTCTTAATTTAATTAATTTTTCTCTTAACTACCCACTTCCTTATATTCCAAAAGAATATTTACTTTGACTAATTAAATTTATAATTGCACAATTATAATAAATTATAAAATTTCGTCCAGAGTAGCGTAGTGGACATGGCATCTTTAGCAAACTAATCAATCCCCGATTCCGACGACTCGGCCCTGACGCTTTGTTAAGAGCTAATCGCCCAACAGCTGCCCTCCTGCAAAGTCTGGGGGGACCACCTCTACTCCACCAACTCGCCCTGTGTAAATTGCCAGGACAAGGTGACACGCGAGCTATGCTCGAATGTAACACTGTAAATTGAGACGAAATAAATTAACAAACCAGTTATTTATTGGCGAATTGTGTTTGTGATCATTTACCATAATGCCACATTGGTGAGCCGTGACTTCAGTTTGTCCCCCACCAGTGGTAAGGCTTCTGGATACTTTTGGAGTTAAAAGCTTCTCTCGATTTAGGAGCGCTTTTTGTCTGTCCCTAATGACCCCCCCACCCGTGGTAAGGCTTCTGGATACTATTGGAGTTAAAAGCTTCTCTCGATTTAGGAGCGCTTCTTGTCAGTCCCTAATGACCCCCCACCCGTGGTAAGGCTTCTGGATACTATTGGAGTTAAAAGCTTCTCTCGATTTAGGAGCACTTCTTGTCGGTGCCTAATGACCCCCCACCCGTGGTAAGGCTTCTGGATACTATTGGAGTTAAAAGCTTCTCTCGATTTAGGAGCACTTCTTGTCGGTGCCTAATGACCCCCCACCCGTGGTAAGGCTTAGAGATACTGCTTGAAGTAAGGGCACCCACATTATTGGTGGTGTCTTAGGGATCGAGGTGGCTACAATAGGAACCTTTTTGATAATTCCCGAATAATAAAACAGATTATTTCTCCTTTAATAGTTACCCAGCGGTTGCCTTTATACCAATTCTAATTTAGAAAAAATATAGCTACATCACCTAATGATATAATTATAATACAATATAATGTGGCTTATGATTGTATAACAACGTTTCTACAATCATAAAGACACATTATATTGTATTTTAAATTAACTTTATATAATATTTACGAATGGAAAAATATGTCCAGAGTAGCCTAGTGGACATGGCATCTGCCCGGTAAGCGGAACAATGTGGGTTCGATTCCCATCCCTGGACACTATTTTTCCGTTTATCATTACTCTTCACAATTCATTCTTCTATATTTTCTCCTTAAGGATAGAAATAGTCGCAAGATATTAGGACAAAATACAAATAAATAAATAGTGTGTGATGTTTCTGTAACAACATTGTTACCATCTTCAGACAAAAGTACTGAATGAGAAATATTTTTTTATTGATGCGCCACCTTTGGTGAAAAAGGTAATAGCCTACAGCACCCGGTGTTCCCAGGAAATTAATGAGAAATTTTACCACAGCATGTTTTAAATAGTTGCTGTTATCAAATGTGTAAACAAGATAGCAGATAAGAAGATAATTTTCTGAGAAACACAGAATATTATTCTTAGAATTAAAAGTGGAAAGATTATTCATGTTCTTCAGAAAACTAACTTCTTTTTATCTGCTATCTTGTTTACACACTTGATAACACTAACTATTTAAACCATGCTGTGGTAAAATTTCTCATTCAGTACTTTTATCTCTGAAGATGGTAACAACGCTGTTACCAAAACGTCACACACTATTTATTTATTTGGATTTGGTCTTATTACCTTGTGTTTATAATCTATAATCCAAATTGTGTATCATGATATAAATAGTCGTTATTTCTCCTTAAAATAAATTTCGATTTTTCGTTCAAAAGAAACATTAGCGATAAAATTGTCAAATGTCGTTCTACAATAATATTTTTAACGACCGACGTTTTCAGTGATTTTCTGATACTCTCTTCAGGAGAATGTTTATTTTAAATCCTTGTTCTATATTCTTCATAATACAATATAATGCGGATATGATTATAGAACGACTTTTAACAAGTTTTACCGAAAATATTTCTTTTACAGAACGAAAAATCGTATTTTTCGTTATTTTAAGGAAAAATAACGACTATTCCTATCCTTAGGGATGAAGTATGAAAGGAACGCTTCACGATTTTGCGTGTCATCCTTGCGCAGGGGCCATCCTAATCTTCTCTGTATCGTTCCAATTTTAGTATATGTACCACCGAACAAGCGTGTAGTATGAAAGGATGAATTGTGAAGAGTAATGATGAATGGAAAAATAACGCGTCTAGGGATGAGAATTTATTCCTTTATTACATCATCCCTAAATATAGGAATAGTCATTATTTTCCTTAAAATAATGAAAATTACGATTTTTTGTTCTGTAAAAAGTAAAACTTGCGGTAAAACACACTTGTTAAACATTGTTCTATATTCTTCATATACAAGTATAATTATGAAAAAAAAACAATAGAAAAAATAATAAAAAGATCAGGTGTGATATTAAAAACAAAGTAGGCATATCCTGAACAGGAGCACATGTGCTTCTCAGAAGGCAGAGCGCCATCTAGTGTAACAGAAATCAACTAAACATTGATTTAGCCTGTTTCCTGATATTTGGCCAACAAATTAAAATTTATCAAGAAATTGGGTTGGGAAAATATCAGGGAACAGGCTATATCAATGTTTAGTTGATTTCTGTTCTACCAGATGGCGCTTTGCCTAATGAAAATTAAGATATTATTGCGGGGAGTAAATTATTTTTATCGTAAAGACAAAGCTTGCCTGGCCGATATTCATAGTTCTTAAAAATAAAGATACTTCGGTCATTAAATCGTTTTATTATTTCGACGTTCTAACAAAAATCTTTTGTCCTTATCAGGTGCAAATAACAATTAAAACACTTAGCAAGTCGTTAAATTTATTCTTGTATAATAATGAATAATTAACTAAAATATGTATTCATTCATTATGAATTTAATATAGATTTTTTATTCAATTAAAAAGGCATATATTGTATAAAAAAAATCAATTATTTTACCAATATATCAGTTGGCTGAACGCCAACCTTTATCAAAGTGTTATATAAAATATGTTATAACACCTTGATAAAGTTTGGCGTTCAGCCAACTAAAATATTGGTAAAATAAATTATTTTTTTGATCCAATATATGCTTTTTTAATTAAAGATTTATTTATGGATTGCTTTATTTTAAAAAAGATTTCTATATATTTAGCAATATAGCTAAATATGGGTGTTATGAATGTTGTGTAATGGTGTATAGTTGAAGGTTTGAGAGGTGTCAAAGTTGTGGACGGAGAGTAGGGGTGGTGGCGAGTTGCGCAAGTCACCCCGAGGCTATTGTAGCCGTTTTTAGGGAGCAGAAGATCCCGCCTTGTCATTAAAATAATTTGGCAGTAATGGTCTCACTATTGTTGAGACAAATTTCTCTTCATTGTTTTCCTTGGGTATGTGTGCTTGCTTTTCTTCTAAGTCTTTCTATTGGGGGCCCGCCGGTTTGAACCGGATTCTAATGGTCCAATTAGTATCTCAGACTGGACTTCTAATTAATTATCTTCTACCTAATTGGACTATATATTTTATCATAATTAATTTAGTTTAGAATTTTATAGAATTGGCTTTTGTTTGGTGTGTTTTTTCTTTCTTTTTGTCTTTTGTTATTTCTTTTTAATTGTCGTTTGTTACGAAACTATGGTCTTTTTGAAGATATAAAGGTTTTAAGAATGTCTATTGATCGTTTGACCTATTTCTAACTTCTACCTGTATGGATAGTGGAGATAAGATATACGAAATTATGATACGTATACGAAAAACGAATTTGAATAAGGTAACAGATTTATTTGTGAAAAAATAGTACAAATGTGATATTGTACTGGGATAAGGTGCATAAATTCTGGAATAATTAGAAATCAACGAGAATAGTTTATATTTATTCCGATAGATGGTGCAAGCCATCAGCAACTTTCAGTTGCACGATAAGGAGATGCCTTTTTCATAATAGTTTTATTTGTATTTTTAATATGTTATATTCATATTTCATTTTTACTAACGCAATCTCAAGCTTTCAGGAATCTCTTCCCTCCTACAGAAGTACATAAAACGAATATAATAATTAATATTCATTTAAAAAAAACAATGGTTGCCTGTAAAGTCGGTTTTACGGGCGAAGATTTTACGTGACAACGGTAGAATATCTATTGATATGAATATAATTAAATTGCACAATAGGAACAAGGAATTGAATGAGAATAAGAATTGTTCATTCAATTCCTTGTTCCTATTGTGCAATTTAATTATAAATTATGTAATTGTAAATGATGAAGTTGAAAATTAAAACATTTACTTATATTAGATGTTAAAATTCTTGCTCAACACAGTTTAAATAAAGTTTTCTTATATCTGCCACTTTTTCTTAATATTTGTAATTTTAAATAATCAATTCGAAAATCAAAACATTTATTCAGATCGAAGGTTCAAATTTTTGCTAAATAAATTTGAAACTATTTAAAATTTGTAAAATAATAATTAATTAATTAATTAATTTTAAACTAATAATTTACTTAACACTATCAACATTTATCAATAATATGACATAACCTATAAACTCAGTTTCTCAACTTTTGTGTCAATCTAACAATGAATCAATCAATCATAGTTTACGATAATGAAATATCAGTGTACAATTATTTACCTTTATTGTTGTAGTTGTTGTAAATGACGAATCTAAGCACTCCACATTTTCACTACAGACACAGCTGACGATACTTTAACCACACGTGTGAACTTGTATTATGACGCTTTCTTGTTTTTCCAACGCCAAGAACGTTCGAGAAAGACAAAGACAGAGACAAGCATGCGCCGAATCAATGCGCCTAATTCTCTAGCGCTGCGCGCGCAGCACTCTCGTTCGGTGACTCATCGTAACGTTACCGGGCGTTACACTTTTTCATAAGTGACTCCCAGCCGCAACCTAATTTAAGACGTTGTCACGTCAAAATAATATTTACATTTAAAAAAACGATTGTTTATCAAGATTTTTTTTCGAAACTATTAAGCATGTTTGTTTCTAATTGTTAAGGTAAACATTAGAATGTTATAGATTGAATATTTTATTTTATTTGCATAAAAAAAGTAAATTTGAGGAATTACAATCTTTTTTTTATAAATTATGTTATATATATGGTAATTTAAACTAACGATATTATATTGTATAATACCTTTAACAAGATTTTCATGTTGTATAATAGAAACACATCTGTAAATGATTATACGCATGATTGACATGTGTCATTACATCACCATGTGTAATGTACTTTGTACAAACTGAGGATAAATAAAACTCTGTAAAGGATTAAGAGTTGAGCTAAAGCAAGAGATGGAAATTCAACAACATCTAAAGATAGCAAGATCACAGAGCGTTGCCAGAGAGTAAAATATCGCTTCCGATCCATGCTCTTGTTGCATCCGCGAAAATTCAATACTTCCTCTCTCGGCAAAGATATATGAGACCTCCGCCCTAGCCGAAAATATAGTCACTTCATCATCAGCGAAAGCCCTCGTCAGTTGTGTCCAAGGTCCACCTCATCGACCATGTAGAACAGTAAGAACTCTTCTATCTCCATCTTTCGCTGCTTAGCTCGACTTTTATCTGTTCACTGAACTTTCCTAATACAACTGGGTCTTCGTTTTTGTGTGTGTGTGTGTGTACATTCCCAAGCTTTCCACTCTGCCTCGACCACGACTGCCTGTACTCTGTGAGAACTGTTAAAGGTCTTCCAAGGTGCAGAGAGGTACTGGAAAACTCCACATCCTGACTGTTCCTCTCGGTTAACACAGTATAGCGAGAGTCGAAAGGATAACACACCATAGCTTAAGTCGACGGATACTTCATCACACATATATATATATATATTATAAAATATTTCTGCTGATTTTGGAATTATTGAGATATAGAATTATTACTCTTCTGATGCTGATTATTTTAAGTTTTTAAGCATTTTGGTACTGGTTTGCAGTCGTGATATTTTTATAAAATATAATAAACACAGTTTTAATCACAATTTCTGCTTTAATTGTGTGCTGCTGAAAATAATTGAGAAATAAATACCTGACTTAAGGTGCAAAGAATAAATAAAATAAAAGATTACATATTTACATATTAAAAACAAAGTAGGCATATCCTGACCAGGAGCACATGTGCTTTTCAGAAGGTAGAGTGCCATCTGGTGGAACAGAAATCAATTAAACATTGATTTAGCCTGTTCCCTGATATTTGGCTAACCCAATTTCTTGATAAATCAAGAAAAGCTATCCACGAACGCGTTCCGCGCTGTTGATGCTCGTCAGCGTGGAGTAGGCTCTACCACTGCGACCAAAAAATATTTTTGGTCCCAGAGGCTTCCTGAGAAACCAAGAAATGGGTATTCAAGGTCAAACAGGGGACAATATAAGGGAACAGGCTAAATCAATGTTTAGTTGATTTCTGTTCCACCAGATGGCGCTCTGCTTTCTGAAAAGCACATGTGCTCCTGATCAGGATATGTCTACTTTGTTTTTAATATTAACACCTGATCTTTATATATATATACTAGCCTACTGGACCCGGCTTCGTCCGGGTATTGTTAGAGTGGGGTTTACTCATGAATGAATAAAGCCCCCAACTGTTTCAAAACGTATAGTAATGAATTTTTTTTTAAATATTTCAGCACAATGGAGATAAACTGCAAATAACAAACTTTAATATTCTGGTAAAAAGAATCTGAAATATAAGATCAATTACACAAACACATCTAATGAAAAGAGTGATCACCTGATCTTTTTATTTTTTCTGTTGTTTTTTTCATATTTGCATATAAAATAAAATGATTTAAAAGCGCGAATGTTTCTTTTATAATGATACAAACTTCTACTGTCCTTACTGCGATGAAAAATATATTGGGAGGGCTTGGCTCATCAGTGGTGAACCCTCCCAGCGGTTTCGCCAATTTAATCCACCAGACCGCTTCTCAGAGCTCTAATACTGTATTGGATCATTCTGCTTTTATATGCTACACTGAAGGATGGAATCTTATAAATGGTTTTCAAGTAAACTATGGACATAAGCTTATAGGACAGTAGAATTACATTTAAATATTTGCATCGAGCAATGCTCTTCCGCAAACTATAAAGACAAGGCCAGTTAGGCATGAATAAGCTTATGTCCATAGTTTACTTGAAAACCATTTATAAGATTCCATCCTTCAGTGTAGCATATAAAAGCAGAATGATCCAATACAGTATTAGAGCTCTGAGAAGCGGTCTGGTGGATTAAATTGGCGAAACCGCTGGGAGGGTTCACCACTGATGAGCCAAGCCCTCCCAATATATTTTTCATCGCAGTAAGGACAGTAGAAGTTTGTATCATTATAAAAGAAACATTCGCGCTTTTAAATCATTTTATTTTATATGTATAGATGGGGCGTTATTGCTTTGTATTAATATTTGCATATGTACAGAAAGAGCCGGCCAACAGGAAACAACAACAATAGATTTATACAGGGAAAGCGGCGACATCTGGTGGTAGACTTTATATAGTAGTTTATTCTAGAAAATATATTTTGCAATTATATAAAATTTTATATAATATATTGTTGCACCAAGTTGCAGCTTTGCAGGGTCGTCGACCTTGGTTTCCTCCTTCTTGGTGTTATACACGTTTCCCGATCGGGTTTCCATATTCAAAGCAAATGAATAAAAGTAAAAGAGAGTAAATAAAAAAAGTAAATACAAATAAATTACCTTTCAAAGTTATTGTGTTTATTTATTCGTGGTCTTCCTCGTAGGTCGTGATCCGCAGTCTTCGTCTAGGTCCTCTCTCGCTCCAATAACCAATCAAGATATATGTACAATAACAATATTACAAAAGGAATGAAATTATAAAAAAGGAATGATGATAATCTAAATATTCTTTTTTAAATAAATAATAAATATCATAGAATATTTTGAATAAATGTAAGGCGCATTAAAATTGATGTAACAATATATATGGAAGATTACATTTCTACAAAATTATTTTTGAAAGTATATTGTGATAAATAAGGCTGATGTTACCCCAATATAGGGGTTATGACTGCACAAAGTTGCATGGTCAATCTGACGGGATAATGGTCTGCTGTTTTGTAAAGCGTATTGATGTTGTTCTGTACCTTCTACGAGGGCTTAACTAGTTTCAACAATATACCTGGTATGTATCATGGACAGAGTTGCAGCATATTTTCAACAATATACCTGGTATGTATCATGGACAGAGTTGCAGCATATTTTTCAACAATATACCTGGTATGTATCATGGACAGAGTTGCAGCATATTTTCAACAATATACCTGGTATGTATCATGGACAGAGTTGCAGCATATTTTTCAACAATATACCTGGTATGTATCATGGACAGAGTTGCAGCATATTTTTCAACAATATACCTGGTATGTATCATGGACAGAGTTGCAGCATATTTTACAAATAAGTTTTTTTTTTGTTTAACGCTAGGTTTGAAACGAGGTTTTGTGCTCTTAGATGATGGAGTATTTTTTATTGAATTTTTGACTGGTTTGATATTCAGTCAACGAAAGTAGTACAGTATAGTAAATATCAGACATCTAGATAACTGTAATGATCTGTGGAATAGACTTTGGAATCGAATTTGTATATACACTCATGGACAAAACCTTTAGGAATATTGTCGCAAAGTATGCATTATTTTATTAACAGAGTATGATATTTGATGTTTATACTTTGATACTCTGTAAACTTCCCTCTTTACTTATCTTTTGTTTATCAATCTTAGTTTGTTCTTGCCTGAAATAAATTGTTGTCTCATCCTGATGTTTTTCTTCTCTAATTTGCCACGTGACAATATTAAAGCTGAATAGTTTATATCTTAAGCACAAGAGGTTTTCGTTTGTAGACATATGAACTGATCTGGAATGATTGCTAGATAATTGAATTCATATTTTATGAATTCACGGTCGTGATTAGTAAAGACAAAAATGGCACATTCATATGCCTTATCAACATTTTGTAAAATATTTGCAAACTTTGATTATGTGACCAATAGTTAGCCAAAAATTATTTGAAAAGTAAAAATAAAAATCAGGTAAAAAGTTTCTTTTAATTTAAATTTGCAAGCTTTCGAGCAAATATACTGTTCTTTAACGGGCTTCTGTAAAAATATTATTTAGAGATTGTACATAGATTATAAGCCCGTTGAAGAACAGTATATTTGCTCGAAAGCTCTTCTTCTTCTTTCTTATCTCCAAAATGGGTGAAGTAGAATGCGTCTGCCTTTGTCATTAAGACTGGGAGCACTACTCAGTGGCAGGCCGACTTAGCTCCAAAAGAAATGGCCGCCTCTGACATGAAGAACAGACGCCATGTGCAGCCGCTCCTAACATGGAGTACAAACGCTGCTCATCCTGTATCCCTGGATTAGGAGCCCTTACAGGGTACTATCAGCCAGGCCAGCTGAACCCAGGTTTTTTGGTGAGCTTGTTACTGCTCCCCCTCCTCCTTTTTCATCCGGGCTTGGAACCGGCAAAGGTGGAGTTAGGCAGAAGAGCAGTACATTTGCTCGAAAGCTTGCAAATTTAAATTAAAATAAACTTTTTACCTGATATTAATTTTTACTTTTTTAAAACTTTGATTAATTAGTCGACGAAAGATTTGTCTACTTCTACTGGTAATGATAGAGAATGTGATACAAACAAACATCAATTTCATTACCATTGTGAAGTATGCAATGGTGGAGATGAAAGGTTAAGGCAGAAGACGAAAGAGAATCGTGATAAAAATTAAAATATAAAATCTACGGGCGTATGACGTTTTCAGCTTTAAGAAAGAATGAACCACAAATTTGTGAAAGCTGATGTTACGACACTTTGTTTCATCTTTAATTTTAAGTTCTGCATAGAATTGATAAAGAAAATGCATTATTTAATACATTTATAAAAGGAGGAATGAACCTCTTTTCGCACAACTCTTTCATTACAAATTGTAAACCATTTTTAAAAAGTAGAGATAGAGAAAAGGTCAAGCACAAGATGTTTTGAAATGGTAGCCATAACTTCCTCTGTTCTTTTGGCATTGTATGCAGATAAGGGGGTTAATTCATAGCCACGTGTAATTGCACCTCAAAGGGCGAGTAGAAAACAAAAACTTGCGGCTTTTGCAATGGTCCCTCTATGCAAACACTCCAGTCGACTGTGCCTTAAACAATACACTCCTTACAAAAACAATACCCGCCGCAAATGAGTTTTTAATTCGCTGCCAATTAGCTGGAACAATTAGTGAAAGTGGTGTTTGCATAAGACCTTGCATGGTGTTAATGGAGAGAAGAAAGATATTTCTATCATGGGTATTTGACGTTCGAAAACTGCTACAATATCTATGTCCCGACATCAGTCAATGGTATGGAAGTTAATAATAATTTATAAACATTTTCAGAGAATAAATACATGTAAATTATATAAAAATAATATTTTATTTTGAATTATAATTTCATAGATTCAAATACTCTGCTGAATTTACCGCCAGAGGTCACTCTTCCCCTATAAAAACTCGTTGTTGTTTTATCCCAATGGCTGACTCAAAACATTTGTACATTATGTAAATAATATTTTCATTTTTTTATTCTTACGCCTTAAGCCAGGCAGTACTTTTACCAAATTATGTCTTTTATACATTCCGTAGCTCAATTAAAGCAACCTCTGATCAAAACCATTATTATTTTTATTTCAAGATTTTTAACCACGACTGCATTACCATAGCATAATCTCAACAATTCTAAAATACAACAGAAATCTCATTAATCTTTATTTATAACATGTATATGAAAGATATATTATAATTATGTTAAAATTGGTAAATCTAGAATATTTCAGCGATGTAATACTCTGTTATAATTTGTATCTTGTTGTAATATACAACAACAACATCAAAAAGCTTTTATTAGGGCCCATTGCCCTGTATGGATTCGCCATACAACAACAAAATAATACAGTATTTTTTTTCTCCCTTTCCCCATGTGCACGTGCGCCTTTGTTTGAAAAAGGATTTATTTACACATCTGTTCTAAAACTTTCCTCACTACCTCTTTTGCGTATGAATCTATTTACAATTGATCTGTAGAAATTATCTTGTTGTAATATTGTCCTTGCTAATTCAAATCTCTGTCTATATATCACAGCTTTGTTAGATTGCTGTGTTGTATGGCGGTTCTTGGATAGGGCAGGCCGCTGATAAGCAAGAGCTGTTAGAGTGTATATAATTTTATCCCTTGTCCTTTCTTATTGTTTATGAAAACTTTTAAGTAATAAAGGATCTTCGTAATTATCAATTTTATTTCTCTTCTACGGATATATAATTTTTACCAACAAATTCAAAATATAAATAATATATTGTACACACACATTTTAACTCCGCCTTTTCCAGTCCCAAGCTCGGATGAAAAAGGAGGAGGGGGAGCAGTAACAAACTCACTAAAAAACCTGGGTTCAGCTGGCCCGGCTGATAGTACCCTGTAAGGGCTCCTGGTCCAGAGTTACAGGATGAGCAGCGTTTGTACTCCATGTTAGGAGCAGCTGCACATGGCGTATTTCCTCATGTCAGAGGCGGCTATTTCTTTTGGAGCTAAGTCGGCCTGCTACTGAGTAGTGCTCCCAGTCTTAATGACAAAGGCATTCATTTGGTTTGTTCCATAATATTCGGCTAACCCATTATCTTGATAAATCAAGAAAAATCAACAACGAAGGCGTTTCGAGCTGTTAGCCCTCCTCAGTGTGGTACACCTCTACGACCAAAAATTTGGTTTAAGGGGCTTTTTGAGAAATAAATGAATAGGTTTTAAAACCAAATTTACCTAATTACCTTGAACATATGAAAATAAATAAGGAATAAATATGATTGTCGTAAAATATACCTTGATAACCATTTTTTTATATAGATTATCTTATCCTATTAGAGTATAAAGAGTTCTTCTTTTAGGAATGTCAGGAGAGATGCATTCGTACTGAGATGACATAGCAGAGAGAGCTAGTGCAGTCTTCCTCCAGAGATTTCCATCTCGCTATCTTCACTCGCAGGATCTGCCGATTCTTGTGCCTTTCCCATCCAGACGCCCTGTGGTTCCTATGAGAACTAGGTTTTCAAGCGACCAATGCCAAAGGCCAGATGTTGCAGGCCTTGCGCTTCATTAAGATTTCGATAAAGCCTTTTCCATTAGATAAGATTGGTAAAGACTTGGTTATGTTATCAGTTTTTTTTTAATATGTGCGGCCTATGTCAGATATTGCAATCCTCAACCGCCATTACATATCTATGCTGTTGATGTGACAGCCCTTAGGTAGTTTACCATACAGCCGACGCCAAAAGCCAGAATCTAACAATTCTATCTATGAAATTAGGTTTGATTGAACCTATGCCAGATGTTGATATCTTGGTGATGCCATACAATCTACGCCAAAAGCCAGATTCTAACAATTCTATCTCTGAAATTAGGATTGATTGAACCTATGTCAGATGTTGAAATCTTGGTGATGCCATTAGGTTTCCATGCGGTCCATGCAAAGGGTCATAGGTTGATGTTCTGGTGCCATTAATAGGTATCAATATATTAAAATAATACCCATGTTTCTGGATATGAATTTCTTTTCATTTTATTAGTGATTTCTCAAGCTTTTGTGCAATTTCTCCCTTCTACAGATGTATGAAAATTTCACCAAAATTGTTACAGAAGAACCTGCTGGTTGATAATATGCTTAGTATCCACTTCAGTGTTAAGTGAGCAACACTAAGTTGGTTTCTACTCATTTTTTAAAGTTTAATTTGAATGTTTTCAGTGATGGCTTCATTAAGTTGTGCTAACCTAAAGTTAAATTAACATATTCAAAACTAAAGCTTAAATTGTTGATTTACAACTGCCAACAATCAGCAACGTGGGGAGATATGTTTTACCACCAAAGATTTAGCCTTCGTGAAGACATTTTACATTTTAGAAAGGTGGAAGACACTTGTATGCTCCGTTTAAAAGCTTGCATAGTTGCATTCAACAATTCTCCTTCACTAAATTCCTATGAAATATTGTATGTAACGTTCATTATTGTTCATTTTGTCCTCATGTAGAAGGGCGGAGATTCACGAAAGCTTGAGAATGCACTAAATGAGAAGAAACTCATCTCAAGAAACCTATTGCATTATTTTAAGCAATATCCAGGAGAATCACATCTATTTTTTAAGACAAATCTATCCAAATGGCAATCAGTTCTGTTCTTACCATTGTTCTATGATACTTATGCAAATGGTGAGATATTGTTGTTCTGGAGATTCCATTCCATATGGTATATATGGCAATATGGTCCATATGGCAAAGGGCCATATGTTGAAGTTCTGGTGCCATATCATTAGGTATCATATAGTCAATGTGAGCATTTCTGTTGTTACCATTGTTCCATGCTGCTTATGCAAATGGTGAGATGTTGTTGTTCTGGAGATTCCATTCCATATGGTCTATATGGCAATATGGTCCATATGGCAAAGGGCCATATGTTGAAGTTCTGGTGCCATATCATTAGGTATCATATAGTAAATGTGAGAAATTCCGTTGTTACCATTGTTCCATGCTGCTTATGCAAATGGTTAGATATTGTTGTTCTGAAGATTCCATTCCATATGGTCTATATGGCAATATGGTCCATATGGCAAAGGGCCATATGTTGAAGTTCTGGTGCCATATCATTAGGTATCATATAGTCAATGTGAGCATTTCTGTTGTTACCATTATTCCATGTTGCTTATGCAAATGGTTAGAAATTGTTGTTCTGATGCTGTCATTCCAGGCGGTTAAGGCAAAGGACCATATGTTGAAGTTCTGGTGCCATATCATTAGGTATCATATAGTCAATGTGAGAATTTCTGTTGTTACCATTGTTCCATGCTGCTTAGGTAAACGGTGAGTAATTGTTGTTCTGGAGTTTCCATTCCATGCGATCTATGTAAAGAGCCATATGTTGAAGTTCTGGTATCGATAGGTATCCATTTAGTCAATGTGAGCATTTCTGTTGTTACCATTGTTCCATGCTGCTTATGCAAATGGTTAGAAATTGTTGTTCTGGTGCTGTCATTCCATGCGGTTAACGCAAAGGACCATATGTTGAAGTTCTGGTGCCATATCATTAGGTATCCATTTAGTCGATTTGAAGGTCAAGTAGTGTGTGTGGCTACCATTGATCCATGCTGCTTATGCGAATGGTAAGATATTGTTGTTCTGGAGTTTGCATTCAATGTGGTCTATGTAACGGAACATATGTTGAAATTCTGGTATCATTAGGTATCCATTTAGTCGATTTGAAGGTCAAGCAGTGTGTGGTTACCATTGATCCATACTGCTTATGCAAATGGTGAGATGTTGCTCTGGAGTTTCCATTCCATGCGGTCTATGTAACGGACCATATGTTGAAGTTCTGGTATCATTAGGTATCCATTTAGTCGATCTGAAGGTCGAGCAGTTCTGTTCTTATACCATTGTTCCATACTGCTTATGCAAATGGTTAGAAATTGTTGTTCTGAGACTGCCATTCCTTGCGGTCTATGGACAGATGCTACAGATCTTGGTATCATTAGAACGTAACCATGCGGTCTATGACAAGGGCCAGATATTGCAGCCCCCTAGTTGCCTTTTAATATTATCAAGAGGAATAAAGGTTTCATATTGTGCGGCCAAAATATTTCACCTAGATATCCTACACATAAATATATATTTTGATGGTAGCCAGAAAGCTGTTTGCTTCCATTCTTTAAAATCTCTCAAATTTGGTATTCTTCGCAATTCATCATTTCTACCCAGAGGGATTTGTTTAGTTAAATTTGATTCATTTTAGATTAGTAATAAATGCTCAATATTTACCGCAATGGGTCATAATTTAGAACCAAATATAGCGATCAAGATTGGTACTTCTTAAGCATTTGTTGTTTTAGAGAACTTAATGCAGCATATATGATCTTGGCTTTTATAGCTAGCAACATATATTATTATTTTTAAAATAGAGAAAAATATATAAAAATAGAAAAAAATATATTATTATTTGATGTTGTGGTGGTGTCTTGTTCAATTTTGTTGCTTCATGGAAAGGTGGGGTGCCATTGTCTCGTTAGTCAGCCATATTTCACAGTTCCTTGTTCACGGTTACCGTAGCAGCTCGGGGCTCACGACACCGTACTACAGGGCAGTCCCTTACTTGTGCTGCTTCTCCCGCCCGCCATGTAGAGGAGGACTTCTAGGCAGGATTATTATTTGATATTTCGGTTATAGAGTTACATGTATCTGATTTTTCTTAATTCACATCAAAATCATTAGAATAATTCGACAAATCAACTTATTCCAGGTGTTTTGATATACAGTAGAACTTGGATAATTCGAACTTCTTTAATTCGAAAACCTCTTTAATTCGAATATTTTCTTGGTCCCTAGAAGCCTTAAGCCTTTATTCAAAACATCTTTAATTCGAATTTTTGGATAATTCGAATTTTTTTACGGTCCCTTGGGGTTCGAATTATCCAAGTTCGACTGTATTTCTAAAATGGTATAACATTCGCACAGTTTCGCCAAATCATTGTATATGGAAATTCTTGCTGAAATGTTATTATATTATCGGCAACAGGGATTCAGATAGTTGTCTGGCAAGTTGAATACAAGAGATTGATCTGTCGTTCAACTTGTATCATGTGGGTACTTTGATTTTTTTTCTTATCCCTAGTACACGTGGTACAGGCCATGATAATCATGGTGGGTAGTTAGCGACTGCTTTTTACTGTAAGCGTACCACATGTCTACACATGTGAAAGCAGTTCGACATTGCACTTACAAATGTGCCAGAGCCCCGTTTGGTTACTTGCACTCGCTGGTGGAGTTGGACTTTTACAAGAATCGGGGGGCCATTGGAGCATTTCTTTTTAAACAGAAAAAAAAAAGTGTCCAATGCGGGAATCGAACTTGGGTCGTAGTGGTCGAAAACCAAACGGTTTAACCAGCCTTCCACCGACCCCCCAATTTGATTATACTATGGCGTAACTTGTACAATTTTGAATAGTTATAAAACAGAAGTATTCCGTGAATTAAAGCAATAGCCTCGAAGAGACCATAGCTTCATAGATTTTCTCAGCATATTGATCTTCGTGTCTTCCAGATGTTATTATTTATTTCTCAGATGGCGTGATTGTGTCACCATATCGTTCCAATTACAAGACATTTGAGTTTCATTATTTGAGAAGACTTCTATAGGCATCAATCCTTCTTAACTCTACTTTCCTTGAAAAACTTTAAATCTTAATTGATTAAGAAATAAGAAACGATCACAAATACATGTTGAATCATTCGCTTCAAAATACCATTTAACAAAAAGCTGATTGTTGTGAATTTAGATTTCTAATGATTTCTTTTATAAATTTGTTGCACATAAGCAGTCATGGGGCCTCGTGGTTTCAGGAGTCAGGGTAAATACACAAAGGAAGAGGAAGGCTTGGTAACACTAAAAAGAGGCCAGCGGCGCGACACGGCAAGGTATAGGATGGCTTAATATTAGATATCTGTCATCCAACGACTGGTCGTAAAACTCACTAATGACTTGTAGAAGATCCCCGGGAAGAGTCCACGTGATAATTTATGAAATTTCCAATTTTGTCTGATGTAATCACGACAAAGATTGCTTGGACTTTGCCTAAGTCTCTGGTAACTCTCTTTAAAATTTTATTGTCTTAAAAAAATATTATGTGATCGTATATACATTTGGAACTGTAATATGGTACATGACAATCTAGTGTATGTTGAAATTAATATTACTACATATACATATAGAAGCCACTGGGACCAAAAATATTTTTGGTCGCAGTGGTACAGCCTACTCCACGCTGACGAGCGCCAACAGCGAGAAACGTGGATAGCTTTTCTTGATTTATCAAGAAATTGGGTTGGCCAAATATCAGGGAAGAGGTTAAATCAATGTTTAGTTGATTTCTGTTCCACCAGATGGCGCTCTGCCTTCTGAAAAGCACACATGCTTCTGGTCAGGATATGCCTTTTTTTTTAATTTTTAAACATATGTGTGTGAAAAAAATATATAAAAAGTCAGTTGTTGATATTAAAAACAAAAAAAAAAGGCATATCCTGACCGCTCACATGAACATTCTAGATGGAAGATCGACATCTAGTTGAACAAAACCTAATACGTTGATTTATATTTTTCCATGGGCAACCCATTTTCTTGATAAATCAAGAAAAGCTTACCACGAACACGTTTCGGGCCGTTGGCTCTCGTCAGAATGATGCGGCCTGTACCTCAGCAACGAACATTTTGGTCTCAGAGGCTTTCTGAGAATACTCTTCTATAGTACTTTGATATGTTGCATATGAATAAATAATAGTACGCTTTTATGGAGCAGTCCTACTAAGGACGGTACTGACGTGATGTCATTGGTGAGCGCGCGCGAGTGCATTTCTCTGAGGTCGATTTATGTCGTGATTACTAAGACAAAAATGGTAATATTTCATAATTTTTTTTTATCACGTGGACCCTTCCCGGGGATCTTCCACAAGTCATTAGTGAGTTTTACGACCAGCCGTTGGATGACAGATATCTCATATTAAACCATCCTATACCTTGCCGTGTGGCGCTGCTGGCCTTTCTTTAGTGCTACCCAGCCATCCTCTTCCTTTGTGTATTAACCCTGACTCCTGAAACCACGAGGCCCCATGACTGCGTATGTGCAACAAATTTATAAAATAAATCATTAGAAATCTAAATTCACAACAACAGTGGGGAACTGGAGTATAAAAAGTCGATATAGATATGACACAAGATCGAATCCCGCATTCACATTGTTAAACCAAATTTCTTCGATGGTCCCTGATTCTTGCAAAATTTCACCCCTCCTAGTTAGTGCAAGTAACCAATCGAGTCTTTTGCACATTTGTGAGAGCAAAGTTCGAACTGATTTTTCTTCCTGTGTGAATATGAGATGCCTTTAAAGTAAAAACAGTCGCATAAATAACTTTTAGTTCTGGGGGGGGGGTCGGTGGAAGGCTGGTTAAACCGTTTGGTTTTCGACCACTACGACCCGGGTTCGATTCCCGCATTAGACACTTTTTTTCTGATAAAAAAAATGCTCCAATCACCCCCGATTCTTGCAAAAGTCAAACCTCACCAGCGAGTTCAAGTAACCAAACGGGGCACTGGCACATTTGAAAGTGCAAAGTCGAACTGCTTTTCACATGTGTAGATATGTGGTACACTTACAGTAAAAGCAGTCGCTAACTACCCACCATGATTATCATGGCCTGTACCACGTGTACTTAGGGATAAGTAAAAAAAAACTTTAGTTCTACTGCGCCTTTATCATACAATGAATAAAAATTGAATATATCAGAAAAAAAGTATCGTTGAAATATATTTCTAAATTTTACCGATGATTAACGATGATTTTTGTAAATTGTCTTGCACCGCGTGTACTTGTAATAAGAAAAAAAAGTGTCTCCGAGTTTACGCAAGTGGTCAAGTATTTTCGATATTTTTTGAAGAAGATTTGTTTGAAATTTGTCTTTGATCAATTATTCAGATTGTAATAAGGCAAATAGTCTATATCAGTAATCTACAGATTTGTGCTTGCTGATTTTGGTCTCACATCAACACATCATGCACATTGTAGAACAATATTGGTTTCATGATATAAAAGCGCCCCTTCTGTTTTGAAAATATAAAGTATTTATAAGGCGTCCCTTTCGTTTCAAAAAAACAAAAAAGTCAGTGGACGAGTGGGTAACACCCTCGATTCCCGACAGTCATGAACTGGGATTAAATCCCACGTTAACATTTTGTTTAATATGTGAATAACACACATACTATTCATTGTTTCGAATATCATAAACTAGGTTGCTCTTGTTGAGCGGTACCTAATAAAGTGATTTTGAACCGGTTCGTTTCAAAATAAAATAATTCAGGGTGGTGAAATCGCTGGGAGGGTGTATGAAGATTAAATTGACGAAATCACATAGGAGGGTTCATGTAGATTAAACTGGTGATATCGCTGGGAGAGTTTACAAATGATTAGCTATGGCCTACCTCTTTCAATTTTTATTTATTGCACTCTTTAGGTGTTAAATACCCATTTCTTGATTTCTAAAGAAGCCTCTGAGACCAAATTATTTTTGGTTGTAGAGGTACAGTCTACACCACCTTGACGAGGGCCAACAGCCCGAAACGCGTTCATGGTTGGCTTTTCTTGATTTATCAAGAAAATGAGTTGGCATAATATCAGGGAACAGGTTAAATCAAATTTTAGTGGATTTTTGTTCCACTAGATGGCACTCAGACATCTAGAATGCTTATATGAGAAGTCAGGATATGCCTATTTTATTTTTAATATCAACATCTGACCTTATTTATTTATCTTCTTCTTTCTTATCTCCACACTGGGTGAAGTAGAATGTGTCTGCCTTTATCATTTAGACTGGGAGCACTACTCAGTAGCAGGCCGACTTAGCTCCAAAAGAAATGGCCGCCTCTAACATGAGGAAGAGACGCTATGTACAGCTGCTCCTAACATGGAGTACAAACGCTGCTCATCCTGTATCCCTGGAGACCTTACAGGGTACTATCAGCCAGGCCAGCTGAGCCCAGGTTTTTTAGCGAGCTTGTTACTGCTCCCCCTCCTCCTTTTTTATCCGGGCTTGGGACCGGCAAGGGCGGAGTTGTTTATCTTTATTATTTTTTTCAATGATAAAGTGGAAAAATGAATAGACAAAGTCTATAGATGTTGGATTTCAAAATAATTTTATTTACCTGCGTTAATAAACTCGTACACATAAAGTTAAAATATAATGTGTTAATATAGGAAACTCAAAACAAGACTATTTACAAGTATGTACATTCTATGAGGCTTCCTCAACGCCGAAGAGTCCTCTTCCAGATGATCAGGGGATCTTCATTTTATGTATATAAATCTCAATCTTTCTTTCTATAAGGTTGTCCTAAAAGTTCGTGTTTTTCTTAAAACGTTGTTTCTCTTATTACCTGTCGAATAATATTATTACGGCGAATACATAATAACACATAATACAATTACTTTATATATAATACAAAGATATTATACATAACGGCGAATAATATTGTGGCGAAGAAATAATTTATTATTTAATTTAATAAAATTATTCAATGTGTGAAAATATTTGGAAACAGATTTATTATTTGTAAAATCATCATTTAGTTACCTAGCTTGTTTGCTCGATATTCTCTAGCTGTAGATTGTTGTGTTGATTTGCTAATAATTGTCGACTGGTCGCGGTGACATCATCAATAAATACTTTGACATCTTCAGATATACAAAGACTTGATTTCTACGCTATAATATAATTACGGCGAATACATAATACAATTACTTTATATATAATACAAAGACATTATATATAACATCTATTAATATTGGTATTTTAAATGTTTTCAAGTGTTTACTAACTTTTGGGACAAAGTTATCTATCTTATAAGAAAACAGGGGTAATAGAGGTAAAACGATTTTGTTAAATTACCCTATTAGACTTAAATGTGTTTTCGTCTGATTCCCTCGCCAAATATTTGATCGCGGCTAATTACATATCTCATTGCTGGCGTTTCCTGGCAGCTGTCCCAGAGTTTGATTTGGCTGGTTTCCAAACGATTGCTAGTCAAACAGACGACAATTTATCATTTCACAATCTGCGGGGATGTTAAACTAACATCATGTGGTTATCCTTCTATTGTGGTTTCCACTCACACAATCGCCATAGCGACATGTGGATTCTATCTCTGAGGAATTCAATAGGAAGGGATACTTGAAGAAAATTCTGATGTCCAACTGATAATGGATCAGTATCCCTCCATGATTGGGTACAACCATCTCTTTGTGATATTTTCAATTGTAGTTGCTCTTTTGACTAATTTTTTTTTTTAATGAAAATAAAAATAATTGATTAATAAATTGATGACAGATCATAACTCCTTTAGACAAAATACTATGGATTTATCTTCGTGGTGTATGTTGATATTGCTGAGGTATTTCAATTCTTCGGTTTATACTGCTATTGCTATTTGAGGTTTAGAGTAACGCCAAAAAGAATAGAAAATCTACAATCCGATCGCTACACACACACACACACAGTAAAAAAATAATAAATAATCCCTCTCAAATAAAACAAAATTTCCTTACTGTGACGAAAAAATATTGTGAGAGATGGCTCATCAATAGAGAACCCTCTAAGCGGTTTCGCCAATTTAATCAACCACATACTTTTTTTAGAGCTCTATTAATATATATATAGTGAGATAATCTTATTATATATCTAGCTAGAGGTTTAATTGAATTGGCGAAACTGCTGAGAGTATTCTCCATTGATGAACAAAGCCCTCCATATATTTTATTCGCAATTATGGACAGTAAGAAGTTTGATTTATTTCAAAAATTAATGGCCGTAGTTAAAATAGTTTTATTTTGTATATATAGATGGCGCTCTCTCTGAAACCTTAATAATACACAACCCTAAGATATTAGAGACAGCGCCATCTATATATAAAAAATCAAACTATTAACTATGACCACCTAAAAGTAGAAAGATCGTCTCTCCCGTCAAAATAGGCGTCAAAACTAGACGCCATCTATTGACCGTCGCCGCAACTAGCGGTCTCGGGTCGGTGACAAAGCCACAACACCAGCTTTGGCAAACTCAAAAGCGTCCACCTAGAGACCATGGTTTCGGGCTAATGGCCCTCGTCAGTCTAGGGCGGACTTTATTCCATGAGATCCACACGGGATCTAATGGAATCTTGACAATCTGCCAAAGAGGTGTTTAGCTGGCAAAGTGGTTGGGCCAAATCTATGGCTAAAATATAGAATTCATGGAATAAAGTCCGCCCTAGACTGACGAGGGCCATTAGCCCGAAACCATGGTCTCTAGGTGGACGCTTTTCAGTTTGCCAAAGCTGGTGATGTGGCTTTGTCACCGACCCGAGGCCGCTAGTTTGCGGCGACGGTCAATATATGGCGTTTAGCTTTGACGTCTATTTTGATGGGAGAGGTGACCTTTGGATTTTTAGATTAATCTCCTCCCGGCAAAATTTCTATCTATGTGTAAATATGTGATGCACTTTACTGAATATGATGTGAATATGATTAACTATATGGTTACTGGATATGATTATCATGTTTTGTACCTAGGTGTTTGGTGTGTGTGAACGAATAATACTAATTAATGGAAGGGCCTGGCTCATCAGTGGTGAACCCTCCCAGTGGTTTCGACATATTTAGGTCAACAACAAACTCAGCGCCACATAACGCACGAGAACTCTTGAACTGGTTAAGAAAAAACACATTCGTTCAAAACACACAACACCTAGGTACAGAGCATGGTTATCATATTACTGAAAGTGCATCACATGTTTACCCATAGATGGAAATTTTGCCGGGAGGATATTGATCTAAAAGGACAAAGGTTACCTCTTCCATCAAAATAAACTTCAAAGCTAGATGCCATCTATTGACCGCTAGGGCAAACTAGCGGCTTCTGGTCGGTGACAAAGCCACAACACCAGCTTGATGGTTTCTAACTTTGATGTCTATTTTGATGGGAGAGGCGATCTTTGTCTTTTTAGATGTTTGCGCATGTAGAAAGTAGTTCGACTTTTGCACTTACTATTGTCCCAGAGTCCTGTTTGAGTATTTTCACTCACTAGTCTTTTTTCTTCTTTCTTATCTCCACTCAATCATATTAGGGTATCAATTTGTGACCCTTGATGGTGTCTGTTTGACAACCATCATAACTGGGTGAAGTAGAATGCGTTTGCCTTTGTCATTAAGACTGAGAGCACTACTCAGTAGCAAGCCGACTTATCTCCAAAAGAAATGACCGCCGCTGACATGAGGAACAGATACCATGTGCAGCTGCTCCTAACATGGAGTACAAACGCTGCTCATCCTGTATCCCTGGATTAGGAGCCCTTACAGGGTACTTTCAGCCGGGCCAGCTGAGCCCAGGTTTTTAGTGAGCATGTAACTTCTTTTCTCTACTCCTTTTTCATCCGGGCCTGGAACTGGCAAAGGCGGAGTTGCACCCCCTAGTGAGTTTGGTCTTTAAATCGGGGGCCATTGAGGTTATTTTTATTTAGAAAAAAGTGTCCAATACGGGATTCAAACCCAGCATGTGGTGGCGATAATCAACGGTTTATTCCATTCCTCCAGCATTTCCTTAGAGTTAAAACAGTAGAATATCTTTCTGAGAATTCGCCATCACACAAACAACCATCCTGTTATTAAACGGCGTCTCCGAAAGCCATTATTTATGAAATGACAACCATAAAAGCATCAATTAGAATCAAATTGATATTTATTCATTCAAAGAGATGATTGATGAGAAGTATTATTGTCATGACAAAGATGGGTTTAACGTCATTTTCCTATTTGAGATTGGGTCATGGTCTATAGGTGTTCTTTCATCAACTTCAATTGTTATATTGTCACTTAGTATATTGATAATACTACAATGATATTATTTGTTATCAGCATCTGAATGTCCTTATGTAAATTCTAATTAATTCATTAAATATAAATATATGACTTGGTAAAAAACTGGGGGTTCCTTTGTGATAAATCTATTTAATGTTTTTATGGAAATTTTCAACGGTATCTCTTTATATGGAAATGTAGAAAATTTATGTAGAAATTCATAAAGTAGACAAACTTCAGACTTACAAGGCTATTCATTTTGATCTTATTTATACACTCTTGGCTTAAACTTAGGGAAGTTGTACCTTTCAGCATGTATACCGGGATTCAGACAATAACTCTGAAAGATACACTCATGGACAAACCTTAAGGAAGTTGTACCTTTTAGCATGTATATCGGGATTCAGACAATAACTCTGAAAGATACACTCATGAACAAAACTCAAGAAAGTTGTACCTTTTAGCATGTATATCGGGATTCAGACAATAACTCTGAAAGATACACTCATGGACAAACCTTAAGGAAGTTGTACCTTTTAGCATGTATATCGGGATTCAGACAATAACTCTGAAAGATACACTCATGGACAAAACTTGAGGAAGCCTAGAATCTATTATTTCCACACAAAACAATAGTTGTAACCGCAAAATAGACCTCCCAGACATTTACCAGATACTTTATAAATAGCTTGTCTTTCACCCCCCCCCCTTATATCTCAAAGATTGTGGCAGCACTGGGTGGGACCCTCCTTGGTCTGGTAGATTTTAACTTCCATGTACTGTTTTATTCTTTGTTCTTTTGGTGTAGGGATGTCGCCGTTTTAATAATAATTTTACCTTAGTTTTTAGTCTCTTTCAAGTTTATTGCTTATTTTTAGTCGCCACGCTTGTATTATGTAAATTTCATTTTAAATATTTATGTTTTATTCTCTTTTTACGCTATTTTCTCTTCAATATGTAAATTTATTGGTGTATATATTAGTTTTTCTCCTCTAATAGCATGTTAGCACGTTTTGCTATCCACGCCCGATGAAGAACGTTCTGTTCGAAAGCTTGCGGTAATAAAGAAATCTACACAAGAAGCTCCTCTTATTGTTTATTTTTGTTTTAATTGAGGAAGTTGTATCTTTTAGCATGTATATCGGGATTCAGACAATAACTCTGAAAGATACACTCATGGACAAAACTTAAGGAAGTTGTACCTTTTAGCATGTGTATCGGGATTCAGACAATAACTCTGAAAGATACACTCATGGACAAAACTTAAGTAAGTTGTACCTTTTAGCTTGTATATCGAGATTCAGACAATAACTCTGAAAGATACACTCATGGACAAAACTTAAGGAAGTTGTACCTTTTAGCATGTATATCGGGATTCAGACAATAACTCTGAAAGATACACTCATGTACAATACTTAAGGAAGTTGTACCTATTAGCATGTATATCGGGATTCAGACAATAACTCTGAAAGATACACTCATGGACAAAACTTAAGGAAGTTGTACCTTTTAGCATGTATACCGGGATTCAGACAATAACTCTGAAAGATACACTCATGGACAAAACTTAAGGAAGTTGTACATTTTAGCATGTATATCGGGATTCAGACAATAACTCTGAAAGATACACTCATGGACAAACCTTAAGGAAGTTGTACCTTTTAGCATGTATATCGGGATTCAGACAATAACTCTGAAAGATACACTCATGTACAATACTTAAGGAAGTTGTACCTATTAGCATGTATATCGGGATTCAGACAATAACTCTGAAAGATACACTCATGGACAAAACTTAAGGAAGTTGTACCTTTTAGCATGTATACCGGGATTCAGACAATAACTCTGAAAGATACACTCATGGACAAAACTTAAGGAAGTTGTACATTTTAGCATGTATATCGGGATTCAGACAATAACTCTGAAAGATACACTCATGGACAAAGCTTAAGGAAGTTGTACCTTTTAGCATGTATATCGGGATTCAGACAATAACTCTGAAAGATACACTCATGGACAAAACTTAAGGAAGTTGTACCTTTTAGCATGTATATCGGGATTCAGACAATAACTCTGAAAGATACACTCTCAGACAAAACTTAAGGAAGTTGTACCTTTCAGCATGTATATCGGGATTCAGACAATAACTCTGAAAGATACACTCATGGACAAAACTTAAGGAAGTTGTACCTATTAGCATGTATATCGAGATTCAGACAATAACTCTGAAAGATACACTCATGGACAAAACTTAAGGAAGTTGTACCTATTAGCATGTATTTCGGGATTCAGACAATAACTCTGAAAGATACACTCATGGATAAAACTCAAGGAAGTTGTATCTTTTATCATGTATATCGGGATTCGGACAATAACTCTGAAAGATACACTCATGGACAAAATTTAAGGAAGTTGTATCTTTTAGCATGTATATCGGAATTCAGATAATAACTCTGAAAGAAACACTCATGGACAAATCTTAAGGAAGTTGTGTCTTTTAGCATGTATATCGGGATTCAGACAATAACTCTGAAAAAAACACTCATGGACAAAACTTAAGGAATTTGTATCTTTTAGCATGTATATCGGGATTCAGACTATAACTCTGAAATTAATCTGATACACAGTGACCTTTAGAAGACACACGAGATAACCAAGTCCGTAAAACCTCTTTTATAAAACCAGAGACGGCTGAAGATATCCATGAGTGTACATCAAATAAGAGTAAGTCAAGGGGAGTTAAATTTTCGAAATAACTACCTATAGTCTAGCAATTCACTGATAAAGGTGTTAGGAAGTTCCATTGAAACGTCAAGTCAACAATAAATAAGTTGTAATTTGTTGACGTGGCAATTTATTCTTCCTACAAAAAGACTTATCGTTCAGTAAATGATTAAAAAAAGGCATTTACTGATATTACCTCTCCTACATAAGATAAAAAGGATAAGTATGTTATACGATTGTCTTCAGATTTTTATCTATAAAATTTATCTTTAAATCCTTAATGAATAAATTTGTATTAATATTTATATTTAAACTTGCTCAAATCATTAAATTTTCATCAGTAATTATACATCAGTTCCTAATAAATCAATATTCTTCTTCATAATTAGTTTAATGTGTATTTATATTTAATCGGTTTTAATATAATTAAAACATTTTGAACATAGATGTTTCTCTTGAAGATAGAGGTTGCCCTTAATTCGTTGTTCTTTAAATTAAAAGACACTTCGGGGTGTTAATGTTTCTATTCTCTCGACCTTTCGACAAAAATATTTTGTCCTCGTCAGGATATAATAAAAATTATAGCAATTGGCAAGGCGTTTTTATGTATGAGATACATTTATAACGCCTTGCCAATCGCTTTCATTTATATTTTTTCCTTACGAGGACAAAATATTTTTGTAGAAACGTCGAGAGAATAGAAACATTAACTAACCGAAGTACCTTTTTATTTAAAGAACTATGGATTTTTCTGTTCAAATATAAGGTTGTCCCGAAAGTTCTTTTTTTTTTCTTAAAACGGAGTTTTTTTTTACTTGGCGAATAATATCATTACGGCTAATACATATAATATATAATATTATATCTGTAAACAGTTTGATGCACGCCCACACATGCCAATAACACAATTATTACTGCACAAAGTTCATCTTGATATTGTACATAGAAGTATATGCCCGTTGAAGAACAGAAATTTTGCTCGAAAACTTACGAAAATCAAAATTAAAAGAAACCCTTTACCTTAATATTGTTTATTTTTTCTTTTTAGAATTATTTCTAGGTAACTCTTACTCATATAATACAATTACTTTATACATAATACAAAGATATTATACATAACGGCGAATAATATTGGTATTTCATTTTTTGCAAGTGTTTATGAACTTTTGGGACAACCTTGTGAATGCATCCATTTATCTCAGGTTAGAAGAATCTTTCTGAATGTCATTTATTCAAATGACATACTGGAACTAATTTTAATATTTATAGTTACAAATAGTATCGCTTCTAATTCATTCCTACTTCATAAAAGCTTTTATTAATTTGTAAAAGAGTAATTAATCTTTTTCTAAATGAATAAAATTAATAAAAAGTGTATAATCATGTCTATAGAGGGCGCATTATTTGATAGAAAATTTATTGGCAAAATTGAAAAGCCTAATTGGTATTAAACGTCAATATAAATTTATGAAGTTTTTCATTTACATTTTCAGATGGGGAAGGATTTTGTTTTATCTTTAACCTATCACCTCTAAATCTATTCAGGCTCTGTTAGGTTTTAGGATAGACTTTTTAATTGGTTCATTTCTTCAACTTCATTCTATTTTTTTTAACCAGTTCAAAGAGTTCCCATGCGTTATGTGGCGCTGAGTTTGTTGTTAACATAAATATGTCGAAACCGCTGGGAGAGTTCACCACTGATGAGCCTGTCCCTCCCATTAATTTTTCCATTGTAGTAAGGACAGTAGAAATTGTTTTACTTTTAAAAGAATCATACGCGTCTATAATAGTTTCGAATTTTCATAACAGAAGGCGGGCTAATGCTTCATAACATAAATATGGAAGGAGAGTCGATAACCGCACGTATGAACACCAACAAACAACAAGACATGTAAATTTGATATACCAGCATTGCAGAGAAACACACATTTGCACAATAGACCAACCACAGATACATTATAATAACATAAGTCACAGAGATTAATCATGAAAGCGCTCATATCATCAAGACAAAACAACAGCATCAACAGATACCTTCCATATGACCTATTATACCCCAATAAAGTTTAATGATATAGAACTCTGCAATAGAGAATATAACTACAAAATATAAAGTCAAATTCAACCAATAATCGAACACTCAAGATATAATAAACAACTAGTAATATGCAAATAATAATCAGCTCAATAAAATTAATGCCAATATGCAAAATTCCGGCCAAAACATATGTATACGAGGTGTGTTCAAAAGGTATCGCGACTTTTGTGCTTTTTCAAAAATTATTTATTTATTCATGAATACCTATTTTGTCCCCTTCAAAGTAATCCCCATGAGATATTATACACTTGTGCCAACGGTTTTTCCAATCTTCGAAGCACTTCAAAAATCATTTTTAAATTTTTTTTTCAGCTCCTCCTTCGATGCAGTCTTTATCTCGTCAAGCGTAGCGTAACGTCGTTCTTTCATGGGCCTCTTCAGTTTAGGGAACAAGAAAAAGTCACAGGGGGCCAGATCTGGGGAATACGGTGGCTGCGGCATCATTAGTGTGTTGTTTTTGGCCAAAAAGTCGCGCACAAGCAACGATGTGTGAGCAGGGGCGTTATCGTGGTGCAAAAGCCAATTTTTGTTCTTCCACAAATCCGGGCGTTTCTGGCGGATTGCTTCGCGCAAATTGCGCATAACTTGCAGGTAATATTCCTTGTTGACCGTTCTACCCTGTGGCAAGAACTCATGATGCACCACGCCCCTGCAATCGAAGAAAACTGTCAGCAAAACTTTCACATTCGACCGAACTTGGAGCGCTTTTTTCGGTCTTGGTTCGTGCGGTAGCTTCCATTGAGATGATTGAGCTTTGGTTTCCACGTCATAACCATAAACCCACGCTTCGTCACCAGTTATGACCCTCTGGAGCAAATTTGGGTCGTCGCGGACAGAGTCCAACATCTCATTAGCAATGTTCATGCGATGCTGTTTTTGGTCGCAATTGAGCAATTTTGGTACGAATTTCGCGGCGACCCGTCTCATGCCCAAATCATTGATAAAAATCGAATAGCACGAGCCAATCGATATGTTTAGGTCCTCAGCAACTTCTCTAACGGTGATTCGACGATTGGCCAATATCATTTTCTCCACTTCATTAATTTTTTCGTCTGTTGTTGAAGTGCTCGGGCGTCCGGCACGCTCTTCGTCGTTCACATCTTCTCGGCCTTCTGAGAACATTTTGTACCACCGATAAACGTTACTTCGGTCCAAGGTAGCTTCTCCGTATGCCACAGTCAACATTCAGAATGCATCCGCGCACTTAATTTCGTTTTTCACACAAAATTTGATACAGGTTCTTTGATCAATTTTTTTTTTAATAGGTAAACATCGAAGACGATCCAAAACACCTGCAAGCAAAGCAGCTGTCAACAATTAAGTGAGCATTCAAAATGGCCGAGCTTGTCGGCATAAGTGAGAGACATGAGTACCAACATAAAGCCACAAAAAGATCGAAATTCGAATATACGTAACCCGCGAAAATTCAAAAGTCGCGATACTTTATGAACACACCTCGTATGTATATGTCGACCTTGGTTTCTTCCTTCTTGGTGTTATACACGTTTCCCGAGCGGGTTTACATAGTCAAAGCAAATAAATAAAAGTAAATAAATAAAATTAAATAAAAATAAATTACCTTTTAAAGTTATTGCGTTTATTTATTCGTTGTCTTCTTCGTAGGTCGCGATCCGCAGTCTTGGTCTAGGTCCTCTCTCGCTCCAATAATTAATCAAGATATATGTATAATAAAATATTACAAAAGGAATGAAACTATAAAAAGGAATGATGATACTCTAAATAACCTGTTTTAAATAATAAATAAATAAATATATAATTTAAATTTTAAATATATTTAAAATAATATTATAAATAATTTTATAAATACGCGCATTAATCATGATGCAACAATATATATATATATATACAAGTATAACAGTTATATAACGGTGTGATATATCTGTACTCCAGTAGAAGGGTTACGAAAGCTAGAGTTGGCAATAAATAGAAATAACTCATCTCCGGAACTTATTGACTTGTTTAATTAAAAACATAAATATATTGTCATGCCTTGAAAAAGGTTGGCATTCAGCCAACTGAAATAATGGTGAATAAATTATATATTTAATCTCATTCAGTAAACTCTCCTATAACGCGATTAATGTGTTCCGTGTTGTATGAAATTGCGTTATAGGAATTCGCGTTGTACGAAATAAAACTTGTATAACGCGAATGTTGGTAAATTGTTAGTGACAAATATCATGTATTTTATAACGCGTTATACGAAAATTCGCGCGTCGTATAAATACATTTGTCGCAATTTTTTTATCGCGTTGTAAAAACTCGCGTTATAGGAGAGTCTACTGTATATGCCTTTTTAATTAAAGTTAACAAGTATGTATAATGCTGCCTGTTACTTCTTGTAACTAGTAATTTGATTAAGAGTAGACTTTGTTTGGCACCTTTCAGAGAAGTACGAGTTTTTATATAAAGTTAAGTTAGTAAGCTAAATTTTCATCTTTTAGTTTCTTATTTTATCTTATGTAAATTATTTTGTGAATATCTTTTATTTACTCTATATTTTATTTATTCGAAGAATAGTTGATATTTATTCTGATAGATGGCGCTAGCCATCAGCAACTTTCAGTTGCACGATAGGAAGATGCCTTTTTCTCAATATTTTATTTAGTTTTGTTGGCAGAAATTAAAACTTTAAAGTTTTAAAGAAGTTTTCGTAACAAGATGTTGGACTTGAACAGGCTCTATTGGGAATACCGTGTGTTTGCAATTTCCTGTCTTATCTTGAACTATCTTGATTTTTTGGAGATACCGGTTAAGTTTGGTACACAGTTTACCATTGAAGGTGTTATACACAAAAGGATAAAACATAAGGAAGTGGTAAGTTTAAATTCGCTTTAGAGATATTACTAAAAATAATCATTTAGTAAAATAAAAAATTGGCTAATTCTGGAATAATTCTGGAATTCTGGAATAGTAAAATCTCCATCTATAAGATTGTCCCAAAAGTTTGTAAACATATAATGATTTATATTTTGCAAGTGTTTACGAACTTTTGGAACAACCTTGTAATTCTGAAACTTGGCCCACCTGCTGATTGGCCACCCCTGATATAGAATATCAGAGATTAAATCATTCTTCTATAAGAATTATTTAATAAATTAACAAGATCACTAATATTACCAAGGTTGTCTAAAAAGTTCGTAAACACTTACAAAATATAAATCATAATTATAATATGTTTACGAATTTTGGGAACAACCTTATATATTCAGAATAAGTTACAAGTTACAATCCTAGCAATGCTAAGTACCTAGCCAAACAAGCCAATAGCAGTCAAGCCAGCCAACATGGCACGGTTCCAGTGTATCCAGCGAGACATAGCTTGAGGTCAGTTGCACGCAATCTTCCAATCTTGTCGAAGTGTGTGTGTCTACAATGTCTTATTGTTGGCTCAGTCTTTGGATATCTTTCTGAAGTTGTAGAACACTTGCTCAAAGGTTTAGTTTAAAAATCATATATCTACTCCGTCTTTCCTTTTTTGACACTTATAAAATCTTATTTTTTTAAGTTTTTTTTTTACTTATCCCTAGTATATGTGGTACAGGCCATTATAATCATGGTAGGTAGAAGTAGGCAACTGATTTTACTGTAAGTGTACTACATATCTACACATGTGAAAAGCAGTTCAACTTTACACTTACAAATATGCCAGAGCACCGTTTGGTTAATTGCACTCGCTGGTGGGGTTGGACTTTTGCAAGAATCGGGGGCCATTGGAGCATTTTTTAAATTAAAATTTTATAATTGATATTAATCTGTAAAAAATAGTACAAATGTGAAATTGTACTGGGATATGATGAATAAATAAAGAAAAAGGCATTTTCTTATTGTGAAACTGAAAGTTACTGATGGCTTACACCATCTATCGGAATAAATATAAACTATTCGTTGATTTTTAATTATATTAATTTTAATTATTGATCAATGGAATAATTTTTTATATGGTATTTTTGCTTAAGGCTTTTCGAAACTCTTTTTCATAGCTTTTAAATTAACAAACACCATGTTGATACAGTTAAACCTGTTGTACAGTTGTATGGACATTCCAAATAGCGGATACCTTTATACAAAGGGCAACTTTGAATATCAAAATAAACATTTTTATCAATAATCTTCTATTCAGTAAAAAGACTCCTCTCTCTAAAGGGCACTTTGTTTCTACAATTAGGTGTAAAGCAGTCGATGGAAGGGTGGTCTAAACCAAGCATGTCAAACTCAAATCCTAACACGGGCCAAATAAAAAAGTAATAAGATTATGTGGGCCGCAAAAAAAGAAAACAAGTAATTAAATTTTTATAGTAACATTTATGTAGGTTTATTTTACTCCCTACTCTCATCACAGGCAATGGAAAATGCTTCGAAACAAGATGATTTTTCTTTTATCTGATCATTTAAATTTCTGGCCATATCAGTAACTCTTTCCACAACGGTATTTCGAGACAAAGATATTGCTTGAAACGTCTTCACACTTCCAGGACAAATAATTTCTGCAGCTTTAATTAAACATTCCTTGATGAAATCACCTTCAGTAAAAGGTTTTGAGTGTTTAGCTATCATCTCCGATAAAACGTAGCTTGCATGCACCGCCGCTTCACTCTCTTGTGATACTTTAGTAAACATAAACTGTTGTTTTTTTCATTCCCAACTTGAACTCTTTTAACTTTTTTTGTCTCATTAAACCTTCGTAGGTATCATATTTTGATTTATGTTGTTCATAATGACGTTTAATGTTATATAATTTTGGTACACTAATAGCATTATTACATATCAAGCAGATGATTTTATCTTTTACTTCAGAGCAAAAATACTCTAATTCCCACTTTTCTTGAAAATTTCTATGTTCGTCAGCAATTTTTCGTTTAGTTTAACTGCCACTTGGTTTTGATGAAGACATATATGAATACAAAGGTCTGAAAAAAAAAATAGTAATCGCTAACACAAAATAATAAAACGTTTTAATTAATATTTTAATTTTTTTTTTTAATTAATATTTTTTAACTTACCAGACACAGAATAACTGCACAAATTATTGAACGTAACTTTAAAAAAATTTTTTTTCTAGTACTCCGAAAGAATATTTTCTTTAAACTTTAAGGCACACAATACTTATGGCGATGTACATACGTTATGTATGTAGGTATAATATTATCAAAACTTACGACTTATGTATGGCGACCAGTGGTTCGTTATTAATAAATAAATTATGTATAATTACAATTTTTAAAAATTAGGTTACAAATTTTTATTAATATTTTTTTAAATTTATAAAAATATTTTTATTAAAATATATTGTCTGGTGGGCCGCAAATTTATTCGTTGTGGGCCGCATGAGGCCCGCGGGCCGCGAGTTTGACATGCTTGGTTTAAACCGTTGGTTTTCGATGACTATGACCCGGGATCGTATCCTGCATTAGGCACTTTTTTTCTGATTGAAAAATATGCTCCAATGGCCCTCAATTCTTGAAAAGTCCAACCCCACTAGCGAACGCAAGTAACCAAACAGGGTTGTGGCATATTTGTAAGTGGAAAAGTCAAACTGCTTTTCACATGTGTAGACATGTGATGTACTTACAGTAAAAGCAGTTGCCAACTTCTACTAATCAATGATTATCATGGCCTGTACCATATGAAGACATGTGATGCACTTATAGTAAAAGCAGTTGCCAACTTCTACTCATCAATGATTATCATGGCCTGTACCATATGAAGACATGTGATGCACTTACAGTAAAAGCAGTTGCCAACTTCTATTAATCAATGATTATCATGGCCTGTACCATATGTAGACATGTGATGCACTTATAGTAAAAGCAGTCGCCAACTTTTATCCACCAATGATTATCATGGCCTGTACCATATGTAGGCATGTGATGCACTTATAGTAAAAGCAGTCGCCAACTTTTATCCACCAATGATTATCATGGCCTGTACCATATGTAGACATGTGATGCACTTATAGTAAAAGCAGTCGCCAACTTTTATCCACCAATGATTATCATGGCCTGTGTCAAATTATATTGACAAATATTTGCACGCTTATCCTATTTCTTTAGTGCGAAGAACATTGTTTTTATCAGATAAATAAACCGATCCATCAAGCATTCTAATTGGACGAATGTGGCCATGTTTGTATATAAAGGGGGTTTAAGGGAATGCGTGAGGCCAGTGTGGTTAAAAGTTTTGTGTAGAGACGCTTATAGTGTTCTCTTCGTATTTTTATCCGTGTCTGGTGATCTCTTCGCATTCCCTGTGTAATCCCGGTCCGATCCCTACCAAAGCAGCAAGCAGCAGTACCACGTGCACTAGGGATAATATAAAACAAAAAAAAAAAACAATTAGGTGTTGTCTTTTAAAGATAGGTTCTATTGTATATTTCAATCTTATTCTCTACTATAGAATTCTCAAAATATTATCATTTTTTAATTGCCATATTAAATAAACCAAAGGCTTGTTATTTCACTTCACTGAATTTTTCCCTAATTAGGTAGAATGGAATTAAATAACATTGGGAAACCTAATATTAATGTAATTAAATATCTCATGTTTCCAAAATCTGACGCCCTATTATTAAATTCATTTAAATCGGCAAGTTAATTTATAACCAATTGTTCTATTGTTTCATAAATATTCGTTTTATTGTTTCTTTCTTTTTCTCTCTCTCGACTTGGTAATAAATGCATATATTTGGTAAATAACGTTGAAATATGATTGTTAGATCTTCTGCTTTAGAAAGGAAAAATATTGAAAAATGTTTTGTATTGTTTTAGAATAAAATAGTTACTGTTACTTATAGACAAATGTCTTAATGACTTAGTTGGGTGTTTGTATACCTATAAACATCATGTATAAGCGAACGGCCTTGCTAAATACACTCATGGACAAAACTTAAGAAGGTAGAAAGTCTTCAATATCGCCGTTTGTCTGTTTATAAAAGATGGAATATTGGTCCATCGAAATATCGGATTAATAAATAATCTTATTATAATCCAAAATAAGCCTTATTTTAAAAATATTTATTATTATTATTTTATTTTATTCTTTTTTTTTTTTTGAAGGAGATAGAGGTTGTTTACACTTGGTTATCTCGCGTGTATTCAATAAAGGTTACTGTGTATCAAATATCTTTCAGAGTTATTGTCTGAATACCGACAGATTGCGTAAACCATGGGTAAGTCCTACTCCACCCGCCGTATAGCCCAGACATTGCTCCTTACGATTATTATCTCTTCCTATCAATGAAACATGGCCTGGCTGACCAGAACATCTACAAATACGATGGAGTTCAAAAAATGGATCGATGAATGGATACCGACTAAAGAGCCGGCCTTTTTCAGAGATGTGATCTGTCAATTGCCAGAAGAGCGACGGACAATACTTTGAACATTGAATTTATAGCCAATTTTACGCAGTAAAGCTTCAATTTTTGAAAATAACTGCATGAACTTATTTATACTCCTAATATAAAAATTAAAGCATTTAGCAAGGCGTTAAAAATGTATATTTTTTTGACGAGGACAAAAGATTTCTTGTCAAGACGTCGAGAGAATAAAAATATTTACTAGCCGAAGTGTATTTTAAATTAAATACACTATATCTATTGAAATGCAATTATTCTTAAAATTAAAATTGTTTTTATGATGCACTAGCGCGCCTTCTGTTATCAAAATTGGAAACTTTTAAACGCGTATGATTCTTTTTGAAATTAAACAATTTCTACCATTGCAGTAAGGGCAGTAGAAATTGTTTAATTTCAAATAGAATCTTACGCGTTTAAAATAGTTTCCAATTTTGAAAAGTGTTTTTCTTTTCCGAATTATTTCAATACATATAACGGTCCCTTTATAGGAGAGAGTATATGCCAGTTCTCCATATCCAGTTTTACAGCTAGGTATATGAAATACCACGAGAAATGTTGATGAACCAGAAATGAATGGCATTGTAATGTAAACACATTTGTGTTGCTTGGTTCCCTTTCAAGGATATCTTGTCTCTCTATCTCAAAAGAGGTTTTGTAAGTAGATTTCTTGAATAAGCATATATTTGCATATATAATAGAGACACCTTACTTCATCTGAATCACTCTCTGCCGCCCTGATAACGGCGCAAAGATAATGAGGAAGATCAAGAGTCCAAAATACATCAACCAGATCATACATACATCCCTCATCGTCCATAATTACCCACATGATCATTTAAGAAAGAGAAAATTTGGATGAACATAATTCGTGCAAACAAGATCTTCAAATTCTGCAAGCTTTCATTAAAGAAATGTGGACCCATGTTCCCCAAATACACAAACCAGATCATACACATCCCTCATCTTCCATAATTATCCACAGAATCATCTAAGAAAAAGAAAATTTGGAGGAACATCATTCGTGCAAACAAGATCTCCAAATTCTGCAAGCTATCATCAAAGAAATGTGAACCCATGTTCCCCAAATACATACACCAGATCATACACATATCTCATCGTCCATAAATATCCATAGGATCATTTAATACAGAAGATATTTGAAGGAACATCATTCGTGCAAACAAGATCTCCAGATTCTGCAAGCTTTCATTAAAGAAATGTGGACCCATGTTCCCCAAATACATAAACCAGATCATACACATCTCTCATCGTCCATAAATATCCATAGGATCATTTAATACAGAAGATATTTGAAGGAACATCATTCGTGCAAACAAGATCTCCAAATTCTGCAAGCTTTCATTAAAGAAATGTGGACCCATGTTCACCAAGACACCATCTTTGATTCGCTGCCTGACTGGATTGCTGCACACATCGCAGAAAAATACGGTCTGAGACGCTATTGATTAAGACAGGTGTCATCAAAGAATCAACCTGTAGATAAATAGGTTCGCATAAATACACTCATAGACACAACTTAAGGAATTTGTACGTCTTAACGTGTATATAAATGTTTTTTATTGTTATATTCAATTATATTTTTATTATTTTTTGAAGGTAAAACGTTCGGATTTACATATATTGGAAACCAGCCGTTATATAATCAAATAAGGAGTGGTTTATGCCTAAAATATGAAACCTCCTTTAATTTTGTCCATGAATGTATATAAGCTAGGTTATTCTGATTATCACGTTTTTTAATTTGCATTGACATTGTCTTGAGTCCTAGTGGTTGAAGAAATGTTTATTAAATTTCCATTAGAGTTATTCTCGAAATGGAAAAAAAACATGTCAATTTAGCAAAAAAACCATCACAGATTTTATATAGAAATTTTATTGGCAGGATAATATTTTATAAAGAACAATCTGAGAGAGAAAAAGAGAAACAAAATGATTTGTAACGAGGTTCATTAATATTGGAAATAACAAAAGAATTGGGAAAATTTACAATTTCCTTCTCTGTGTTGTTTAGATATGAGTAGGTGTTGGAATTGATTAGCTTGTGGTATCAAGAAATATTTGAAATTTTTTTATATATATAATTTGTGGCGGTGGTTTTTGTTGCTCCATGGAATGAATTCCGCCTTTGCCAGTCCCAAGCCCGGATGAAAAAGGAGGAAGGGGAGCAGTAACAAGCTCATTAAAAAAATCTGGGCTCAGCTGACCCGGCTGATAGTACACTGTAAGGGCTCCTAATCCAGAGATACAGGATGAGCAGCGTTTGTACTCCATGTTAGGAGCGGCTGCACATGGCATCTGTTCCTCATGTCAGAGGCGGCCATTTCTTTTGGAGCTAAGTCGGCCTGCCACTGAGTAGTGCTCCCAGTCTTAATGACAAAGGCAGACGCATTCTACTTCACCCAGTCATGATGGTTGTCAAATCTCCTCATTATGCTGCATTGGCCGTCGAACAGTTGTATTCACTCATCCATTGATGAGGACTACTCAACTCCGCAGACACCATCAAAAGTCTCAATCTTTACAAGCTTGATACCCTAATATGATGAGTTGAGATAAGAAAGAAGAAGAAGAAAAAGGCATCTCTATCGTACAACCTGAAATTTGCTGATGGCTTGCGCCAGTTTCACGATAAGGCGATGTTCTTTTCTAAATTTATTCATCTTATCCGAGGGCAATATCACATTTGTACTATTTTTTTCACATTAAACAGTAATGTTTCAAAATATTTTTATTTTTATTTTTAGAGTAAAAATACCATGAAATTATAAGATATAATGGGTGTAAGATTTCTATTAAAAATCTTCATTTATAGTAAAATTGTGAGGAAGTAAGTGCAATATTTCTTTTTTGTACATAGGTGAAACGTACTTTAGATGTTGGAATAAAAGGTCATGAACAGGGTCTGAATGAATCAGTAACCCTACAAGCGTGATCTATATATATTGAATCAAAATCATAAAGCTGATTGTGTAGAGGATACGTACAACATAGAGGAATCCAAAACAAATTTGAAAGAAAAATATTGGAAGGCTGGGAGTCTGAGAAAACCAACCAATTTTTCTTAATAACAGAAGCGACGTTCCAAAAGAACATAAATGTCTAAGAGATAATTGACAATTTAAAACATCTTTATTGGCACATAGTCAATAGTCAAAACACAGCAATATTTATAGCTTAATTCATCGATGGAGATTCCGCCACATTGAGAGAGTTCTCCTCCAGACAAGGTCTTCTTGGTAGCTCCTCAGTTCCACGCCGAGGAAGTACCTGTAAATGCAGGCTTTAACAGATGTCAGGATGGCCAGGGTGTCATCATCAATTCCACGTCCGAAGATTCAGCTCCGCAGGTCAGGGGGCAGCTGGATGCCTCCTGGATTAGAGGCCTGATGCAGGACCAGTAGCGGTGGGCCGCGACAGGTTTATTGATCCACATGCGAAACAGAGAAATAGAGAAAATAAAGATTAAAAAAGATATATATATATTAGAAAAGTAAATGAAAAGCAAATTTTTAAAACGTGATTTTACAGAAAGTAGAATTCATACAGAGTAATCGGATGCATTTATTTTTGATGGGAACATCTGAGGCACACAAAGGTAGTGCTTTACTTGTTAATATTTAGCTGGGCTTAGTAGGAAACCCTTCATACCTAGGGTACCAGGAGTACAAGACTCTATACATACTGTCCTGTTTAGGATCACCTCTCCCCCATGCTGAGGCAGTTAACAGGACTTGGGGGAGGTAACACAATGTAAAACCACCTTTATATTTGACCCTTTTTGTACATATTTTCATATTGCACCTATCCCCCGATTTACACGGTAGATACGTTCCTGAGAAAAACGTGTAAATCGAAAATTAAAAATTTTCGCGAAATTTTTATGCGAAGAAATACAGACACAGTGTGCGTGTGCAGCAAGTCAGCACATAAGCTCGGGATTCCTCGTGAGATGTGTACACAGCGCATGTGTTCAATCACAGTAGCATTTAGTATAGTGCGATAAAAACAAAAAAAAACTTATTTGGAAAACCGTGTAAAAGCGAAAACGTGTAAAACAAGTACCGTGTTAATCGGGGGATAGGTGTATTTCTTAATTTACTGGCCTCTCATGATGGAATGTAGACAAGAATCTAGAGAAGATGTGAAATTATCATTATAGTCATGGCTATCTTCATGGTTTTGGTTCTATTTTTCAGACATAAATATCTAAAATTATCATTTTTCCCCCTCATTTATATAAGAAATTAACATTCAAACTAAATAAATAAACAATCAACATTAATAAAGATAAAAATACATAATTTATTGCATAGTTCCTTAATTCACACATAGGATAAAGCTGATATATGTAAATATGAAGGAACAAGATACACAATAACGTAAATGTACATATGTACATTTCTATTCATTTTTATTTATTTATTGTTACATAAGCACGAAGTCCAAAGGACTATTGTGCTGTGCTAGTATTATTTACATATATATGATTAAATATTTACACGATGGATTAGTAGTGTTTTGTAAATTATTGTACAAATAGTTCTAAACTTAACAAAGTTCTCATAAGATAGAGTATATACACAAAGACAATTTGGTAATGTTTCAAAGTATTTGCATACAATTTGGTTAGTCAGAGGGCAAGTTAAAAGAATATGCTCTGGTGATTCAACATTCATGATAAAATTGTGAAAAAGGTTTGATAATTACAAAACATTTTCTCACAATGAGTTTATTTTTTATTACAAAACGCTAGTTTTCAAACGATAAAATTGTATATATATACCCTAAAAATGTAAATAGACATATTCCATAACATTGTTTAAATTACCTATCAATTTAAAATTTCAGTTGTAAATATCCACGCTGCGCGCGTATGTTTTTGTAAATATTTCTTGTAAGATATAGTCGATGTTTTATTAAGTCCGTTGAAGAGCGATTATCACTTGAAAGCTAGCGTTTTGTAATAAAAAGAAACTCATGAGTGAGAAAATATTTTGTAATTTTAAAACATGTACATTTAAACCAAATACAAGCGATGGGTGTCGCGATACCAGAAGACAATTCCCTCAAGACAAGATCGTCTGAAACAATCCACTAATTTATAAAACGTTCAATAAAACATGGCCGAGACCAATATGCGCCCAATTGACTTCCCATTCTGAATTTATTCCCCATTAAAGCGGCACTTTACAGGCTCTTCTAAACTTTTTTATTTCTCCGCATTTTTTGTCGCCTCTTTAAATGGTTTTATAAAAGAACAGTTCCCCCTCTCTTTATGTGCATAAAAACAGTTAAGAGCCTCTTTAAGGTAAATTAGGACTGTAATTAGTGGTGGAAATTAATTTTAAGTACCAGCCTTATTTCCACCTCATAAATTCTGTGGTGGTAATAAAATAATGGCCTTCCGACCAGGCTAGCTACGTAGAGACTTGCCATACACTCAAGTCTTTAGCATAATTTATGTAGAGAATAATAGCTAGCTTTATATTTCTATATATATTACAATAAATATATATTTCTACTTACTTTGTATTTTTATTGTTACTTACAATACTTTGTGAAAAAAAAATAGTACAAATGTGATATTTTACCGGGATAAGGTGCATGAATTATGAAAAAGGCATCTCCTTAGCGTGCAATACCCTTTTCTCTTGATTAATAAAGAATGGGTATTTGGCCAATTCTGGAATAATTAAAAATCAACGAGAATAGTTGATATTTATTCCGAAAGATGGCGAAAGCCATCAGCAACTTTCAGTTGCACGATAAGGAGATACCTTTTTCATAAATGACAATACTTTGTTTTATTTATATCAATTTAAAGTGTTATGTCCCCCTAGGGGCACTTGCGCTGTCATACATGTATGACATTTGTCTATACATATATATTATATAATAAAATCGAATTTTCCCTTAGAGCCCCTCTTATATACAAGCATGGCCACATTCGTCCAATGAGAATGCGGGAGAGATTGGTTTACTTAACAAGCAAAAACAACATTCTTACCACTAAAAACTGAGATAAAACTGCTTATGTTTTTCAATATAAATTGACATTGAAAGTAGAAATGAAGATATAACTTATTGAGATTATAGAGTGTTTATAAGGGTGTATAGGGAACAGTTACAATGGTCATTATATGGTGTAATATCTAATCACAGCTTGCTCTAAGGTCAAGATATCACTAAGACGCCAAGATTAGCTGCCCTTGACACCACTTTGGCCATCAATTGTCTTTCTGACAGGTGTCATTTGTCTCACTTAACTGTCAGGTCACATACTCCTCCCTTTACTAATAGACAATAATGCGATGTGGAAACAACCAAATAGGTATATTACAAGATTTACTTCATCTTTTAATTATCCTATTTCAAACTGTTTGCTATTTGTGAGTTTAAAGAGTATCTCTTCTGTTTATAAATGCCTCAATACAAGACAGAAATACACCTATCCCCCGATTTACACGGTACTTGTTTTACACGTTTTCGCTTTTACACGGTTTTCCAAATAAGTTTTTTTTTGTTGTTTTTATCGCACTATACTAAATGCGATATACTACTCTATACTACCTATGTTGAAAAGAATATTGGGAGGCTCTGATTCATGAGGGGGCGAACACCTATTCAGATTTGACAGTTTAATATACACCTATCCCTCGATTTACACGTTTTTCTCAGGAACGTATCTACCGTGTAAATCGGGGGATAGGTGTATATTATTGACTTAAATTTAACCTTAAAATACACTTTTTTCTTTAGCATAAAGATGTCTTTATACCCTCTTTGGAAGGTTGAAAAGGTACACCCTGCACTACACTAACGAGAGCTAACACCCAGAAACGTGTATTCGGCTGGAAGACTTACACCTTTATTTATATTATTTATATGTATTTACCCCTGAAAACTTTGTAAATGCAAAGGTCGAACTTCTTTTTACATGTGTAGACATGTGGTACACTTACAGTAAAAGCAATCGCTAATTACCCACCATGATTATCAATGCCTGTACCACGTGTACTAGGAATATTGAAAAAAAAACTGAAGACTTGTATGGGTGCAAAAGCTTCCCAAATACAAATCAGCCTGGTGAATTCTGATAAACTGTATGTCCATTATTAGAAGTGAAATCTGAATAACCAAATCGGGTAGTTGGCGACTTTGATACTCTCCAGGAATCCAGGTTATATCCATGTAGAGAGATAGATTTGACAGAAGCTATGGAACAATCCATTCTTTCGTAGAAGCATAGGGCGCCTCTCCCGTCAAAATAAACGTCAAAAACCTGACGCCATCTATTGACCGTCGCCGTAACTAGCGGCCTCGGGTCGGTTACAAAGCCACAACACCAGCTTTGGCAAACTGAGAAGCGTCCACCTAGAGACCATGGTTTCGGGCTAATGGTCCTCGTCTGCCTAGAGGGACTTTATTCCATGAGATCCACACGGGATCTAATGGAATCTTAACAATCTACCAAAGAGGTGTTTTGCTGGCAATGTGGTTGGGCCATAATAAAAGTTTGCCAAAGCTGGTGTTGTGGCTTTGTTACCGACCCGAGGACGCTAGTTTGCGGTGACGGTCAATAGATGGCGTCAGGTTTTTGACGTTTATTTTGACGGGAGAGGCGCCCTATGCTTCTATGGATCAATTTCCTCCTGGAAAATTTTCCAATCCATTCCTTGTAACAATGCTATAGTTAAACAAGTAGAACGTGTTGTCCATACGGTCGGCCACCCAAGCTATGGGATCCCATGCAATCCAACAAACCATGGAGAGACAAATGATATGGAGATTGCCACCTATGTTCCTATAGAAATGGGGAAACAATCCTATTGGGCTGCCGCCTTAAGTTTTTTTTCTCTTTGTGAGAGAAATGACATTTATTTGTCCTTGTTTTGTCCACACTTCCTCTCGTTGTCCTTCATTTGTTTTAAATTATACAGCGAGGTGGACTGGCCTTCCCACAAAAGCCTAGATGTTGATGTAGATTGAATGTATGCATAGATGCACTGTTATGATGTACTAGAGCGCCATCTGTTATCAAATTATAAAACTATTTTAGTGGCGTATTATTCTTTTTAAAATAAAACAATATCTACTGTCCTTACTGCGATGAAAAAATTAAAGGGAGGGCCTGGCTCATCAGTGGTGAACCCTCCCAGCGGTTTCGCCAGTTTAATCTACCATTTAAACTGGCGAAACCGCTGGGAGGGTTCACCACTGATGAGCCAGGCCCTCCCTTTAATTTTTTCATCGCAGTAAGGACAGTAGATATTGTTTTATTTTAAAAAGAATAATACGCCACTAAAATAGTTTTATAATAGATGCACTGTATCATCATTATCTGACCCAGAATGTAACGATATAGCCTCATGAACAGAACTTAAGGACGTTTCATATTGAAACAAAGTATTTATTAATTTTATTATTTTTATTAACAGAGTGGTCATTTTTATGTTTATATTTTTGCTACTCTGTAAATTTCCCTCGTGGCTTATCTTTTGTTTACCATTCATAGTTTGTCCTTGCCTGAAATGAATTGTTGTCTTCCCTAATTTTCCACGTGTCAATATTTTAAGCAAAAACCACTCCTTGTTTTTTTAATAAGACAGAGGCAATTTTTTACAGCTTGGTTATCTCGTGTGTTTTCAATAAAGGTCACTGTAATATATTTCAGAATTTTTTTCTGAATTCCGATATACATGATAAAAGGTAAAAATCTGCCAATCTGTATCCAAAGATCCTATCTCACAATAAAGGAACCTACACATCCTTCCATTCTCTATCTAAAAATCTCAGAATGAAACAATTTATCAAATGGTTTTATAGTTAGGACTTTTATCAATATATCCGTGATGCTTTTGAGATGTTTCCTTTTGTAAATGTTATCAAATTGTTTCAAAATGGCATCGAATTTCATCCTTAAACTGGCAATTTCACTTCCCCATCTGGAATACTTCTTCAACCGATTGGAAAGGTGTCTCATTTAGGTCCTTTAGGATCTCAACAAAGCAAATATCTTTCTATATTGGTGAAGAAGTCATTGCTTTACACCATGTTATTGGATATTTTTTCGTCCCTTTTTATTTTTAGTGTTCGGAAGAAAATTTTAAGTTTATTTTTCATATCCCTCATATCTCTAAATTGTTAAAAAATGCTCTCATAGATAACACTTACGTAAGTTGTACCTTTTAGCATGTATATCGGGATTCAGACAATAACTCTGAAAGATACACTCATGGACAAAACTTAAGGAAGTTGTACCTTTTAGCATGTATATCGAGATTCAGACAATAACTCTGACAGATACACTCATGGACAAAACTTAAGGAAGTTGTACCTTTCAGCATGTATATCGGGATTCAGACAATAACTCTGAAAGATACACTCATGTACAAACCTTAAGGAAGTTGTACCTTTCAGCATGTATATCGGGATTCAGACAATAACTCTGAAAGATACACTCATGGACAAAACTTAAGGAAGTTGTACCTTTCAGCATGTATATCGGGATTCAGACAATAACTCTGAAAGATACACTCATGAACAAAACTTAAGGAAGTTGTTTCTTTTACCATGTATATCGGGATTCAGACAATAACTCTGAAAGATACACTCATGGACAAAACTTAAGGAAGTTGTACCTTTCAGCATGTATATCGAGATTCAGACAATAACTCTGAAAGATACACTCCTGGACAAAACTTAAGGAAGTTGTACCTTTCAGCATGTATATCGGGATTCAGACAATAACTCTGAAAGATACACTCATGGACAAAACTTAAGGAAGTTGTACCTTTTAGCATGTATATCGGGATTCAGACAATAACTCTGAAAGATACACTCATGAACAAAACTTAAGGAATTTGTTTCTTTTACCATGTATATCGGGATTTAGACAATAACTCTGAAAGATACACTCATGAACAAAACTTAAGGAATTTGTTTCTTTTACCATGTATATCGGGATTCAGACAATAACTCTGAAAGATACACTCATGAACAAAACTTAAGGAATTTGTTTCTTTTACCATGTATATCGGGATTCAGACAATAACTCTGAAAGATACACTCATGAACAAAACTTAAGGAATTTGTTTCTTTTACCATGTATATCGGGATTCAGACAATAACTCTGAAAGATACACTCATGAACAAAACTTAAGGAATTTGTTTCTTTTACCATGTATATCGGGATTTAGACAATAACTCTGAAAGATACACTCATGGACAAAACTTAAGGAACTTAAGTTCTACTTAATCTACTTAAACTTAAGGAAGTTGTACCTTTTAGCATGTATATCGGGATTCATACAATAACTCTGAAAGATACACTCATAGACAAAACTTACGTAATTTATATAAAAAAAAATAGACACTTCGGCCAGTTGGAGCTTTTTATTTTCTCAACGTTTCGACAAAAATCTTTTGTCTTCGTCAGGAGAATTAAATAAAAATAAACATTCGGCAAGGCGTTAAAAATTGTTCTGAGGTTTGCAAGGGCGTTCTCACGTGATTTTTCGAATTTAGTACAACATCTAAAGCGCGAGTCAAATAACAAATATTGAACTCGTCAAAGACTATTTATTATTATATATTTTTATTTCCAAGATCATAGTCTTTGACGAGTTCAATATTTGTTATTTGACTCGCGCTTTAGATGTTGTACTAAATTCGAAAAATCACGTGAGAACGCCCTTGCAAACCTCAGAACAATTTTTAACGCCTTGCCGAATGTTTATTTTTATTTAATTCTCCTGACGAAGACAAAAGATTTTTGTCGAAACGTTGAGAAAATAAAAAGCTCCAACTGGCCGAAGTGTCTATTTTTTTTTTATATAAATATGAATGCCGGCCAGGCAGCCTCTATCTTTACGAAAACTTACGTAAGTTCTACCTTTTTGCATGTATATCGGGATTCAGACAAAAACTCGGAAATATATTACAGTGATCTTTATTGAAGACACACTAGATAACCAAGTGTGAATAAAATTGCCTGTCTTCTTCAATAAACAGTCAACTGGCAACATAAAAATACGAAACTTCTTTAAGTTTTGACCATGAATGTATATATACTTATAAACAGACCACATCCTTTTTTTTTGCCTACCGGCTTGGTTCATCAGTGGTGAACCCTCCCAGCAGCTTCACCAATCTAATCTACCAGATTGCTTCTTAGAGCTCTAATACTGTATTGGATCATTCTGTTTATATATGCTGCAATTAAGGTGGAATCTTAGGAGTGGAGTCTTATAAATGGTTTATAAGCACAAAATTGACATGAGATTTTAGGATAGCAGAATTACATATAAAATTTGCATCTAGCAATGTTCTTTTATGTATTTCTCGATATATGGGTGGAGAATCAGGTAAGCACATTTAACGTTCAAGGATAGAAAAAGTTTTACAAAGTGATATATTAGGGTGGAAATTTTTGGTATGAGGAGAGTAGAGAGCTATCGGTGACGTGGGGGATGGAAAATAATCAACTAAGCTTCCAAGACAAAGCCGATGACATAACAAGAGTGGACATAACTAAGGGTGCTGATGCAACTTCCTCTATTGTATTAAACCATTGTTTGAATGGCAATTGTTGGACCGGTCATCTTCTTAACCAGTCTCCAGGTCTTCTACATGTCGCTCATCATTCTGCCAACAATACAAAGTCGTTTTTCTATCATTCCTTTTTCCCTCCAGTTCTACTGGTCCATCATTCTCCCAACAATACAAAGTCGTTTTTCTATCATTCCTTTTTCCCTCCAGTTCTACTGGTCCATCATTCTGCCAACAACACAAAGTCATTTCTCTATCATTCCTTTCTTTATCCAGTTCTACTGGTCCATCATTCCTTTTTTCCTCCAGTTCTACTGGTCCATCATTCTCCCAACAATACAAAGTCATTTTTTTTTATCATTCCTTTCTTTATCCAGTTCTACTGGTCCATCATTCTGCCAACAATTTAAAGTGATTTCTCTATCATTCCTTTCTTTACCCAGTTCTACTACATCCAGTTCTCCCAACAATACAAAGTCATATACAATACAGAAGCCTGATGTTTTGCCTTAAAAGATAATCCATGTAACAAAAGAGGCACCTCTCCCGTTAAAAATGCAGTAAAACAGTGTTCTGGTTCATCATTCCAGTACATAGCGATATAGTGGTGATGAATAATATGCCACAACACCTGTTTAGGAAATTTTAGACAAAAGGCCAATAGGTATGTGATGGTTTTTGGGTTATGGCTCTCAGTGGTACAGAAATGCCTTCGGTTCCAAGGTATCCTATACGGGAGGAGTTATGTAATCAGTTGTTGTTGTCGTGTCCAATGAAGAGACTCAGATGTCTCCATACATCTCTATCACAGCAATGTCCACTATCTTGGGTGTGTAAAGCTGCTGCTCTGGGTCCATGTCAATTTTCTGTTGTTGTCGTGTCCAATGAAGAGCCTCAGATGTCTCCATACATCTCTATCACAGCAATGTCCACTATCTTGGGTGTGTAAAGCTGCTGCTCTGGGTCCATGTCAATTTTCTGTTGCTGTCGTGTCCAATGAAGAGCCTCAGATGCCTCCATACATCTCTATCACAGCAGCAGCAATGTCCACTATCTTGGATCTGTAAAGCTGCTGTTCTGGGTCCATGTCAATTTTCTGTTGTTGTCGTGTCCAATGAAGAGCCTCAGATGTCTCCATACATCTCTATCACAGCAGCAGCAATGTCCACTATCTTGAGTGTGTAAAGCTGCTGTTCTGGGTCCATGTCAATTTTCTGTTGTTGTCGTGTCCAATGAAGAGCCTCAGATGTCTCCATACATCTCTATCACAGCAGCAGCAATGTCCACTATCTTGGGTGTGTAAAGCTGCTGTTCTAGGTTCATGTCAATTTGCTGTTGTTGTCGTGTCCAATGAAGAGCCTCAGATGTCTCCATGCATCTCTATCACAGCATCAATGTCCACTATCTTGAGTGTGTAAAGCTGCTGCTCTAAGTCCATGTCAATTTTCTGCAAGGCTGCGGCCATTGCTGGGCATGAGAATATGTGAGTAGGTGTTATGCTCTTCATTGGAAAATAGGTGCCGTTGCCACGTTAGTCACCTTGGAAACGAACCAAAATTTGGTCAAATATTCAAAGGGTCTAGGGGGGACCGCAGGGAGGTGTTGTCGGACTTCTCCCCTCCCCCCCTTCCTACCTCATATGTAATCAGTCGAATGATGTTATTATGTCTTAGCAGGTTATGGAATTGAAACCGCCCCTGTACATATGAGAGCCATAACCCAAAACCATGGTATAAAAGTAGTCATTTTGCCAGAATTCATAAAAACTGGTGTTTTGGCTCATTCTTCATCATCTTAACATTCTTTACCGGGGTGATGAGCCTGAATTCTTAGTCTTAATCCATTTTTTAAGGGGAGATATATCTCTCTCAGGTGAAGGCTACCATCTACAAGTACCATATTGGTCTTGAGGTGGGTAACACCAGCCATCACATCGACCTAACCACTCTGTGGGAAAGAACTCTCGCAGTCCACCGGTGGCGGAGTCTTTCCCGCGGTGGGCGCCATCAATGAAGACTGTATATATAATTATATATTATGATGCATTAGCGCGCCATCTGTTATTGAAATTCGAAACTATTATAGACGCGTATGATTATTTTTAAAAATAAAACAATTTCTTCTGCCATACGGGTTATAAAAATAATATGGGTATAAATACCCATTCCAAGAGTCTAGCATCAGTATCACTATAAAAGGAAGTTCCAAAAATGCAATATTACAGCGGTATGGTAGATTAAACTGGCGAAACCACTGGGAGGGTTCGCCACTGATGAGCCAGGCCCTCCCATTAATTTTTCCATTGCAGTAATGGCAATAGAAATTGCTTTATTTTATAAAGAATCATACGCGTCTATAATAGTTTCGAATTTTGATAATTATATGTATATATATTTCTGAATTTTATATTTTACATTTATAAACAATATATTAAAGCAGTTTTAATCTCTCTCTTGATACAATTATATCAATATTACAGAGTGAAGTAATGCTATCAATATATCCCTGGGTAGGGCGACGTGGCAGGGTACAAACATTGCCGGTGGGGATGAGTCAGCCCCTACTGCCGCCCTCACGCCACCCCGACGTATGTTCCCATCGGTGGCTCAACCAATCTCACTATGTGCTTCCTGAATGTCAGGGGTGGAGTGGTAGAAACCTCGATTTTGGACATTCACAACCCAGGTTCGAAACCTGCATTGGAATTGATTTTTGTAAATTCCAAACCCAACAATGAGTACAATACAAAATAACTTTACTAGGTACCGCTCAAAAAGAACAACCTAGCTTATGATATTAACAACAACAACAAAACCTTTATTAAGACACTATTGTCTTACAAGAGGATTCCCCTAAAAGGTTATATATGTACATGAGTGAGGAGGAATTTAGAGGGGAGGGGAAGCAATCAGCCGTTGTCTGTGGAGTTGAGCACTCCTCCCTCATTTTATCAATCGCCTTGAAAAATTTTAAATATTTATAAACAAATGTTTTATCCAGCAAGAGAGTAATAAAAATTGTATATACATGTTGTTCATTATAGTGAGTTAGCCCCGAAATTTCGTGAATTTCCAGTCTCTTTTCCTGTGCTTATGGTATTATAGCTTTTTTACATCAATGAATAATATGTGAAGGTTATTTGCATATTAAAACTAGGTGTCCAATGCGGGGATTCAATCCTGGTTCATGGGTGTCGGGAATCAAGGGTTTTAACCAATTGTCCACAGATTTATTCAGTGAGTACAATCTTGTTCTTCTTCTTGTTCCAAAATCACTTTATTAGGTACAACTCAAAAATAACAACTTAGCTTATGATATTTACAACAATAAATAATATATGAAGGTTATTCATATATTAAAACAAAGTGTCCAATACGGGATTCGATACCGGTTCATGACTGTAGGTAATCGAGGGTTAAGATAACAATAATATGAATCAAAAATATTGACATGTTAAGGACACATCAATCATTGGGCGAGTGTAGAAAAACGATCAACACCAACATGTCAAAATTTTTACTTTTCATATAGGAGAGATAACAATAAAACAGATCATTCTCGAGTTATCTCTTAGAATACTTGTTCACTACACATAGTTAAACATGGGTTGGCCAAATATCACGGAACAGGCTAAATCAATGTTTAGTTGATTTCTGTTCCACCAGATGGCGCTCTGCCTTCTGTAAAGCACATGTGCTCCTGGTCAGGATATGCCATTTTTAATATTGATTTCAACACCTGATCTTTTTATCTTTTTTTTTTTTCTTTCGTTTTTTCATAGTTAAACTTCAGCCATTATCCATATTATCAAATATTTAGCACGTAGAAAAACGATAGCTCGAAAGTTCGAAGTTTTCCTTAATAAACAAACTTATTCCTAAAGTAAAAATAGTATAAAATTGAATTTGTACTGTGATCTGATGAATAAATTGATTAAAAAAAGACCTGATCGTGTAACTAAAAGTTACCAATGGCTTGCTCCATCTATCGGAATAAATATTAATTAATCGTTGATTTGTAATTATTCCATAATTGGCCGAATACCCCTTCTTGATTAATCAATAAAACCTAACCACATACGCGTTACGGGCTGTTGGCCCTCGTCAACATGGTGAAAGCTGTACCTCAACAACCAAAAAAACCTGGCTTTTGGAGCATCTTTAAAAACCACAAACCTTCCTGCCTAAATACCTGTTTTATTATTTTTTCAAGATGCCCCAAAGAGAAGCTTTTTTTTGGTCGTTGAGATACAGCTTGCACCATGCTGATGAGAACCAACAGCCCGAAACACGTACGTGGTTAGCTTTTCTTGATCAATCAAGAATGGGTATTTGGTCAATTCTGGAATAATAAAAAAATAAACGATTGATATTTATTCCGATAAATGGCGAAATCCATCAGCAACTTTTAGTTGCATTAATTTATTCACCTGATCCCAATACAATTTCACGTTGGTACTATTTTTCACTTTTGGAATAAGTTTGTTTATTAAGGAAAACCTCGAACTTTCGATCTGTCGCTCTTCTACGTGCTAAATATTTGATAATATGGATAATGGCTTATGTTTGACTATGTGTAGTTGACAAAAGTTACTTTTACGGGTTATGACACAAAAAGCAATAAACTAGGGCCTACAGTAAGAGCAACGTAATACACAGAAAAAGGTACACTCAAGAGTACAACACTAACAACAAAAAGGAGATTAAAAAAACTCACGATTTGTTAAATAAAATAAAAACAGTACTTATCTTTTATTTGCAGCTTTGATAAGGAGCGGACCGGGGTTACACAGGTATGCGAGGAGATCACCAGACAAGCACACAGAGAACGCTTTAAGCGTCTCCACTCGAACACCACTCCACCACTCCTCGCATTCCGTTTCAACCCTCTTTTATGTACAAACATAGCCACATTGGTCCAATGACGTGGGAGATCACTTAACAAATAAACAACATTCTTCCCGCATAACTGAGAAGATTAAAACTGCTCTGTTTGTCAAAAATTTTGACAAATTAAATAAATTTTACTGTCCTTACTGCAATGTAAAAATTAATGGGTGGGCCTGACTCATCAGTGGTGAACCCTCCCAGGGAGGAAGTATCTCTGACTCGAGAATGATCTGTTTTCTTATTATTTCCTCTATTGGGAAAGTAAAAAATTTGACACATTCGTATTGATCTTTTTTTCTACATTCGCCCAATGATTGATGCCCTAAACATGTCAATATCCTTGATTCACATTATTGTCATATTAACATTCTGTACTTATATCATACCCTTCTTATAGAGAAACACTCAATACAGTAAAACCATTTCATATTTAATATATAATAAATAAGCCCCTTTTCAAATAAGTTGAATAAATTATATATCAATACAAAATTTAGATTTTATCTTTCTCAAACTAATCCAACGTTTAAGAATTTTTTTTCTGAGAGATGTACCAAGCTTCATTACTCCTGATAAATACATTACTTTGTTCTTCACAGGCAAAGGCCCCTTTCTAAGTTTTTGACTTGAGAGTTATAAATGATCCAACATGTGAATGCTGTCTAGATGTTGAAACACCATCTTTTGTTGGCTTGCCCTCTGACTAACCAAATTGTACTTGCTTACTTTGACATAATGCCATCTTTCTGTATATACTCAATCTTATGAAAACTTTGGCAAGTTTAGAGCAATTTGTACACAGATTTATAAATCACTACTAATTCATCGTGTAAATAATTAAAGATATTTACGTAAATAATTCTAATATAGCACAATAGTCTGATAGACTTCGTGCTTCTGTAATAATATAATAAAAAATGTATTGATAAATGAGTAAAGTTAAATATTATGATACATTAGCGCGCCATCTGTAATGAAAATTTGAAACTATTATAGACGCGTATGATTCTTTTAAAAATTAAACAATTTTTACTACTCTTATTGCAATGGAAAATTTAATGGGAGGGGCCTTGGCTCATCAGTGGTGAACCCTCCCAGCCAATTGTGATGTATATAGTTGTTTATTTGTTTTGCATATTTTTCATTTATAAATTAATCTCATAATTTAGTCTGTGAAAATAAAAATATTGGACCGGTGACGAAAACAAAGCTGAAAATAGTTGGCTTAATGTTATATAGTTATGATATATAATTAATTGTGATGTTTAAGTAATTTTGATCTTCATTGAATAAAATATATAAAGTTTAAATGTGTTTTAAACTTTAATAACAAGCACCAAACAAATTGGTAAATTAAACTGACGAAACCGCTGGGAGGGTTTACCACTGATGAGCTAGGTCCTCCCAATATATTTTTCATCGCAGTAAGGACAGTAGAAGTTTGTTTTATATGTAAAATAAACATTCGTGCTTTAATGCTTTTCATTTCTTATGCGTAGATGGCTCGTTATTATCTTATAACTATATTAATTGTTTGAAAAAGTAAAAATTAATATCCGGCAAAAAGTTTATTTTTAATTTAAATTTGCAAGCTTTCGAGCAAATATATTGCTCTTCAACGGACTGATATTCTATGTATAATATATACAATATGTACAATAATAAATATTATTTAGAGATTGTACAAAGAATATCAGCCCGTTGAAGAACAGTATATTTACTCTCGAAAGCTTGCAAATTTAAATAAAAAGAAACTTTTTACCTGATATTAATTTTTACTTTTTCAAATAATTTCTGAGTAACTATTGCTTACATATAATAATTGTAATAAAAGAAACCTATTGGTGTGTTGTTGTATATATATTTTAAGTTTAATTAGTTAATTATTTCCACAGAGTATGTCTGTGTAAGATCACAAGTAAATAGGCGTTAACCGTTAGAAGAAAAGTTTCTCTTTGTTTACCATGTTATAAGTTTTGTTCTCTCTCTTGTAAATCAATAATATTTGATTAATCTTCTTGGAATCTGTATCTTTTAAAAGTTTAAGTAAATTCAATAATTTGAAATTTCGTTTAAGAATTTTATTAAATTTTGTTTGTGTTTGTATGTACATATGAATAACTACAAAACAACATTTACATTTTCTGATATCTTTATTGAATAAACTACTTTAAGATGTATAGTTTTTTTCTCTTAGATTTCACTATTTACAAATGTATGGTACAACTTTACAACATTACATTAGCCCTGTCTGTATTTTGGGGAGAGAAATTGGTAAAAAATCATATTTTCATAGTGTTCAACAAACCAAAAGAAAAAAAATGTTTCTAAAACAATATTTAAAACAGAAAAATATAAAGAAAGTTAAAATAATATTTCAAATTTACTTTTTATTTTATTTGACATATCGGATAAAAACTTACTAACTTTGCAAATAATATTTTTATATAAATAGTAATATATAACTCTTTAAAGAATAAAATATAAAATAAATTAATTTATATTTTGAAAAATTTTACAACTAAATAAATTATATTGTAGGTACTAGAACAACAACAATTTCCACAAATTCTTGTGCCTAACATAAGAAAATATTATATAGTCAAATTTATACATTAAAAACAAAAATTTCATATAATTAGATGTAAAAATTATAGCGGGAGAACAATTTTTGCAATAAATAAATGTATGAATGTAATAAATAATTAAAATATAGATTTCAAGATTTTGAAGCATATAAAAGAAAATATTTAAACATATAGCAAAAGGCATCATAATTAATTTTAAGAAATATATATTTAAAAAAACTCTTTGAATTATTTTTTTTATAATTTGTACATTGCGTGCAGCTCCAATCGTCTGGTAGCCAAATACTAAAATAGTTTCGTTTGTTTAAAAAAAAATCGTTTGATATTTCTTAGGAAGTTGATTGGGTTGTGTGTACAGCAGATATTTTTATAATGCTTTGTAAAACAATAGTTTTTTTCAATATACAAAATATACAATAGTTTATTTATAATAGATATTGCACGGTTTTGACTTTGCCATGTGAAATATAAGGGAATTGTTTGGGGAAAATCATTTAGAAATAAATATAACCCTAAAAAAAAGCATATTCATATACGACATAATGTATTTTGAATATATTATAAGATAGACAATATATTTTGAAATATTTGAATAATAAATAATGCATAATTTAACAGAGATAAAAATAAAAAATAATATTTTTGTGGAATGTTTGAGAGTTTAAAAATGTAATCTTTAATCATTTTCAATAAATGGGTAAGAGGAATGTGTAGAAATTGGAATCAAATCTAGTTAAATTTAGCTAAATGCTCAAAAGAAATGCGTGGAAATTAGATTCTAATTAATAAAAAATTGCAAACGACTATTTTTTGTCATTAAAATATGTCAAATGTAAATGAAAAACTATAATCTCTTTTAAATTATAAACACGAAGCCAAAAATTTCAGTTAAAAAGTAAATAACCAAATCAGTTTGAATCATAAAGCATTATTTAGAAGCCTAGTAAGCGTTATACAAAACGAAAAAAAGGATTAGCCTAATTTTATATGATTTATGGCTCTATTTGTCTATTTTCTCTCATTTTCATATTATTTTAAAATCGGATATTTAATTTTTTTCGTTAAAATATAATCCCAAAACCTTTTTTGTTAATTCCATTTCAGAATTCGTATCAAATATTTGAAGATGGATGTGAATAATATAGCCAAAAGACAAATATTTTAATTTTCTATGCTGATAAACTTTCATTAATTGTTCTAGTGTAACTTATAGAATATTTATTTAGCAATATTTACATATTTCGGATATATTTATTTGAAGCCAAACGATATAAAGGATATTAGGGAGGGAGACGCAAATATCAGTTGGCTACTGTCGCAGACGACACGTATGATGATGATAAACATGTAGGTGGTGGACAGACGACGAAGCTACTCTGTAATTACTGCCCTGTGCGCGCCACGCCCAGCTGGACTAATTATCCCTGGTCCTCGGTCAAATGTAATTATTGGATATCACAGAGAGAGACATACAGAATATATATATTAATGGCAAAAATTGACAGAGATATTTTTAAAACGTGTGATCCTTATTTTCGGAAGTCGAATAATTGAAAAACAACAAAAAAGAGACACGTTAAATATGTCTATTATTAAAAAATAGAATATGAAATAAATATAATTGTATGGAATATAAAGATAAATCATATGAAATGAGAGAAAATTAGAAAAAGTTAGATGACTGTAAACCGTATAGTATATGTGTGTGTATTCTAACTCCAGATATTTCTATATCAAAAGTAAAATTTCCTGTTAACCTAAAGTCTTGAAACGTTTAAAAATCAAATGTTATATATCAAATATATTTAATATAATCAAAAAAGCATCAAGGGCTAAGCTTCTTGTATCATTTTTATTTATTTAATTTTCGGGCTAACATACCCTTTAACAGGAACAACTAAGGGTATAACTTCTAGCTAACTAGACTAAGTTATACCCTTAGTTTTGCTCTTGTTGAAAGGCAATGCTATCCAGAAATTTGGAGAAATATGATTATAGAAGAAACTTAGCCTTGGATTCTTTATTGTTTTTATTAAATTATAAATAAAAGGAAGAACATTTATATCAAAGATATGTCCGTTTTCTTTTAAATTATTTCATATCAATGAAAACAAAGTATTAATTCGGATTACAAACCGCTAAATTCACGGTGCCTCAATAATTTAAATATCTTTATGAAATGAGTAAAAGAATAAAAGAGAATAAACGTTCTCTAAGGAGAACTACCTTCAAAATAGACGGAACAGGACAATTGACCAGCTAAGTGGTTCCAAACGATTAGAATTCCAAGTACCTATCAGAAGAAAAGTTACATAACATCAGTTAATTATGTAAAGGACGTTTCCATTTGAATGAACACACCTGTTTACTAGATAATGCAAATGACTCTATGGGGTCTTCAATTTATCTAGCTATTTTATATGAATAATAACAAATCTTTTGAAAATGCCATTTAAAAACATTACTATCTTTCCTTCCCTTCAATATGCAACCCCAAAACACATTATTGACTGTATTGAATTATCCATTGATGAGCTCTACTCATTCCAGCAGACACCATCAACAAGCTCTACAGGCTTGATACCCTTCTTCTTTCTTATCTCCATTCAATCATATTAAGGTATCAAGCTTGTAAAGCGCTAGAGCCTTTGATAGTGTCTGCCAGGGAAGAGTAGAACTCATCAATGGATGAGTCAATACAGTCAATAATGTGTTTTGGGGTTGCAGGTTGACACTTAGTACATAGTGGGAAAACCCTGCAACCATTCTGGAAAGTCATTGTCCGTAGATGACCAGACTTAAGTCTGGAAATCAAAGACTGTTGTTCATCCTGATATGATTGAGTGGAGATAAGAAAGAAGAAGACTATCTTTCCATTTCTACCATTTTGGTATATATATATAAATATATCTCATAGTATTGTTTAATATCCCTGTAGTATATTTGTTTAGTATCTCTCATTTTTTAGATTTTATTATATTTAAAATATATAAGCCTACTGAAGAATCTATACGTATTTTAAATATCTTCATAAATTGACAAAAAGTAAATTATACACTCAAAGACAAAATTTAAGGAATTTAAATATTTTAATGTCGTCGTTAGTCTTTTTTTTTTTTTAAGACAGAGGACATTTGTTCACACTTGGTTATCTCGTGTGTATTCAATAAAGGTCACTGTGTATCAAATATCTTTTAGTGTTATTATCTGTATTCCAATATACATGTTAAAAGGTAAAAGGTGTGTTAAAGGTCCTTATGTTTTGTCTATGTGTGTGTATATATACTTGTATTCTATATTTGCATATTGACGGAAATATCTCTAGCTGGTATATACATTTTTTGGGAGTTGAATAATTAAAAAAAAAACACGACTATTGATAGCGTTAGAGAGTGAGGAATTTGTCTAACTTGTGGAGTTTGAAGGGAATGTAGCCTCAATATATGTGTATTGTAAATTAACACAGGTCTACTTGAGTATATGACCGAAGAATTTTCTCCCTCTTTATCAATTGAACAAAAACTCTGCTCCTTAATCTTTGATGAAAAAGGAATGATTCCTAAAATATTTTGACGCAAAAAGTGTTTTTTATTTATTACAAAGATCCAGGTACGCTCTTTTTTTGGCATTATTATATTTAATGAATCGCTTTTTAACTCAAACAATATATAAATAAAAAAATTCTGCCTTTGCCAGTCCCAAGCCCGGATGAAAAATGGAGGAGGGGGAGCAGTAACAAGCTCACTAAAAAACCTAGACTCAGCTGGCCTGGCTGAGAGTACCCTGTAAGGGCTCCTAATCCAGGGATACAGAATGAGCAGCGTTTGTACTCCATGTTAGGAGCGACTGTACATGGCATCTGTTCCTTATGTCAGAGGTGGCCATTTCTTTTGGAGCTAAGTCGGCCTGCTACTGAGTAGTGCTCCCAGTCTTAATGACAAAGGTAGACGCATTTCACTTCACCCAGTCATGATAGGGACACCATCAAGTCCACCATAAGTCTCAAGCTTTACAAGCTTGACACTCTAATATGATTGAGTGGAGATAAGAAAGAAGATAAAAGATGCAAGTTTCTATTGATTGTTATAGTAAAGGTTGTTAGATATTAAGATATAGAGTTAGAGATATAACGTTTTGTATATATCTTTACCTCTATAGATTAATTCACTTTTCTTTACAATGGAATTGTACACGCTGCCACAGCGTCCGTTTTTATGAAAACAATTTCGACACTTTTTTTCCTTGATTCGCAACCTTGCCAAAACAACTTTTTACACTATTGTCAATATTTCTATGTAATATCCAGTTCAGTGTCCGTTGTGTGTGTGTGTGTGTTTTTTTATCTAATAGTATATCATAATGAAACGTTATTGCAATTCTAAATTCCTTTGAAAAATTCTTTTAATCTAGCTTTCAAAGTTTTTTTAATACATTTTAATATACCTTTCTAATATTCTCTCTGTTATGTAAATAAAAAAATTATCAATTTAAAACAGTACAGACTGTGCACTTTTGCATGTATTGACAAGATGTCAATAAAATTAGCTTAGTTTTCAAATCTTCTAACATCCTTTATTGTTCTGAAAATAGAGCAATCCATACTTAAAGCATTAGATAGTAAAAAGGCATATATTGGATTAGTAATAAAATCTTTTATTCAATCCAATATATACCTTTTTACTATCTAATCCTTTATGTATGAATATAAAATCTTCAATTTGAATACCAAAATGAATGCAATATGGATCAATATGAATTTATTATGAATAGAATTTTCTATAAGAGGGTCAAATTTGATGGCTATATGGAAATAAGACCTTATATTATACAAGATAGAATGCCAGAATTGTAACCAAATTTATAAACAATTAGTAATAAATGAATATCTCGAAAAAAAAAAACAGAAGAAATTTTTCACTTTTATCAATACATATCAGTCGAAATCATTCACTTTCATTAGGAGAGATTGTTATGAAAAATGCTGTAATCCATAAGATTCAATATTCAAATAAAAAAACGGCATATCTATGATTTAAAATAATAAACTTTGTTTTATTGCATATTTTAATGATCAAAAGAATGAAAAAAATATCACCAATCAACCTTGAAAAACGATAATCAAAAATCACTTATAGAACATGCAATCAAACAAAATATATTTCAGACTTCTCAAAAACCGCAATAGTCCATGAAAATATAAGAAAGTAACATGCCAGACTTTTCTTCTTCCAAAGTTTAAAATTCAAAAAGAAGACAAAAACAATGTTTAAACAGAAAGAAAAAAGGTATGCCAGAAATATATGCACCATTTATTCTAACATAATCGATAATATGAAAAAATAGTACAAATATGATATTGTACTGGGATAAGGTGCATAATTATGAAAAAAAAGGCATCTCCTTATCGTGTAACTGAAAGATGCTGATGACTTGCGCCATCTATCGGAATAAATATCAACTATTCTCGTTGATTTTTAATTATTCCAGAATTGGCCAAATACCCATTCTTGATTAATTAAGAAAAGCTAACCACGTTTAATTATTCAGAATTGGCCAAATACCCATTCTTGATTAATCAAGAATGGGTATTTGGTAATTCTGGAATAATTAAAAATAAACGAGAATAGTTTATATTTATTCCAAAAGATGGCGCAAGTCATCAGCAACTTTCAGTTGCACGATAAGGAGATGTCTTTTTTTCATAATAATCGATAATAGTTTAATAAATTTAAATATAAAAAATTAGATATCCTTAAGATAGAGGTTGCCTGGCCAGTATTCATATTTATATATAAAAAAAAAACAGACACTTCGGCCAGTTAGAGTTTTTTAATTTTCTCAACGTTTCGTCAAAAATATTTTGTCTTCTTCAGGAGAAGTAAATAAAGCATTTGGCAAGGTGTTAAAAATTGTTTTGAGGTTGCAAAGGCGTTCTTACGTGATTTTTTAAAAATTAGATATCAATAAATTTCCAAACAAAATAGCAAACATATCTATATCCCTAAGGATAGGAATAGTCGTTATTTATCTTTAAATTACGATTTTTCGTTCTGTAAAAAGAAACATTTGCGTTAAAACTTGTTAAACGTCGTTCTATAATCATAGCCGCATTATATTGTATTATAAAATAGAAAAAAGTACAAAAAAAAAATCCGAATGAAACACAAAATTGATCTTTATGTAGAATCTTGTTACAGAATAGTTAAATATATTTGCAAATATTAAGAAAAAGACATCTCCTTATCGTGCAACTGAAAGTTGCGGCTTGCGCCATCTATCGGAATAAATATCAACTATTCTCGTTGATTTTTAATTATTCCAGAATTGGCCAAATACCCATTCTTGATTAATCAAGAAAATCTAACCACGGACGCGTTTAGGGCTGTTGTCCTTCATCAGCGTGGTGCAAGCTGTACCTCAACGACCAAAAAATTGGTCATTAAGGCATCCTGAAAAATCATCAAGAATGGGTATTTGGCCAATTCTGGAATAATTAAAAATCAACGAGAATAGTTGATGTTTATTCCGATAGATGGCGCAAGCCATCAGCAACTTTCAGTTTCACGATAAGGAGATGCCTTTTTCTTAATTTATGCACCTTATCCCAGTACAATATCACATTTATACTATTTTTTCACAATATGCAAATATGTTTGTTTATAAATATAACGATTTTCTTGCCATTACATAAGCTTTTGAAAAGAAAAAAAAAACGAACATTCTGATGGTCGAAATATGCAATAAAAACGCAGTTTATTTTTCGATCCAAGATGTACCCCATTTTTGTTTTGAATAAATCTACTTACAAATTATTGTGTATTATGTATTATTATGTATTCGCCGTAATAATATTATTCGCCAAGTAATAAGAAAACAACGTTTTAAGAAAAAGACGAATTTTTGGGACAACCTTTAGTTCTGAAAGTAAAGCGAAGAATTGCAATATGTTTCTTTAGTAAAATAGGTCAACTTTTGACTGTTAATTATTCAATAGAGGTCTACGCCTGTTTAATAAAGAAAACATACTGTAGTAATTAGTATTTCTACCTTTTTTAGAATAAATAAATGTTAACAGACGTAAAAATTATCCAAAGAACCATTCATAGGATTCATATTGGCTTACGTATAGTTCTTTCTAAACATGATGTGTTTTTTTAATTAAAAAGGCATATATTGAATCAAAATATAATTTATTTTACCAATATTTCAGTTAAATAAATTTCAACCTTTCTCAAGGTATCATAACATATTTTATATATGTTGTAATACCTTGAAAAAGGTTGGCGTTCAGCCAACTGAAATATTGCTAAATTATATTTTGAGACAATATATGCCTTTTAATTAAAGATTTATTTATGGATTGCTCTAATTTCAAAATGATAATGTGTGTTGTGTTTGTGATATTAAATAAAATTATTGATGAAAATAACGATTTTCTTCTCGTTGAGGTTTTCATTCATAAATTCGGAAATAAGAATTGAATCTCTATAATTTATAGTTCAAAAAGACATTACACAAAATCTGTATTAAAAGATTATTAAAAGATATAGTGTTGTTTATTGTTTTTTAAAACTATTTTGATCCTTTTAAAGATACTCTATAAATGCTTTACCAAAGAAGTTTTCTAAAAAGGTAATCCTGAATATAAATACGATCAATGTAACACCCCTAATCAATAGATTGCATATAGGAGAATCAAAAGGGAAACATCATGTACGACAGGGATTTTATTAAACCTATCATAAAATTTCAATATAGCTTTTTTAGCCTTTTAAAGAGCAAGAACTCATATGGTCGTGGTTAAAGGTAATAAA
>CP092865.1:151469118-151498051 GCA_030710605.1 Cordylochernes scorpioides | reverse complement strand
TTTCTTTAATGAAAGCTTGCAGAATTTGGAGATCTTGTTTGCACGAATGATGTTCCTCCAAATTTTCTTTTTCTTAGATGATTCTGTGGATAATTATGGACGATGAGGGATGTGCATGATCTGGTTTATGTATTTGGGAACATGGGTCCACATTTCTTTAATGAAAGCTTGCAGAATCTGGAGATCTTGTTTGCACGAATGATGTTAATCCAAATTTTCTATTTCTTAAATAATCATGTGGATAATTATGGACGATGAGAGATGTGTACATGATCTGGTTGATGTATTTTGAACTCTTGATCTTCCTCATTATCTTTGCGCTGCTGTCAGGGCTGCAGAGAGTGATCCAGATAAAGTAAGGTGTCTCTATTATATATGCAAATATATGATTATTCAAGAAATCTACTTACAAAACCTCTTTTGAGATAGAGAGACAAGATATCCTTGAAAAGGAACCAAGCAAAACAAATGTGTTTACATTACAATGCCATTCATTTCTGGTTCATCAACATTTCTTGTGGTATTTCATATACCTAGCTGTAAAACTGGATATGGAGAACTGGCATATACTCTCTCCTATAAAGGACCGTTATATGTATTGAAATAATTCGGAAAAGAAAAACAATTTTCGAATTTGGAAACTATTTTAAACGCGTAGATTCTTTTTGAAATTAAACAATTTCTACTGCCCTTACTGCAATGGTAGAAATTGTTTAATTTCAAAAATAATCTTACGCGTTTAAAATAGTTTCCAATTTTGATAACAGAAGGCACACTAGTGCATCATAAAACACTTTTAATGCCAAGAATAATTGAATTTCAATAGATATAGTGCATTTAATTTAAAAGACACTTCGGCAGGTAAATATTTTTATTCTCTTGACGTCTTGATAAGACATCTTTTGTCATCGTCAGAAAAAAAAAGGCATTTTAATGCCTTGCTAAATGCTTTAATTTTTATATTAGGAGAATAAATAAGTTCGTGCGGTTATTTTCGAAAATTGAAACTTTACTGCGTAAAATTGACTAGAAATTCAATGTTCAAAGTATTGTCCGTCGCTCTCCACTACTTTCCCCATCTTTCTGGCAATTGACGGATCCCATCTCGGAAAAAGGCCGGCTCTTGGACCGGTATCCATTCATCGATCCATTTTTTGAACTCCATCGTATTTGTAGATGTTCTGGTCAGCCAGGCCATGTTTCATTGATCGGAAGAGATAATAATCGTAAGGAGCAATGTCTGGGTTATACGGCGGGTGGAGTAAGACTTTCCCATGGTTTACGCAATCTGTCGGTATTCAGACAATAACTCTGAAAGATAGTTGATACACAGTGACCTTTATTGAAGACACACGAGATAACCAAGTGTAAACAACCTCTATCTCTTTCAAAAAAAAAAAATAATAATAATAAATATTTTTAAAATAAGGTTTATTTTGGATTGTAATAAGATTATTTATTAATCCGATATTTCGATGGACCAATATTCCATCTTTTATAAACAGACAAACGGCGATATTAAAGACTTTTTACCTTCTTAAGTTTTGTCCATGAGTGTATTTAGCAAGGCCATTCGCTTATACATGATGTTTATAGGTAGTAATACAAACAGACGATTAAGTCATTAAGACATTTATCTAGAATCAACAGTAACTATTTTGTTTTAAAAACAATACAAAACATTTTTCAATATATTTCCTTTCTAGAGAAGATGATCTAACAATCATATTTCAACGCTATTTACCAAATATATGCATTTATTACCAAGTCGAGAGAGAGAAAAAGAAAGAAACAATAAAACGAATATTTATGAAACAATAGAACAATTGGTTATAAATTAACTTGCCGATTTAAATGAATTTAATAATAGGGCGTCAGATTTTGGAAACATGAGATATTTAATTACATTAATATTAGGTTTCCCAATGTTATTTAATTCCATTCTACCTAATTAGGGAAAAATTCAGTGAAGTGAAATAACAAGCCTTTGGTTTATTTAATATGGCAATTAAAAAATGATAATATTTTGAGAATTCTATAGTAGAGAATAAGATTGAAATATACAATAGAACCTATCTTTAAAAGACAACACCTAATTGTTTTTTTTTTTTTGTTTTATATTATCCCTAGTACACGTGGTACTGCTGCTTGCTGCTTTGGTAGGGATCGGACCGGGATTACACAGGGAATGCGAAGAGATCACCAGACCACGGATAAAACTACGAAGAGAACACTATAAGCGTCTCTACACAAAACTTTTCCCCACACTCCCCTCACGCATTCCCTTAAACCCCCTTTATATACAAACATGTCCACATTCGTCCAATTAGAATGCTTGAGGGATCGGTTTACTTATCTGATAAAAACAACGTTCTTCGCACTAAAGAAATAGGATAAGATAAGCGTGCAAATATTTGTCAATATAATTTGACACAGGCCATGATAATAATTGGTGGATAAAAGTTGGCGACTGCTTTTAGTATAAGTGCATCACATGTCTACATATGGTACAGGCCATGATAATCATTGATTAGTAGAAGTTGGCAACTGCTTTTACTGTAAGTGCATCACATGTCTACATATGGTACAGGCCATGATAATCATTGATGAGTAGAAGTTGGCAACTGCTTTTATTATAAGTGCATCACATGTCTACATATGGTACAGGCCATGATAATCATTGATTAGTAGAAGTTGGCAACTGCTTTTACTGTAAGTGCATCACATGTCTACATATGGTACAGGCCATGATAATCATTGAATAGTAGAAGTTGGCAACTGCTTTTACTGTAAGTGCATCACATGTCTACATATGGTACAGGCCATGATAATCATTGATGAGTAGAAGTTGGCAATTGCTTTTACTGTAAGTGCATCACATGTCTACATATGGTACAGGCCATGATAATCATTGGTGGATAAAAGTTGGCGACTGCTTTTACTGTAAGTACATCACATGTCTACATATGGTACAGGCCATGATAATCATTGGTGGATAAAAGTTGGCGACTGATTTTACTGTAAGTACATCACATGTCTACACATATGAAAAGCAGTTTGACTTTTCCACTTACAAATATGCCACAACCCTTTGGTTACTTGCGTTCGCTAGTGGGGTTGGACTTTTTCAAGAATTGAGGGCCATTGGAGCATATTTTTCAATCAGAAAAAAAGTGCCTAATGCAGGATTCCATCCCGGGTCATAGTCGTCGAAAACCAACGGTTTAAACCAGGCATGTCAAACTCGCGGCCCGCGGGCCTCATGCGGCCCACAACGAATAAATTTGAGGCCCACCAGACAATATATTTTAATAAAATTTTTTTTTATAAATTAAAAAAAATATTAATAAAAATTTTAGCCTAATTTTAAAAAATTGTAATTATACATAATTTATTTATTAATAACGAACCACTGGTCGCCATACATAAGTCGTAAGTTTTGATAATATTATACCTACATACATAACGTATGTACATCGCCATAAGTATTGTGTGCCTTAAAGTTTAAAGAAAATATTCTTTCGGAGTACTAGAAATTTTTTTTTTAAGTTACGTTCAATAATTTGTGCAGTTATTCTGTGTCTGGTAAGTTAAAAATATTAATTTGAAAAAAAAAATTAAAATATTAATTAAAACGTTTTATTATTTTGTGTTAGCGATTACTAATTTTTTTTCAGACCTTTGTATTCAATATGTCTTCATCAAAACCAAGTGTCAGTAAAACTAAACGAAAAATTGCTGACGAACATAGGAATTTTCAAGAAAAGTGGGAATTAGAGTATTTTTGCTCTGAAGTAAAAGATAAAATCATCTGCTTGATATGTAATAATGCTATTAGTGTACCAAAATTATATAACATTAAACGTCATTATGAACAACATAAATCAAAATATGATACCTACGAAGGTTTAATGAGACAAAAAAAGTTAAAAGAGTTCAAGTTGGAAATGAAAAAACAACAGTTTATGTTTACTAAAGTATCACAAGAGAGTGAAGCGGCGGTGCATGCAAGCTACGCTTTATCGGAGATGATAGCTAAACACTCAAAACCTTTTACTGAAGGTGATTTCATCAAGGAATGTTTAATTAAAGCTGCAGAAATTGTTTGTCCTGGAAGTGTGAAGACGTTTCAAGCAATATCTTTGTCTCGAAATACCGTTGTGGAAAGAGTTACTGATATGGCCAGAAATTTAAATGATCAGATAAAAGAAAAATCATCTTGTTTCGAAGCATTTTCCATTGCCTGTGATGAGAGTACGGAGTAAAATAAACCTACATAAATGTTACTATAAAAATTTAATTACTTGTTTTCTTTTTTTGCGGCCCACATAATCTTATTACTTTTTTATTTGGCCCGTGTTAGGATTTGAGTTTGACATGCTTGGTTTAGACCATCCTTCCATCGACTGCTTTACACCTAATTGTAGAAACAAAGTGCCCTTTAGAGAAATAGAGAGAGGAGTCTTTTTACTGAATAGAAGATTATTGATAAAAATGTTTATTTTGATATTCAAAGTTGTCCTTTGTATAAAGGTATCCGCCTATTTGGAATGTCCATACATAGAGGTTCAACTGTACAACAGGTTTAACTGTATCAACATGGTGTTTGTTAATTTAAAAGCTATGAAAAAGAGTTTCGAAAAGCCTTAAGCAAAAATACCTTATAAAAAATTATTCCATTGATCAATAATTAAAATTAATATAATTAAAAATCAACGAATAGTTTATATTTATTACGGTAGATGGCGTAAGCCATCAGTAACTTTCAGTTTCACAATAAGGAGATGTTTTCTTCTTAATTTATTCATCATATCCCAGTACAATTTCACATTTGTACTATTTTTTTCATAGATTAATATCAATTATGAAATTTTAATTAAAAAAATGCTCCAATGCCCCCCGATTCTTGCAAAAGTCCAACCCCACCAGCGAGTGCAATTAACCAAACGGTGCTCTGGCACATTTGTAAGTGTAAAGTTGAACTGCTTTTCACATGTGTAGATATGTGGTGCACTTACAGTAAAAGCAGTTGCCTACTTCTACCCACCATGATTATAATGGCCTGTACCACATATACTAGGGATAAGTAAAAAAAAAAAAACTTCAAAAAATAAGATTTTATAAGTGTCAAAAAAGGAAAGACTGAGTAGATATATGATTTTTAAACTAAACCTTTGAGCAAGTGTTCTACAACTTCAGAAAGATATCCAAAGACTGAGCCAACAATAAGACATTGTAGACACACACACTTCGACAAGATTGGAAGATTGCGTGCAACTGACCTCAAGCTATGTCTCGCTGGATACACTGGAACCGTGCCATGTTGGCTGGCTTGACTGCTATTGGCTTGTTTGGCTAGGTACTTAGCATTGCTAGGATTGTAACTTGTAACTTATTATGAATATATAAGGTTGTTCCCAAAATTCGTAAACATATTATAATTATGATTTATATTTTGTAAGTGTTTACCAACTTTTTAGACAACCTTGGTAATATTAGTAATCTTTATAATTTATAACATAATTCTTATAGAAGAATGATTTAATCTCTGATATTCTATATCAAGGGTGGCCAATCAGTAGGTGGGCCTAGTTTCAGAATTACAAGGTTGTTCCAAAAGTTCGTAAACACTTGCAAAATATAAATCATTATATGTTTACAAACTTTTGGGAAAATCTTATAGAAGGAGATTTTACTATTCCAGAATTCCAGAATTATTCCAGAATTGGCCAATTTTTTATTTTACTAAATGGTTATTTTTAGTAATATCTCTAAAGCGAATTTGAACTTACCATTTCCTTATGTTTTATCCTTTTGTGTATAACACCTTCAATGGTAAACTGTGTACCAAACTTAACCGGTATCTCCAAAAAATCAAGATAGTTCAAGATAAGACAGGAAAGTGCAAACACACGGTATTCCCAATAGAGTCTTTTTAAGTTCAACATTTTGTTATAACACATTCTTTAAAACTTTAAAGTTTTAATATCTGCTAACAAAACTAAATAAGGTATTAAGAAAAAGGCATCTTCTTATCGTGCAACTGAAAGTTGCTGATGGCTAGCGCCATTAATCAGAATAAATATCAACTATTCTTCGAATAAATAAAATATAAATAAAAGATATTCACAAATTAATTTACATAAGATAAAAAAGAACAATTAAAGATGAAAATTTAGCTTACTAACTTAACTTTATATAAAACTCGTACTTCTCTGAAAGGCGCCAAACAATAACTACTCTAAACTTAACCAAATTACTTCTTCTTCTTTTTTATCTCCACTCAATCATATCAGGGTATCAAGCTTGTAGAGCTTGTTTGGTGGCATCTGCTGGGGATGAGTAGAGCTCATCAATGGATGAGACAATACAGTCAATAATGTGTTTTGGGGTTGTAGGTTGACATTTAGTACATAGTGGGGAAACCTTGCAACCATTCTAGAATCTGCGCGACGGCTGATGCAGCATAGTGAAGAGATTTGACAACCATCATGACTGGGTGAAGTAGAATGCGTCTGCCTTTGTCATTAAGACTGGGAGTACTACTCAGTGGCAGGCCGACTTGGCTCCAAAAGAAATGGCTGCCTCTGATATGAGAAACAGACGCCATGTGCAGCCGCTCCTAACTTGGAGTACAAACGCTGCTTATCCTGTATACCTGAATCAGGAGCCCTTACAGGGTACTATCAGCCGGGCCAACTGAGCCCAGGTTTTTTAGTGAGCTTGTTACTGCTCCCCCTCCTCCAATTACTAATTGACAAGAAGTAACAGGCAGCTTTATTTACATACATGATATCTTCAATTAAAGATACATTTATGAGATCAAAAATATAATTCATTTACCAATATTTCAGTTGGCTGAATGCCAACCTTTTTCAAGGTGTAACAATATATTTATGTTATTAATTGAACAAGTCAATAAGTCTCCGGAGATGAGATACTTCTATTTATTTCCAACTCTAACTTTCGTAGCCCTTCTACAGGAGTACATAATATCACACCGTTAGATAACTACTATACTTGTGTATATGTATATATTGCTGCATCATGATTAATGCGCGTATTTTAAAAATTATCTATAATATTGTTTTTAATATATTTAAAATTTATATTATATATTTATTTAAAACAGATTATTTAGATTATCATCATTCCTTTTTATAATTTCATTCCTTTTGTAATATTTTATTGTACATATATCTTGATTGGTTATTGGAGCGAGAGAGGACCTAGACCAAGACTGCGGATCGCGCCCTACGAGGAAGACAACGAATAAATAAACGTAATAACTTTAAAAGGTAATTTATTTTTATTTAATTTTATTTATTTACTTTTATTTATTTGCTTTGACTATGTAAACCCGCTCGGGAAACGTGTATAACACCAAGAAGGAAGAAACCAAGGTCGACATATACATACGAGGTGTGTTCATAAAGTATCGCAACTTTTGAATTTTCGCGGGTTACGTATATTCGAATTTCGATCGTTTTGTGGCTTTATGTTGGTACTCATGTCTCTCACTTATGCCGACAAGCTCGGCCATTTTGAATGTTCACTTAATTGTTGACAGCTGCTTTGCTTGCAGGTGTTTTGGATCGTCTTCGATTTTTACCTATTTAAAAAAATGGACCAAAGAACCTGTATCAAATTTTGTGTGAAAAACGAAATTAAGTACGCGGATGCATTCCGAATGTTGACTGTGGCATACGGAGAAGCTACCTTGGACCGAAGTAACGTTTATCGGTGGTACAAAATGTTCTCAGAAGGCCGAGAAGATGTGAACGACGAAGAGCGTGCCGGACGCCCGAGCACTTCAACAACAGACGAAAAAATTAATGAAGTGGAGAAAATGATATTGGCCAATCGTCGAATCACCGTTAGAGAAGTTGCTGAGGACCTAAACATATCGATTGGCTCGTGCCATTCGATTTTTATCAATGATTTGGGCATGAGACGGGTCGCCGCGAAATTCGTACCAAAATTGCTCAATTGCGACCAAAAACAGCATCGCATGAACATTGCTAATGAGATGTTGGACTCTATCCGCGACGACCCAAATTTGCTCCAGAGGGTCATAACTGGTGACGAAGCGTGGGTTTATGGTTATGACGTGGAAACCAAAGCTCAATCATCTCAATGGAAGCTGCCGCACGAACCAAGACCGAAAAAAGCGCGCCAAGTTCGGTCGAAGGTGAAAGTTTTGCTGACAGTTTTCTTCGATTGCAGGGGCGTGGTGCATCATGAGTTCTTGCCACAGGATAGAAACGGTCAATAAGGAATATTACCTGCAAGTTATGCGCAATTTGCGCGAAGCAATCCGCCAGAAACGCCCGGATTTGTGGAAGAACAAAAATTGGCTTTTGCACCACGATAACGCCCCTGCTCACACATCGTTGCTTGTGCGCGACTTTTTGGCCAAAAACAACACACTAATGATGCCGCAGCCACCGTATTCCCCAGATCTGGCCCCCTGTGACTTTTTCTTGTTCCCTAAACTGAAGAGGCCCATGAAAGGACGACGTTACGCTACGCTTGACGAGATAAAGACGGCATCGAAGGAGGAGCTGAAAAAGATTTTAAAAAATGATTTTTTGAAGTGCTTAGAAGATTGGAAAAACCGTTGGCACACGTGTATAATATCTCATGGGGATTACTTTGAAGGGGACAAAATAGGTATTCATGAATAAATAAATAATTTTTGAAAAAACACAAAAGTCGCGATACCTTTTGAACACACCTCGTATACATAAGTTTTGGCCGGAATTTTGCATATTGGCATTAATTTTATTGAGCTGATTATTATTTGCATATTACTAGTTGTTTATTATATCTTGAGTGTTCGAATATTGGTTGAATTTGACTTTATATTTTGTAGTTATATTCTCTATTGCAGAGTTCTATATTATTAAACTTTATTGGGGTATAATAGGTCATATGGAAGGTATCTGTTGATGCTGCTGTTTTGCCTTGATATGAACGCTTCCATGATTAATCTCTGTGACTTATGTTATTATAATGTATCTGTGGTTGGTCAAATGTGTGTTTCTCTACAATGCTGGCATATCACCGATCTATTGCCCTGTTGTTTGTTGGTGTTCATACGTGCGGTTGTCGACTCTCCTTCCATATTTATGTTATGAAGCATTAGCCCGCCTTCTGTTATCAAAATTCGAAACTATTATAGACGCGTATGATTCTTTTAAAAAATAAAACAATTTCTACTGTCCTTACTACAATGGAAAAATAATAATGGGAGGGACTGGCTCATCAGGGGCGAACCCTCCCAGCGGTTTCGACATATTTATGTTAACAACAAACTCAGCGCCACATAACGCATGGGAACTCTTTGAACTGGTTAAAAAAAATAGAATGAAGTTGAAGAAATGAACCAATTAAAAAGTCTATCCTAAAACCTAACAGAGCCTGAATAGATTTAGAGGTGATAGGTTAAAGATAAAACCAGAATCCTTCCCAATCTGAAAATGTAAATGAAAAACTTCATAAATTTATATTGACGTTTAATACCAATTAGGCTTTTCAATTTTGCCAATAAATTTTCTATCAAATAATGCGCCCTCTATAGACATGATTATACACTTTTTATTAATTTTATTCATTTAGAAAAAGATTAATTACTCTTTTACAAATTAATAAAAGCTTTTATAAAATAGTAATGAATTAGAAGCGATACTATTTGTAACTATAAATATTAAAATTAGTTCCAGTATGTCATTTGAATAAATGACATTCAGAAAGATTCTTCTAACCTGAGATAAATGGATGCATTCACAAGGTTGTCCCAAAAGTTCATAAACACTTGCAAAAAATGAAATACCAATATTATTCGCCGTTATGTATAATATCTTTGTATTATGTATAAAGTAATTGTATTATATGAGTAAGAGTTACCTAGAAATAATTCTAAAAAGAAAAAATAAACAATATTAAGGTAAAGGGTTTCTTTTAATTTTGATTTTCGTAAGTTTTCGAGCAAAATTTCTGTTCTTCAACGGGCATATACTTCTATGTACAATATCAAGATGAACTTTGTACAGTAATAATTGTGTTATTGGCATGTGTGGGGGTGCATAAAACTGTTTACAGATATAATATTATATATTATATGTATTAGCCGTAATGATATTATTCGCCAAGTAAAAAAAACTCCGTTTTAAGAAAAAAAGGAACTTTCGGGACAACCTTATATTTGAAGGAAAAACCTTATAAGGAAAAAATATAAATGAAAGCAATTGGCAAGGCGTTATAAATGTATATCGTACATTAATAAGGCCTTGCCAATTGCTAAAATTTTTATTATATCTTGACGAGTACAAAAGATTTTTGTCGAAAAGTCGAGAAAATAAAAACATTAACAACCCGAAGTGTCTTTTAATTTAAAGAACAACGAATTAAGGCAACCTCTATCTTCAAGAGAAACATCTATGTTCAAAATATTTTAATTATATTAAAACCGATGAAATATAAATACACATTAAACTAATTATGAAGAAGAATATTGATCTATTAGGAACTGATGTGTAATTACTGATGAAAATTTAATTATTTGAGCAAGTTTAAATATAAATATTAATACACAAATTTATTCATTAAGGATTTAAAGATAAATTTTATAGAGAAAAATCTGAAGACAATCGTATAACATACTTATCCTTTTTATCTTATGTAGGAGAGGTAATATCATTAAATGCCTTTTTTAAATCATTTACTGAACGATAAGTATTTTTGTAGAAATAATAAATTGCCACGTCAACTAATTACAACTTATTTATTGTTGACTTGACGTTTCAATGACACTTCCTAACACCTTTATCAGTGAATTGCTAGACTATAGGTAGTTATTTCGAAAATGTCACTCCCCTTGACTTACTCATATTTGATGTACACTCATGGATATCTTTAGCCGTCTCTGGTTTTATAAAAGAGGTTTTATGGACTTGGTTATATCGTGTGTCTTCTAAAGGTCACTGTGTATCAAATTAATTTCAGAGTTATTGTCTGAATCCCGATATACATGCTAAAAGATACAACTTCCTTAAGATTTGTCCATGAGTGTTTCTTTCAGAGTTATTGTCTGAATCCCGATATACATGCTAAAAGACACAACTTCCTTAAGATTTGTCCATGAGTGTTTCTTTCAGAGTTATTGTCTGAATCCCGATATACATGCTAAAAGACACAACTTCCTTAAGATTTGTCCATGAGTGTTTCTTTCAGAGTTATTGTCTGAATCCCGATATACATGCTAAAAGATACAACTTCCTTAAGTTTTGTCCATGAGTGTATATTTCAGAGTTATTGACTAAATCCCGATATACATGCTAAAAGGTACAACTTCCTTAAGTTTTGTCCATGAGTGTATATTTCAGAGTTATTGTCTGAATCCCGATATACATGCTAAAAGGTATAACTTCCTTAAGTCTTGTCCATGAGTGTATCTTTCAGAGTTATTGTCTGAATCCCGATATACATGCTAAAAGGTATAACTTCCTTAAGTTTTGTCCATGAGTGTATCTTTCAGAGTTATTGTCTGAATCCCGATATACATGCTAAAATGTACAACTTCCTTAAGTTTTGTCTATGAGTGTTTCTTTCAGAGTTATTGTCTGAATCCCGAAATACATGCTAAAAGATACAACTTCCTTAAGTTTTGTACATGAGTGTATATTTCAGAGTTATTGTCTGAATCCTGATATACATGCTAAAAGGTACAACTTCCTTAATTTTTGTCCATGAGTGTATATTTCAGAGTTATTGACTAAATCCCGATATACATGCTAAAAGGTACAACTTCCTTAAGTTTTGTCCATGAGTGTATATTTCAGAGTTATTGTCTGAATCCCGATATACATGCTAAAAGGTACAACTTCCTTAAGTTTTGTCCATGAGTGTATCTTTCAGAGTTATTGTCTGAATCCCGATATACATGCTAAAAGGTACAACTTCCTTAAGTTTTGTCCATGAGTGTATCTTTCAGAGTTATTATCTGAATCCCGATATACATGCTAAAAGGTACAACTCTCTTGAGTTTTGTCCATGAATGTAAATAAGATTGCATTTTTGATAAAAATAAATTGCCGCGTCATTCTGTAGTTTGTCTCTATCCTGATATATTTCTACATAAATATCTCTTTTCTACCCATTTTCTACATTTCTATATAGAGATGTACCGTTGAAAATTTCCAACAATAACGCTACATAAGTTTATCACATAGAAACTCAGTTTTTAACCTAGTCATATATTTCTATTTAAGGAATTAATTAAAATTTCCATAAGGACATTCAGATGCTCTTAAGAAATAATATCATTGTAGTATTATCAATATACTAAGTGACAAAATAACAATTGAAGTTGATGAAGGAACACCTATAGACCATGACCCAATCTCAAATAGGAAAATGACGTTAAACCCATCTTTGTCATGACAATAATACTTCCCATCAATCATCTCTTTGAATGAATAAATATCAATTTGATTCTAATTGATGCTTTTATGGTTGTCATTTCATAAATAATGGCTTTCGAGACGCTATTTAATAACAGGATAGTTGTTTGTGTGATGACGATTTCTCAGGAAGATATTCAACTATTTTAACTCTAAGGGAATGGTGAAGGAGTGGAATAAACCCTTTATTTTCGGCACCACGACCTGGGTTCGAATCCCGTATTGGGCACTTTTTCTAAACGAAAAATAACTTCAAAGGCCCCCGATTTAAAGACCAAACTCACTAGTTAGTGCAACTCCGCCTTTGCCGGTCCCAAGCCCGGATGAAAAAGAAGGAGAGGAAGAGCAGTAACAAGCTCACTAAAAAACTTGGGCTCAGCTGGCCCGGCTGATAGTACCCTGTAAGGGCTCCTAATACAGGGATACAGGATGAGCAGCGTTTGTACTCCAAGTTAGGAGCTGCGGCACATGGCGTCTGTTCCTCATGTCAGAGGCGGCCATTTCTTTTGGAGATAAGTCGGCTTGCTACTGAGTAGTGCTCCCAGTCTTAATGACAAAGGCAGAAGCATACTACTTCACCCAGTTATGATAGTTGTCAAACAGACACCATCAAGGGTCACAACTTGATGCCCTAATATGATTGAGTGGAGATAAGAAAGAAGAAGAAAGACTAGTGAATGCAAATACTCAAACAGGACTCTGAGACACTGGTAAGTGCAAAAGTCGAACTGCTTTCTAAATGTGCAAACATCTAAAAAGACAAAGATCGCCTCTCCCATCAATATAGACGTCAAAGATAGATACCATCAAACTGGTGTTGTGGCTTTGTCACCGAACAGAAGCCGCTAGTTTGCGGCAACGGTCAATAGATGGCATCTAGCTTTGATGTCTATTTTGATGGAAGAGGTAACCTTTGTCGTTTTAAATCAATATCCTCCCGGCAAAATTTCCATCTATGGGTAAACATGTGATACACTTTCAATAATATGATAACCATACTCTGTACCTAGGTGTTGTGTTTTTGGTGCGTGTTAACGAATAATACAAACAACAATAATAAACCCTGTTAGTATTATTCGTTCACACACACCAAACACCTAGGTACGAAACATGATAATCATATCCAGTAACCATATTAGTAATCATATTCACATCATATTCAGTAAAGTGTATCACATATTTACACATAGATAGAAATTTTGCCGGGAGGATATTGATCTAAAAATCCTAAGGTTACCTCTCCCATCAAAATAGACGTCAAAACTAGACCCCATCTATTGACCGTTGCCACAAACTAGCGGCCTCGGGTAGGTGACAAAGCCACAACACCAGCTTTGGCAAACTGAAAAGCGTCCACCTAGAGACCATGGTTTCGGGCTAATGGCCCTCGTCAGTCTAGGGCGGACTTTATTCCATGAATTCTATATTTTAGCCATATATTTGGCCCAACCACTTTGCCAGCTAAACACCTCTTTGGCAGATTGTCAAGATTCCATTTGATCCCGTGTGGATCTCATGGAATAAAGTCCGCCCTAGACTGACGAGGGCCATTAGCCCGAAACCATGGTCTCTAGGTGGACGCTTTTGAGTTTGCCAAAGCTGGTGTTGTGGCTTTGTCACCGACCCGAGACCGCTAGTTGCGGCGACGGTCAATAGATGGCGTCTAGTTTTGACGCCTATTTTGACTGGAGAGACGATCTTTCTATTTTTAGGTGGTCATAGTTAATAGTTTGATTTTTTATATATAGATGGCGCTATCTCTCATACCTTAGGGTTGTTTATTATTAAGGTATTAGAAAGAGCGCCATCTATATATACAAAATAAAACTATTTTAACTACGGCCATTAATTTTTGAAATAAATCAAACTTCTTACTGTCCATAATTGCGAATAAAAATATATGGAGGGCTTTACTCATCAATGGAGAATACTCTCAGCAGTTTCGCCAATTCAATTAAACCTCTAGCTCGATATATAATAAGATTATCTCACTATATATATTAATAGAGCTCTAAAAAAAGTATGTGGTTGATTAAATTGGCGAAACCGCTTAGAGGGTTCTCTATTGATGAGCCATCTCTCACAATATTTTTTCGTCACAGTAAGGAAAGTTTGTTTTATTTGAGAGGGATTATTTTTTACTGTATAGCGATCGGATTGTAGATTTTCTTTTCTTTTTGGCGTTACTCTAAACCTCAAATAGCAATAGCAGTATAAACCGAAGAATTGAAATACCTCAGCAATATCAACATACACCACGAAGATAAATCCATAGTAATTTGTCTAAAGGAGTTATGATCTGTCATTAAACAATTTATTAATCAATTATTTTTATTTTCATTAAAAATATTTAGTCAAAAGAGCAACTACAATTGAAAATATCACAAAGAGATGGTTGTACCCAATCATGGAGGAATACTGATCCATTATCAGTTGGACATCAGAATTTTCTTCAAGTATCCCTTCCTATTGAATTCCTCAGAGATAGAATCCACATGTCGCTATGGCGATTGTGTGAGTGGAAACCACAATAGAAGGATAACCACATGATGTTAGTTTAACATCCCCGCAGATTGTGAAATGATAAATTGTCGTCTGTTTGACTAGCAATCGTTTGGAAACCAGCCAAATCAAACTCTGGGACAGCTGCCAGGAAACGCCAGCAATGAGATATGTAATTAGCCGCGATCAAATATTTGGCGAGGGAATCAGACGAAAACACATTTAAGTCTAATAGGGTAATTTAACAAAATCGTTTTACATCTATTACCCCTGTTTTCTTGTAAGATATATATAACCTTGTCCCAAAAGTTAGTAAACACTTGAAAACATTTAAAATACCAATATTAATTGATGTTATATATAATGTCTTTGTATTATATATAAAGTAATTGTATTATGTATTCGCCGTAATTATATTATAGCGTAGAAATCAAGTCTTTGTATATCTGAAGATGTCAAAGTATTTATTGATGACGTCACCGCGACCAGTCGACAATTATTAGCAAATTAACACAACAATCTACAGCTAGAGAATATCGAGCAAACAAGCTAGATAACTAAATGATGATTTTACAAATAATAAATCTGTTTCCAAATATTTTCATTGAATAATTATATCAAATTAAATAATAAATTATTTCTTCGCCACAATATTATTGACCGTTATGTATAATATCTTTGTATTATACGAGTATATAAAGTAATTGTATTATGTATTATTATGTATTCGCCGTAATAATATTATTCGACAGGTAATAGGAGAAACAACGTTTTAAGAAATACACGAACTTTTAGGACAACCTTATAGAAAGAAAGATTGAGATCTATATACATAAAATGAAGATCCCCTGATCATCTGGAAGAGGACTCTTCGGCGTTGAGGAAGCCTCATAGAATGTACATACTTATAAATAGTCTTGTTTTGAGTTTCCTATATTAACACATTATATTTTAACTTTATGTGTACGAGTTTATTAACGCAGGTAAATAAAATTATTTTGAAATCCAACATCTATAGACTTTGTCTATTCATTTTACACTTTATAATTGAAAAAATAATAAAGATAAATAACTCCGCCCTAGCCGGTCCCAAGCCCGGATAAAAAAGGAGGAGGGAAGGCAGTAACAAGCTCGCTAAAAAACCTGGGCTCAGTTGGCCCGGCTGATAGTACACTGTAAGGGCTCCAGGGATACAGGATGAGCAGCGTTTGTACTCCATGTTAGGAGCAGCTGTACATAGCGTCTCTTCCTCATGTTAGAGGCGGCCATTTCTTTTGGAGCTAAGTCGGCCTGCTACTGAGTAGTGCTCCCAGTCTAAATGATAAAGGCAGACACATTCTACTTCACCCAGTGTGGAGATAAGAAAGAAGAAGATAAATAAATAAGGTCAGATGTTGATATTAAAAATAAAATATGCATATCCTGACTTCTCATATAAGCATTCTAGATCTCTGAGTGCCATCTAGTGGAACAAAAATCCACTAAAATTTGATTTAACCTGTTACCTGATATTATGCCAACTCATTTTCTTGATAAATCAAGAAAAGCCAACCATGAACGCGTTTCGGGCTGTTGGCCCTCGTCAAGGTGGTGTAGACTGTACCTCTACAACCAAAAATAATTTGGTCTCAGAGGCTTCTTTAGAAATCAAGAAATGGGTATTTAACACCTAAAGAGTGCAATAAATAAAAATTGAAAGAGGTAGGCTATAGCTAATCATTTGTAAACTCTCCCAGCGATATCACCAGTTTAATCTACATGAACCCTCCTATGTGATTTCGTCAATTTAATCTTCATACACCCCTCCCAGCGATTTCACCACCCTGAATTATTTTATTTTGAAACGAACCGGTTCAAAATCACTTTATTAGGTACCGCTCAACAAGAGCAATCTAGTTTATGATAATTGAAACAATGAATGATATGTGAAGGTTATTTATATATTAAACAAAATGTTAACGTGGGATTTAATCCCATTTCATGACTGTCGGAATCGAGGGTGTTACGCACTCGTCCACTGACTTTTTTGTTTTTTGAAACGAAAGGGACGCCTTATAAATACTTTATATTTTCAAAAACAGAAGGGGCGTTTTATTACATCATGAAACCAATATTTTTCTACAATGTACAAGATGTGTTGATGTGAGACCAAAATCAGCAAGCACAAGTCCGTAGAGATTACTGATATAGACTATTTGCCTTATTACAATCTGAATAATTGATCAAAGACAAATTTCAAACAAAACCTTCTTCAAGAAATATTGAACATACTTGACCACTTGCTTAAACTCGGAGACACTTTTTTTTCTTATCACAAGTATAGGCGGTGCAAGACAATTTACAAAAATCATCGTTAATCATCGGTAAAATTTAGAAATATATTTCAACGATACTTTTTTTCTGATATATTCAATTTTTATTCATTGTATGATAAAGGCGCAGTAGAACTAAAGATTTTTTTTACTTATCCCTAAGTACACGTGGTACAGGCCATGATAATCATGGTGGGTAGTTAGCGACTGCTTTTACTGTAAGCGTACCACATATCTACACATGTGAAAAGCAGTTCGACTTTGCACTTTCAAATGTGCCAGAGCCCTGTTTGGTTACTTGAACTCGCTGGTGAGGTTTGACTTTTGCAAGAATCGGGGGTGATTGGAGCATTTTTTTTTATCAGAAAAAAAAGTGTCTAATGCGGGAATCGAACCCGGGTCGTAGTGGTCGAAAACCAAATGGTTTAACCAGCCTTCCACCGACCCCCCAGAACTAAAAGTTATTTATGCGACTGTTTTTACTTTACAGGCATCTCATATTCACACAGGTAGAAAAATCAGTTCGAACTTTGCTCTCACAGATGAGCAAAAGACTCGATTGGTTACTTGCACTAACTAGTGGGGGTGAACTTTTGCAAGAATCAGGGACCATCGAAGAAATTTGGTTTAATAATGTAAATTCGGGATTCGATCTTGTGTCATATCTATCGAGAAATCGACTTTTTAACTCCAGTTCCCCACTGTTGTTGTGAATTTAGATTTCTAATGATATCTTTTATAAATTTGTTGCACACACGCAGTCATGGGGCCTCGTGGTTTCAGGAGTCTGGGTTAATATACAAAGAAGAGGAAGGCTGGGTAGCACTAAAGAGAGGCCAGCGGCAAGGTATAGAATGGTTTAATATGAGATATCTGTCATCCAGCGGCTGGTCGTAAAACTCACTAATGACTTGTGGAAGATCCCCGGGAAAGGTCCACGTGATAATATATGAATTTTCCATTTTTGTCTGATGTAATCACTACCTAAATCGACCTCGGAGAAATGCACTCGCGCGTGCTCACCAATGGCATCACGCCAGTACCGTCCTTAGTAGGACTCCTCCATGACAGCGTACTATTATTTATACATATACAACATATCAAAATGCATACTATAGAAGAGTATTCTCAGACCAAAATTTTCGTTGTTGAGGTACATCCCGCATCATTCTGACGAGAGCCAACGGCACGAAACGCGTTCGTGGTAAGCGAATTGGCGAAACCGCTGGGAGGGTTCACCACTGATAAGCCAAGCCCTCCCAATATATTTTTTCATCGCAGTAAGGACAGTAGAAGTTTGTATTATAGATAAAAGAAACATTCGTGCTTTTATATCCTTTCATATTATATGTATAGATGGCGCGTTATTGATTTGTGTTTTCTTGATTTATCAAGAAAATGGGTTGCCCATGGAAAAATATAAATCAACGTATAGGTTGATTTTTGTTCAACTAGATGTCGATCTTCCATCTAGAATGTTCATGTGATCGGTCAGGATATGCCTTTTTTTTTGTTTTTAATATCGACAACTGACATTTTTTGAATACACATATGTTTTGAAAATAGAGCAATCCATAAATAAATCTTTAATTAAAAAGGCATATATTGGATCAAAATCTCATTTATTTTACCAATATCTCAGTTGGCTGAACGCCAACCTTTATCAAGGTGTTATAACATATTTAATGTGTGTCAACAACAAACTCAGCGCCACATAACGTCAACAGAATTAAGTTTTAAAAATATTTTGTTATATTCAATGGGGAGAAAAAATTTGATATATATATTTATATTATGGACAAAATCTACTGCAACTATACTCTGTTTAAAAATAAAAAAGGCATATCCTGACCAGGGGCACATGTGCTTTTCAGAAGGCAGAGCGCCATCTGGTGGAACAGAAATCAACTAAACATTGATTTAGCCTGTTCCCTGATATTTGGCCAACCCAATTTCTTGATAAATCAAGAAAAGCCATCCACGAACGCGTTTCGCGCTGCTGGCGCTCGTCAGCGTGGAGTAGACTGTACTACTGCGACCAAAAAGATTTTAGGTCCCAGTAGCTTCTATATGTTTATGTAGTAATATAGATTTCAACATACACTAGATTGTCATGTACCATATTACAGTCCCAAATGTATATAAGATCACCATAATATTTTTTTAAGACAATAAAGTTTTAAAGATAATTATCCAGAGACTCAGGCAAAGTCCAAGCAACCTTTGTCGTGATTACATTGAGACAAAAATGAAAATTTCATGATTTATCACGTTGACCCTTCCCGGGGATCTTCCACAAGTAATTAGTGAGTTTTACGACCAGCTTCTGGACGACAGATATCTCATATTAAGCCGTCCTATACCTTGCCGTGTCGCGCTGCTGGCCTTTCTTTAGTGCTACCCAACCTTCCTTTGTGTATTAACCCTGACTCCTGAAACCACGTGGCCCCCCATGACTGCTTATGTGCAACAAATTTATAAAAGAAATCTTTATAAATCTAAATTCACAACAATAACCTTTTTGTTAAATGGTATTTTGAAGCGAATGATTCAACATGTATTTGTGATCGTTTCTTATTTCTTAATCAATTAAGATTTAAAGTTTTTCAAGGAAAGTAGAGTTAAGAAGGATTGATGCCTATAGAAGTCTTCTCAAATAATGAAACTCAAATGTCTTGTAATTGGAACGATATGGTGACACAATCACGCATCTGAGAAATAAATAATAACATCTGGAAGACACGAAGATCAATATGCTGAGAAAATCTATGAAGCTATGGTCTCTTCGAGGCTATTGCTTTAATTCACGGAATACTTCTGTTTTATAACTAATCAAAATTGTACAAGTTACGCCATAGTATAATCAAATTGGGGGGGTCGGTGGAAGGCTGGTTAAACCGTTTGGTTTTCGACAACTACGACCCGGCTTCAATTCCCGCATTGGACACTTTTTTCTGTTTAAAAAAATGCTCCAATGGCCCCCCGATTCTTGCAAAAGTCCAACTCCACCAGCGAGTGCAAGTAACCAAACGGGGCTCTGGCACATTTGTAAGTGCAATGTCGAACTGCTTTCACATGTGTAGACATGTGGTACGCTTACAGTAAAAAGCAGTCGCTAACTACCCACCATGATTATCATGGCCTGCACCACGTGTACTAGGAATAAGAAAAAAAAAATCAAAGTACCCACATGATACAAGTTGAACGACAGATCAATCTCTTGTATTCAACTTGCCGGACAACTATCTGAATCCCTGTTGCCCATAGTGGAACAAAAATACACTAAAATTTATTTAATCTGTTCCCTGATATTTGAAAAATCAGATACATGTAACTCTATAACCGAAATATCAAATAATAATCCTGCCCAGAAGTCCAACCCCTCCTCTACGTGGCGGGCGGGAGAAGCAGCACAAGTAAGGGGACTGTCCTGTAGTACGGTGTCGTGAGACCCGAGCCACTACGGTAACCGTGAACAAGGAACTGTGAATATGGCTGACTAACGAGGCAATGGCACCCACCTTTCCATGAAGCAACAAAATTGAACAAGACACCACCACAACATCAAATAATAATATATATATATTTCTATTTTTAGATATTTTTCTTTATTTTCAAAATAATAATATATGTTGAAAAATGTAAAAGCCAAGATCATATATGCTGCATTAAGTTCTCTAAAACAATAAATGCTTAAGAAGTGCCAATCTTGATCGCTATATTTGGTTCTAAATTATGACCCATTGCGGTAAATATTGAGCATTTATTACTAATCTAAAATGAATCAAATTTAACTAAACAAATCCCTGTGGGTAGAAATGATGAATTGCGAAGAATACCAAATTTGAGAGATTTTAAAGAATGGAAGCAAACAGCGCTCTGGCTACCATCAAAATATATATTTATGTGTAGGATATCTAGGTGAAATATTTTGGCCGCACAATATGAAACCTTTATTCCTCTTGATAATATTAAAAGGCAACTAGGGGGCTGCAATATCTGGCCCTTGTCATAGACCGCATGGTTACGTTCTAATGATACCAAGATCTGTAGCATCTGTCCATAGACCGCAAGGAATGGCAGTCTCAGAACAACAATTTCTAACCATTTGCATAAGCAGTATGGAACAATGGTATAAGAACAGAACTGCTCGACCTTCAGATCGACTAAATGGATACCTAATGATACCAGAACTTCAACATATGGTCCGTTACATAGACCGCATGGAATGGAAACTCCAGAGCAACATCTCACCATTTGCATAAGCAGTATGGATCAATGGTAACCACACACTGCTTGACCTTCAAATCGACTAAATGGATACCTAATGATACCAGAATTTCAACATATGTTCCGTTAGATAGACCACATGGAATGGAAACTCCAGAACAACAATATCTTACCATTCGCATAAGCAGCATGGATCAATGGTAGCCACACACACTACTTGACCTTCAAATCGACTAAATGGATACCTAATGATATGGCACCAGAACTTCAACATATGGTCCTTTGCGTTAACCGCTTGGAATGACAGCACCAGAACAACAATTTCTAACCATTTGCATAAGCAGCATGGAACAATGGTAACAACAGAAATGCTCACATTGACTAAATGGATACCTATCGATACCAGAACTTCAACATATGGCTCTTTACATAGATCGCATGGAATGGAAACTCCAGAACAACAATTACTCACCGTTTGCCTAAGCAGCATGGAACAATGGTAACAACAGAAATTCTCACATTGACTATATGATACCTAATGATATGGCACCAGAACTTCAACATATGGTCCTTTGCCTTAACCGCCTGGAATGACAGCATCAGAACAACAATTTCTAACCATTTGCATAAGCAACATGGAACAATGGTAACAACAGAAATGCTCACATTGACTATATGATACCTAATGATATGGCACCAGAACTTCAACATATGGCCCTTTGCCATATGGACCATATTGCCATATAGACCATATGGAATGGAATCTTCAGAACAACAATTTCTAACCATTTGCATAAGCAGCATGGAACAATGGTAACAACGGAATTTCTCACATTTACTATATGATACCTAATGATATGGCACCAGAACTTCAACATATGGCCCTTTGCCATATGGACCATATTGCCATATAGACCATATGGAATGGAATCTCCAGAACAACAACATCTCACCATTTGCATAAGCAGCATGGAACAATGGTAACAACAGAAATGCTCACATTGACTATATGATACCTAGTGATATGGCACCAGAACTTCAACATATGGTCCTTTGCCATATGGACCATATTGCCATATAGACCATATGGAATGGAATCTCCAGAACAACAATATCTCACCATTTGCATAAGTATCATAGAACAATGGTAAAAACAGAACTGATTGCCATTTGGATAGATTTGTCTTAAAAAATAGATGTGATTCTCCTGGATATTGCTTAAAATAATGCAATAGGTTTCCTGAGATGAGTTTCTTCTCATTTAGTGCATTCTCAAGCTTTCGTGAATCTCCGCCCTTCTACATGAGGACAAAATGAACAATAATGAACGTTACATACAATATTTCATAGGAATTTAGTGAAGGAGAATTGTTGAATGCAACTATGCAAGCTTTTAAACGGAGCATACAAGTGTCTTCCACCTTTCTAAAATTTAAAATGTCTTCACGAAGGCTAAAGCTTTGGTGGTAAAACATATCTCCCCACGTTGCTGATTGTTGGCAGTTGTAAATCAACAATTTAAGCTTTAGTTTTGAATATGTTAATTTAGCTTTAGGTTAGCACAACCTAATGAAGCCATAAAACATTCAAATTAAACTTTAAAAAAGAGTAGAAACCAACTTAGTGTTGCTCACTTAACACTGAAGTGGATACTAAGCATATTATCAACCAGCAGGTTCTTCTGTAACAATTTTGGTGAAATTTTCATACATCTGTAGAAGGGAGAAATTGCACAAAAGCTTGAGAAATCACTAATAAAATGAAAAGAAACTCATATCCAGAAACCTGGGTATTATTTTAATATATGGATACCTATTAATGGCACCAGAACTTCAACCTATGACCCTTTGCATGGACCGCATGGAAACCGTAATGGCATCACCAAGATTTCAACATCTGACATAGGTTCAATCAATACTAATTTCAGAGATAGAATTGTTAGAATCTGGCTTTTGGCGTAGATTGTATGGCATCACCAAGATATCAACATCTGGCATAGGTTCAATCAAACCTAATTGCACAGATAGAATTGTTAGAATCTGGCTTTTGGCGTAGATTGTATGGCATCACCAAGGTATCAACATCTGGCATAGGTTCAATCAATCCTAATTTCAGAGATAGAATTGTTAGAATCTGGCTTTTGGCGTAGATTGTATGGCATCACCAAGATATCAACATCTGGCATAGGTTCAATCAAACCTAATTGCACAGATAGAATTGTAAGATCTGGCTTTTGGCATCGGCTGTATGGAAAATACCTAAGGGCGTCACCAGGGCTGTCACATCCGGACCGTAAACAGCATAGAGATGTAATGACATCTCAGGATTGCAATATCTAGCTTTGACATAGGCCGCATATTAAAAAAAAACTAATAACGTCACCAAGTCTTTACCAATCTTATCTAATGGAAAAGGCTTCATCTAAATCTGACTGAAGCGAAAGGCCTGCAACATATGGCCTTTGGCATTGTTTGCTTGGAAACCTAGTGTTCATGGGAACCACAGGGCGTCTGGATGGGAAAAGGCACAAGAATCGGCAGATCCTGAGGGTGAAGATAGAGAGATGAAAAACTCTGGAGGAAGACTGCACTAGCTTTCTCTGCTATGTCATCTCAGTACGAATGCATCTCTCCTGACATTCCTAAAAGAAGAACTCTTTATACTCTAATAGGATAAGATAATATATATAAAAATTGGTTATCAAGGTATATTTTACGACAATCATATTTTTTCCTTATTTATTTTCATATGTTGAAGGTAATTAGGTAAATTTGGTTTTAAAACCTATTCATTTATTTCTCAAAAAGCCCCTTAAACCAAATTTTTGGGCGTAGAGGTGTGCCACACTGAGGAGGGCTAACAGCTCTAAACGCCTTCGTTGTTGGTTTTTCTTGGTTTATCAAGATAATGGATTAGCCGAATTTTATGGAACAAACCAAATCAATGCCTTTGTCCTCACGACTGGGAGCACTACTCAGTGGCAGGCCGACTTAGCTCCAAAAGAAATGGCCGCCTCTGACATGAGGAACAGATGCCATGTGCAGCCGCTCCTAACAAGGAGTACAAACGCTGCTCATCCTAGATCCCTGGATTAGGAGTCCTTACAGGGCACTATCAGCCGAGCCAGCTGAGCCCAGGTTTTTAGTGAGCTTGTTACTGCTCCCCCTCCTCCTTTTTTATCCGGGCTTGGGACTGACAAAGGCGGAGCTAAAATGTGTGTGTACAATATATTATTTATATTTTGAATTTGTTGGTAAAAATTATATATCCGTTGAAGAGAAATAAAATTGATAATTACGAAGATCCTTTATTACTTAAAAGTTTTCATAAACAATAAGAAAGGACAAGGGATAGAATTATATACACTCTAACAGTTCTTGCTTATCAGCGGCCTGCCCTATCCAAGAACCGCCATACAACACAGCAATCTAACAAAGCTGTGATATATAGACAGAGATTTGAATTAGCAAGGACAATATTACAACAAGATAATTTATACAGATCAATTGTAAATAGATTCATACGCAAAAAAGGTAGTGAGGAAAGTTTTAGAACAGATGTGTAAATAAATCCTTTTTCAAACAAAGGCTCACGTGCACATGGGGAAAGGGAGAAAAAAATTACCTGTGTTATTTTGTTGTTGTATGGCGAATCCATACATGGGCAATGGGCCTTAATAAAAGCCTTTTGTTTTTGTTGTATATTACAACAAGATACAAATTATACAGAGTATTACATCGCTGAAATATTCTAGAATTGCCAATTTTAACAGAATTATAATATATCTTTCATATACGTGTTATAAATAAAGATGAATGAGATTTCTGTTGTATTTTAGAATTGTGGAGATTATGCTATGGTAATGCAGTCGTGGTTAAAAATCTTGAAATAAAAATAATAATGGTTTTGATCAGAGGTTGCTTTAATTGAGCTACGGAATGTATAAAAAACATAATTTGGTAAAAGTACTGCCTGGCTTAAGGCGTAAGAATAAAAAAATGAAAAGATTATTTACATAATGTACAAATGTTTTGAGCCAGCCATTGGGATAAAACAACAACGAGTTTTTATAGGGGAAGAGTGACCTCTGGCGGTCGATTTAAAAGAGTATTTGAATCTATGAAATTATAATTTAAAATAAAATAATATTTTTATATAATATACTTGTATTTATTCTCTAAAAAAATGTTTATAAATTATTATTAACTTCCATACCATTGACTGATGTCGGGACATAGATATTGTAGCAGTTTTCGAACGTCAAATACCCATGATAGAAATCTCTTTCTTCTCTCCATTAACACCATGCAAGGTCTTATGCAAACACCACTTTCACTAATTGTTCCAGCTAATTGGCAGCGAATTAAAAACTCATTTGTGGCGGGTATTGTTTTTGTAAGGAGTGTATTGTTTAAGGCACAGTCACTGGAGTGTTTGCATAGAGGGACCATTGCAAAAGCCGCAAGTTTTTGTTTTCTACTCGCCCTTTGAGGTGCAATTACACGTGGCTATGAATTAACCCCCTTATCTGCATACAATGCCAAAAGAACAGAGGAAGTTATGGCTACCATTTCAAAACATCTTGTGCTTGACCTTTTCTTTATCTCTACTTTTAAAAAACGGTTTACAATTTGTAATGAAAGAGTTGTGCGAAAAGGTTCATTTCTCCTTTTATAAATGTACTAAACAATGTATTTTCTTTATCAGTTCTATTCAGAACTTAAAATTAAAGATGAAACAAAGGGTCGCAACATCAGCTTTCACAAATTTGTGGTTCATTCTTTCTTCAAGCTGAAAACGTCATACGCCCGGAGATTTTATATTTAAATTTTTTTATCACGATTCTCTCTCGTCTTCTGCATTAACAATCTTTCATCTCCACCATTTCATACTTCGCAATGGTAATGAAATTGATGTTTATTTGTATCACATTCTCTATCATTACCAGTAGAAGTAGAAAAAAAACTATCGTCGAATAATTAATCAAAGTTTTCAAAAAGTAAAAATAAATATCAAGTAAAAAGTTTCTTTTAAATTAAATTTGCAAGCTTTCGAGCAAATATACTGTTCTTCTGCCTAACTCCGCCTTTGTCGGTCCCAAGCCCGGATGAAAAAGGAGGAGGGGGAGCAGTAACAAGCTCACCAAAAAACCTGGGTTCAGCTGGCCATGCTGATAGTACCCTGTAAGGGCTCCAGGGATACAGGATGAGCAGCGTTTGTACTCCATGTTAGGAGCGGCTGCACATGGCGTCTGTTCCTCATGTCAGAGGCGGCCATTTCTTTTGGAGCTAAGTCGGCCTGCCACTGAGTAGTGCTCCCAGTCTTAATGACAAAGGCAGACGCATTCTACTACACCAGTGTAGTGATAAGAGAGAAGAAGAGCTTTCAAGCAAATATACTGCTATTCAACGGGCTGATATTCTATGTACAAACTCTAAATAATATTTTTACAGAAGCCCGTTGAAGAACAGTATATTTGCTGGAAAGCTTGCAAATTTAAAATAAAAGAAACTTTTTACCTGATTTTTATTTTCACTTTTTCAAATAAATTTTGGGTAACTATTGGTCACATAATCAAAGTTTGCAAATATTTTACAAAATGTTGATAAGGCATATGAATGTGCCATTTTTGTCTTCACTAATCAACACCGTGAATTCATAAAATATTAATTCAATTCAATTATCTAGCAATCATTCCAGATCAGTTCATATGTCTACAAACGAAAACCTTGTGCTTAAGATATAAACTATTCAGCTTTAATATTGTCACGTGGCAAATTAGGGAAGAAAAACATCAGGATGAGACAACAATTTATTTCAGTCAAGAACAAACTAAGATTGATAAACAAAAGATAAGTAAAGAGGGAAGTTTACAGAGTATCAAAGTATAAACATCAAAAATCATACTCTGTTAATAAAATAATACATACTTTGCGACAATATTCCTAAAGGTTTTGTCCATGAGTGTATATACAAATTCGATTCCAAAGTCTATTCCACAGATCATTACAGTTATCTAGATGTCTGATATTTACTATACTGTACTACTTTCGTTGACTGAATATCAAACCAGTCAAAAATTCAATAAAAAATACTCCATCATCTAAGAGCACAAAACCTCGTTTCAAACCTAGCGTTAAACAAAAAAAAAAACTTATTTGTAAAATATGCTGCAACTCTGTCCATGATACATACCAGGTATATTGTTGAAAAATATGCTGCAACTCTGTCCATGATACATACCAGGTATATTGTTGAAAAATATGCTGCAACTCTGTCCATGATACATACCAGGTATATTGTTGAAAAATATGCTGCAACTCTGTCCATGATACATACCAGGTATATTGTTGAAAAATATGCTGCAACTCTGTCCATGATACATACCAGGTATATTGTTGAAAAATATGCTGCAACTCTGTCCATGATACATACCAGGTATATTGTTGAAAAATATGCTGCAACTCTGTCCATGATACATACCAGGTATATTGTTGAAAAATATGCTGCAAATCTGTCCATGATACATACCAGGTATATTGTTGAAAAATATGCTGCAACTCTGTCCATGATACATACCAGGTATATTGTTGAAAAATATGCTGCAACTCTGTCCATGATACATACCAGGTATATTGTTGAAAAATATGCTGCAACTCTGTCCATGATACATACCAGGTATATTGTTGAAAAATATGCTGCAACTCTGTCCATGATACATACCAGGTATATTGTTGAAAAATATGCTGCAACTCTGTCCATGATACATACCAGGTATATTGTTGAAACTAGTTAAGCCCTCGTAGAAGGTACAGAACAACATCAATACGCTTTACAAAACAGCAGACCATTATCCCGTCAGATTGACCATGCAACTTTGTGCAGTCATAACCCCTATATTGGGGTAACATCAGCCTTATTTATCACAATATACTTTCAAAAATAATTTTGTAGAAATGTAATCTTCCATATATATTGTTACATCAATTTTAATGCGCCTTACATTTATTCAAAATATTCTATGATATTTATTATTTATTTAAAAAAATAATATTTAGATTATCATCATTCCTTTTTTATAATTTCATTCCATTTGTAATATTTTATTGTACATATATCTTGATTGGTTATTGGAGCGAGAGAGGACCTAGACGAAGACTGCGGATCACGACCTGAGGAGGAAGACCACGAATAAAAAAACACAATAACTTTGAAAGGTATTTTATTTGTATTTACTTTTATTTATTTACTTTTACTTTTATTTATTTGCTTTGAATATGGAAACCCGATCGGGAAACGTGTATAACACCAAGAAGGAAGAAGCCAAGGTCGACGACCCTGCAAAGCTGCAACTTGGTGTAACAATATATTGTATAAAATTTTATATAATTGCAAAATATATTTTCTAGAATAAACTACTATGTA
>CP092865.1:151448020-151469018 GCA_030710605.1 Cordylochernes scorpioides | reverse complement strand
TAGTAGACGTCCATGCGACTGCTGCTCTTGTGTGTAGTCAAACATGAAGGGTCTCGCAGATGGGAACAAATGGCTGGGTTGGACTGATTTAGAAAAATACATTTTTAGACAGCTCTTCCTTTTTCCTGGGGAAGTCTTATACAAATCAAGAGAGCATCAAGGGAGGTCTTATCCCTGTCTATATTAGGGTTGTAGCTAGGTTTATGATACTGTTTACTAGGTTTCTAGTGCTTCACTGACTTCTAGTGTACTCGGTGACTAGACGAGTGGAGGTGTTGGCTTGGTATCCAGTTCTGCTCTGATCTGTGCTGTACTGGGTAGCCAGTGTTGGGGAGGTACTATATATGTCTACACAGGGTTGTAGCTAGGTTCTTTAACCTAAGGAAATAGCAATAATCTTTCCTTTGAAGAAATATATAAGTATTAAAAAAAATCTAAACTGACAGCTTATCCAAATCATCACTGGTACAAACCATTGAAACAATTAGAAGAACTTCAAAAACTCAATAGAAATCAACAAACAGCTTTAGCAAGACTAAGAAGTGGCCATATAAAAACCTTAAAATTTCAAAATGGACAAAAACCTTCAATAACTGCTTGAAATGCAATAGTGCGGAAGCTTCTCCGGAACATATCATGCTTAGAACTGACAATAGAGGACCTACTTTCCAAGCCTATAACTACCATCTCAAAATTGGAAAGGAGTGGACTTTAGGAATTGGTTTAACCATGGAGATAAGCACTACCACCACCATAACCTAAGGACTAGGGTTTCAGTGCTGCACTGACATGTACCGTACTCTGTGGCTAGCCAGTGCAGGGGAGGTGTTGGCTAGGTTTCCAGTGATACTCTGATGTGTGCTGCACTGGATAGCCAGTCTCGGGAAGGTATCATATATTTCTACATAGAGTTGTAGCTATGTCTATTATGCTTATAACGGGTTCCAGTGCAGCACTGATAGGTGGGTAGTCAGTGTTGTTAGATGTTGTTTCAGTCTACATTAAAGTTGTAAATATATCAATGAGGTTGTTGGCTATATTTGCACTGTGTCGACAATGCCGCGGAGGTGTTGAGTCTGTCTACAATAAGGTTGTAGTTAGGTCTACCATGGATGAAGATGTTGACTAGGGTTGTTCTACAGCACTGGGTAGTCATTGCCGGGGAGATTCTGACTAGAGTGATCCGTACTGCCCTCACTGCCCAGTGCTGTCTATACTAAGCTTGTAGATAAATGATCTACGACACTTTTGGTTAAAGTTCCAGCTCTGCTGTGCAGCACTGAGTATTCAATTCCGGGGAGATGCTAGTCAAGGTGATTCGTACTGCACTCGCTGCCTAGTGCAGTCTACACTAAATTGTAGATAGATTATCTACGTGACTGTTGGCTAGGGTTCCAATGATACGTACTGCACTCTCTGCCCAGTGTTCTCTATACTATGGTTGTAGATAAATGATCTACAAGACTGCAGGCTAGGGTGATCCATAGCTTCACTCGCTACACCAGTTCTGGCGGGTATCTATCTGTCTACACTGTAGATAGATGATCTACAAGACTCCAGCGCTGCTCTGACCCAGGGAGGAGTGTCAACCACGCCCCGCCCCTCGCGTGCTCCCGGTCGACGACAGTTCGGAGAACACTTATTAACATGAGTTGTCATTATCTCACTACACGTGTCACGCACTTCTTGACAAATAATGAATTTGGTTGGTTCGTTGCCCAGCTAACTCAGGATATATACACCAATTCTCTTTCTACACACACACAGTAGCTATTCAAACCACAGATGTTTATAGCAATTAATTAGATATTCGAATGGTTAATTACATTTTAGATAATTAATAAATAATGTAATTTCTCTCTATAGTTAACTCCAAGGAGACTGAACTTTAGGTTCACTATAGCCATTTTAATGAGAAATTACGATTTTGAGTCTCAAAAATGACTATTTTCAAAGTTCGTTCTAACCTAGTATTTGTTTCAATGGAATAAATTTGGTGTTTATTTACAAATCGTTATAAGGGAAGAGTTGATATATCCTGAGTTTGTTTTTAGTGTTGTATAGTAGAATTAAGGATTTTTATAATCGATGATTTATGGATTTTATTTGAATGCTATTTCATTTATACTAATTTATGAAAATAAAAAGGTTTGAAATACACGCATGGATAAAACTTAAAGAAGTTGTACCTTTTAGCATATACATAGTGTGATCAATAATTTCCAGGAATGCTAAATATTTAAAGAAATACAAAAGTATAATAAAGTTTTATTTGAAATTTCTCAAAATAATCACCGTCCCTATCTATACACTTGTTCCATCTTTTTTTCCAGATATCAAAACACCTCTGAAAATCCTCATATTTCAGGCTTTTCAAACTATTCTTCGTATTCTCCTTTATTTCAGGTATTGAGTCAAATCGACGTCCTTTTAAGACTTTTTTTTTAATTTTAGGGTAAAGTAAAAAGTCGTTGGGAGCAAGTCCAGGAGAATAGGGTGGCTGGGATAGTAAAGCAATTCCGTGTTTAGCCAAATAGAGTTGTACAGTGATGTGGCCGTGCGTTGTCATGATTCAAGAGCCAACTTTTCTGATGCCATTTTTCGGGTCGTTTATATATTAGACTTTCCATTTCCTTAAGTATTGTCCATGAGTGTAGAGTCATTCAACAAATTCAAAAATAAACATAAACGTTAAAAACTAGTTTAAATTCCCCTTATAACTGATAACGCGCTGATGTATTATATTCAACAAATCGTTGGTCATACTCGTCATTGCGAAGGAATAGATGAAGAAACAATACATGTCGAATAAAAGAGATGAATCAATTGAATAAATCAAATACTGGCGTGTTACATGCAAGCTGGAGAACTGTGATCGATAAATGATCTTTTTTTTACTTATCCCTAGTACACGTGGTACAGGCAATGATAATCATGGTGGGTAGAAGTAGGTGCACCACAGTAGGTGCTGTAAGTGCACCACATGTCTACACATGTGAAAAGCAGTTCAACTTTGCACTTACAAATGTGCCAGTACCGGTAATCATGGTGGGTAGAAGTAGACGACTGCTTTTACTGTAAGTGCACCATATGTCTACACATGTGAAAAGAAGTTTGACTTTGCACTTACAAATGTGCCAGTACCGGTAATCATGGTGGGTAGAAGTAGACGACTGCTTTTACTGTAAGTGCACCATATGTCTACACATGTGAAAAGAAGTTTGACTTTTGCACTTACAAATGTGCCAGTACCGGTAATCATAGTGGGTAGAAGTAGACGACTGATTTTACTGTAAGTGCACCACATGTCTACACATGTGAAAAGAAGTTTGACTTTGCACTTACAAATGTGCCAGTACCGGTAATCATAGTGGGTAGAAGTAGACGACTGATTTTACTGTAAGTGCACCATATGTCTACACATGTGAAAAGAAGTTTGACTTTGCACTTACAAATATGCCAGTACCGGTAATCATAGTGGGTAGAAGTAGACGACTGATTTTACTGTAAGTGCACCATATGTCTACACATGTGAAAAGAAGTTTGACTTTGCACTTACAAATATGCCAGTACCGGTAATCATAGTGGGTAGAAGTAGACGACTGATTTTACTGTAAGTGCACCATATGTCTACACATGTGAAAAGAAGTTTGACTTTGCACTTACAAATGTGCCAGTACCGGTAATCATAGTGGGTAGAAGTAGACGACTGATTTTACTGTAAGTGCACCATATGTCTACACATGTGAAAAGAAGTTTGACTTTGCACTTACAAATATGCCAGTACCGGTAATCATAGTGGGTAGAAGTAGACGACTGATTTTACTGTAAGTGCACCATATGTCTACACATGTGAAAAGAAGTTTGACTTTGCACTTACAAATGTGCCAGTACCGGTAATCATAGTGGGTAGAAGTAGACGACTGATTTTACTGTAAGTGCACCACATGTCTACACATGTGAAAAGAAGTTTGACTTTGCACTTACAAATGTGCCAGTACCGGTAATCATAGTGGGTAGAAGTAGACGACTGATTTTACTGTAAGTGCACCACATGTCTACGCATGTGAAAAGCAGTTTGACTTTGCACTTACAAATGTGCTCAATTATTTGAAATATTCCATCGAGTTAGAAATTGTATAAAATATTTGTGTGTAATACTTAATAAACAACTCCTCAAAATGTTTCTTTAAAATTGATTGACATTGGCAAGCTTTCGAGTTGAAAAAATCTTCCACAGGCGTTTCTCCTAAGTATAAACATTTCAAAATAAATATTTGTAAACAGCCTTTATGCGCAATTGGATTCAAGACTATAAGACCCGCTGTCTCCGCCTTTGCCGGTCCCAAGCCTAGAGGAAAAAAGGAAGAGGGGAAACAGTAATAAGTCCGTGGTTAGGGTATCAAGTTGTGACTCTTGATGGTGTCTGTTTGACAACCATCATGACTGGGTGAAGTAGAATGCCTTTGTCATTTAGACTGGGAGCACTACTCAGTGGCAGGCTGACTTGGCTCCAAAAGAAATGGCCGCCTCTGACATGAGGAACAGACGCCATGTGCAGCCGCTCCTAACATGGAGTACAAACACTTCTCATCCTGTATCCCTGGATTAGGAGCCCTTACAGGGTACTATCATCCGGGCCAGCTAAGCCCAGGTTTTTTAGTGAGCTTGTTACTGCTCCCCCTCCTTCTTTTTCATCCGGGCTTGGGACCGGCAAAGGCGGAGTTAATTTTAAATTGTATATATTTAGAATAAAAATGCCCGTGGAAGAGTTATTCAACTCGAACAAGAGCTTGCCAATTATGATTAATTAGAAACCTATTGCGAAGTATTTGATTAAATATTTGAAACTTAATCAAGTGAGTGGACTGAGTGACAATCAAGTCAATGACAAAACTACATCACCTGTTTTAGAAAATTCCGAGCTTCCAAAGCTGGTGTTGGACTTTATCGCTAAACCAATTCTACTGGTTCGTGTAAAGACGGTCTATAGACGACGCATAATTTTTGCGTCTATTTTGACGAGAGAGGTGACCTTCCTTTTTATGGATCAATATCCTCCCGGCAAAATGTCCTTCACTATAGTCAATTCTATATACAATTTCTACCTATGTTGTCAAATTATTTGACAAACATAGCAGTTTTAATCTTCTCAGTTATGCAGGAAGAATGTTGTTTATTTGTTAAGTGAACTCCCACGTCATTGGACCAATGTGGCCATGTTTGTATATAAAAGAGGGTTGAAACGGAATGCGAGGAGTCGTGGAGTGGTGTTCGAGTGGAGACGCTTAAAACGTTCTCTGTGTGCTTGTCTGGTGATCTCCTATACCAGTGTAAACCCGGTCCGCTCCTTATCAACGCTACAAATAAAAGATAAGTACTGTTTTTATTTTATTAAACAAATCGTGAGTTTTTTAATCTCCTCTTTGTTGTTGGTGTTGTACTCTTGAGTGTACGTTTTTCTGTATATTAAGTTACTCTACTGTAGGCCCTAGTTTATTGCTTTTTGTGTGATAATCCGTAAAAGTGACATTTGTCAATGTACTCAGAGAGTTAAATAATATCCGAAGTTATAGAATATCGGAATTGAAATATACATTTATAAATACACACCTTTATCATATTCACAATCATGTTTAAAAATTAAGGAAGTGGAAAGTTATTAATGTCACTGGTCGTTTGTTTTTACTTTTTTTTTTTTGAAAATAGGTAATTATAGATTATAATTGTATGTAATTCTGCTGTCCTAAAAGCTTACGTCCATAGTAATCTAAAATACCCATTCGAAGAGTCAAACATCAGTATCACTATAAAAGGAAGTTCCAAAAATGCAATATAACAGAGGTATGGTAGATTAAACTGGCGAAACCGCTGGGAGGGTTCACCACTGATGAGCCAGCCCCTCCCTTTAATTTTTCCATTGCAGTAAGGGCAGTAGAAATTGTTTTATTTTAAAAAGAATATTACGCGTCTATAATAGTTTCGTAATTTGATAGATTTTGGTGTCCTATATTTTATTTTGATAACATGAACGTTGACATAAATGAAGACAAAAACAACATAAATATAAGCTTAGATTTGCTCGAATATAACTACAATTAAAGCTAACACCTTGAATACAGGGGGTCGGTGGAAGAATGGTCTAAACCGTTGGTTTTCGACCGCAACGACCCAGGTTCGATTCCCGCATTAGGAACTTTTTATGATAAAAAATAATAATAATAATAATGCTCCAATGGCCCCTGATTCTTGCAAAAGTCCAACCCCATCAGCGAGTGAAAAAAAGTCAACCCTGTAGGCGTTTCGGGTTGTTGGCCCTTGTTAGCGTAGTGTAGACTCTACCTCTACGACCCAGAAGCGATTTTGACTTTTCGATACAACACAAATATAGAATCAATAGTAACTATCGATAAATACATTATATAATTGGCCTTTTAATCACATAATTATGGCTGTACGAACTTTACAGAAGTGAGACATCGATTGTCCCCTGATCTAAATGATTTAACTCTCTTACATCAGCCACTTTGTTTATATACATGTTATGAACTCTGTCGATTAATACATGTAAGTTTGTAAATATATAATTAGAATGCATTAGCGCGCCATCTGTTATCAAAATTCGAAACTATTATAAACGCGTATGATTCTTTTTAAAAATTAAACAATTTCTACTGTCCTTACTGCAATTGAAAATTAATGGGAGGGCCTGGCTTATCAGGGGTGAACCCTCCACGCGGTTTCGCCAGTTTAATCTATCATACTGCTGTTATATTGCATTTTTCAGTTTTCCTTTTATAGTGATACTGATGCTAGACTCTTGGGGAATGGGTATATTTAATATAATAAAAAGATAATATTTAATTCTATGTTTAAATTTGTTGTTTTTTTTGTTTGTTTGTTTCCTCTGTAATAAATTTACTATTTACGGGATAACACACAAAGTTACAAATTTCTAGGGCCTACCGTAATAGTAACTAACACAGTGAAAAGAGTACAACACAAAAAAGGAGATAAATAATAACTCACAATTTGTTAAATAAAAACACACACACACACAGTACTTATCTTTATTGTAGCGTTGGTAGAGATCGGACCGGGGTCACACAGGTATGCGAGGAGATCACCAGACATGGATAAAACACGCAGAGAACACTTTAAACGTCTCCACACGATAATCCACCATACTCCTCTCTCGCAATACCATAGGCCCCTTATATATACAAACATGGCCACATTCGTCCAATGAGAAGACGGGAGAGATTGGTTCACAAACAAACGAAAAAAAAGTATTTCCACTAAAACCTGAGATAAGATATGATAAGAGTGCAAATATTTGTCAATATAATTTGACAATAGGCGTAAATATTTTAATATCGCGCCTGGTTGATTAATTAAAAATAATAATAAATATTTTTTTAAAATAATAATGAAAAAAATAATAAATATTCACATAAGTATGACATGTGAACAAAACGTAAAAAATATATTATATATAAATTATCATGTGAAAAAATAAGACAAAAAAAAATAAAAAGCGTATTTAGATAAACTTAGCCATAAATACCCATTTATTGATTTCTCAGGAAACCTCTGGGATCAAATTTCAGTGCCGTAGAGGAACAGTCTACACTACACTAACAAGGGCCAATAACCCGGAACGCGTACAGGGTTGAATTTTTTCGATTTATCACGAAATTGAGTTGGCCAATTATCAGAGAAAAGTTAAATCAACGTTTAGTTCATTTTTGTTCCACTAGATGGCGCTCTGCAATCTAAAAATTGCTCATTAGGTCAGGATAAGCAATTTTTATTTTTTTAATAATTATTATAAGTATATTAATAAGAGATATTTGGTTTAAAGAGATGTCTCAATTGAATTTATAGAGAGAAACGTAAAGTAATTCGGTTATATAGCTTTCACCATAATAACAGCGCTACATCAGATAGTGGCGCCATCTATCGATCCCGAATGTTACTAATTATCATTTCGACCTTTCACTTCTTCCCCCAGTAGCGGTAAAGTTACAACTCCATTGTGATTTATTTTTTCTTTCAAACTTATTAATTAATATAATACATTTTTAATAAATATACAATATTGTTGGCGAAGAAATAATTTATTATTTAATTTAATTATTCGATGAAAAAAAAATATTTGGAAATAGATTTGTTATTTAAAACCCGTTACCTAGCTTGCTTGTTCGATATTCTCTAGCTGTAGATAGTTTGGTTGGTTGGTTAATATTTGTCGACAGGTCGTGGTAACGTCATCAATAAATACTTTCACATCTTCAGATATACAAAGACATGATTTCTACGCTACAATATTATTTGTTGTTGTTGTTGTTGTCGTGTCCAAAGAAGAGTCTCAGATACAATATTATTTAATTTAATTAAAAAGACATATGAATATTCAAACCTATTATAGACGCTTATGATTCTTTTGAAAATTAAACAATTTCTACTGCCTTTACTACAATGAAAAAAAAATTAAAGAGAGTGCCTGGCTCATAAATGGTGAACCATCCCAGCGGTAGGAATATTCATAATAGCACGTTGATGCATCATAATAAAAAGGCATATAAAATGGAAGGATTTAAAAGCACGAATGTTTCTTTTATACATAATACAAACTTCTACTGTCCTTACTGCGATGAAAAAACATATGAGCCAAGCCCTCCCAATATATTTTTTCATCGCAGTAAGGACAGTAGAAGTTTGTATTATGTATAAAAGAAACATTCGTGCTTTTAAATCCTTTCATTTTGTATGTATAGATGGCGCGTTATTGCTTTGTATTAAAAAAGCATATATTGGATCAAAATATCATTTATTTTACCAATATTTCAGTTGGCTGAATGCCAACCTTTATCAAGGTATTATAACATTTTAATGTCAACTACAAACTCAACGCCTCCAACGTCAAATTTATTACCATGGTATATGTTTATAATTATTTTGTACTATGTGTAAATATTTTATTTTATAGAAATAAAATAAAAATATCATTTTGTATAAAAGAAAATAGATGATAAGCTAAAATTATATCGTAAAAAAACAAACTATATTATAGAAATATTTTATATTGAGGATATAATTATCTTTAATAATAAATCATAAAGATAGAGGTTGCCTGGCCGGTATTCATAGTTCTTAAATTAAAGATACTTCGGTCAGTAAATCTTAAAAAAAAAAAAGATTTACTGGCAGAAGTATCTTTAATTTGAAAAACTTTTAATAATAAAGTATCGTATTTTGTAAAATTCGCTTTTGCAATAGAGAAATTTAACAATTAGGTTTCATTTTATTAAATCAAATAAGATTTAAAGCAAAGTCGCTTTCATGTTTATTTGGTTAAACTGAAAATGAACAATGATGCACTAGCGCGCCATCTGTTATCAAAATTTTAAACTATTATAGACGCGTATGATTCTTTTTGAATTTAAACAATATCAACTGACCTTACTGCAATGGAAAAATTAATGGGAGGGCCTGGCTCATCAGTGGTGAATCCTCCCAGCGGTAGATTAATGGTAGATTAAACTGGCGAAACCGCTGGGAAGGTTCACCACTGATGAGCCAGGCCCTTCCATAAATATTACCATTGCAGTAAGGACAGTAGATATTGTTTAATTTCAAAAAAGAATCTTACGCGTCTAATCTAGTTCCGAATTTAAAAAATAAACTATAAAAATCATAAGAAGATGTAACTTTTTTTTTTTATATAACAACAACAAGCCTTTTATTGGAGACCTATGCGCTACACTAGATTTCCCTTGGTGATAACCGTCCAGAAAAGATCAGTTATTTACAGGTGATTGTTCATTTATATATTTATTTACATACGACTCTCTTTCCTCAGTGTTTCTTCTCTTGCACCGCCCTGTAAAATTATTTGTTTATTTACTTGATAAAAGGAAGCGTTCGGGCAATCTCTTCTTCAGAAAACTAAACGACATTTTAGTTATTTGAAGAAGATATTCCCCGAAACCCTTCTTTATAATAAAGTAAATAGAAAGAGTTGCGACGTCTTATGATTTTTTTTGTGATTTGTTGAAATTCACAATATTGTAATCATTAAAAATAAACTAATTGTTAATTTCAATTGTAAGCTCTTTAAATACTTTATATAGACCATTTGACACAATTCAAAACAATATTATTGATTCTTTTAATCAATTGTTACGGAAATAGAAATAAAGATCACATTAAGATAATAAAATAGTAAATAAATGGTATATAAAATGTAGGGAAATATATATAGTTATTAAAAATAAAAAAGGCATCTCCTGACCACGAGCACATGTGCTTTTTAGATGGCAGAGCGCCATCTAGTGGAGCAAAAATAAACTAAACGTTTATTTAGCTTGCTCCGTGATATTTGGCCAACCCAATTTCTTGATTTATCAAGAAAAGCCATCCACGAATTATATATTTTTATAAAGCTAACTGGCCTTTTTTGTCCTTATTGTTTGCTGAAGAGCATTGCTCGATGCAAATATTTAAATGTAATTCTACTGTCCTAAAACCTTATGTCCATAGTTTACTTAAATACAATTTCTAAAATTCCACCTTTCAGTGTTGCATATAAAAGCAGAATGATCCAATACAGTATTAGAACTCTAAAGAAGCGGTCTGGTAGATTAAATTGGCGAAACCGCTGGGAGAGTTCACCACTGATGAACCAAGCCCTCCCAATATTTTTACATCGCAGTAAGGACAGTATAAGTTTGATTTATTTGTGAAAATAAACATTCGCTTCTTAATGTTTTCTTTGGTTCGTATTGTTATATTATTTACAAATTTCTTCAGCAAGGAAGGTTTCCCCACCTTGAGAGAGTTCTCCTCCAGACAAGGTCTTCACTCCTCAGTTCCAAAATACTTTATAGATAAATGAGCGTAACAGTGGTAATTATCATATTTCCTTAATGGAAGAAAGATCACAAGACAGGGGGAGAAGAGTTTCTTCCTTTTATAAACGGTTGTGTAATCTTTCGTGCAAGATGTCTTTCTAAGGTACAATACATCAAAGAGTTTGTATATCTCGAACCCGTAGAAATGCGTCTTGCCCGGGAAAAAAAAGCTTGTAGGATCGTTTATAAATTAAAGAAACTTCTTCTCCCCTGTCTTGGGATTTCTATTCTACTTTATAGATACCATTTTATTCGTTGAAAATTTTGCCCGGAGGAAATTGATATAAAGAGACAAGGGTCGCCTCTCCCGTCAAAATAGACGTCTAAAACCTTTGTCACCTACCCGAGGCCGCTAGTTGCGACGACGGTCAATAGATGGCGTCTGGTTTTAGACGTCTATTTTGACGGGAGAGGCGACCCTTGTCTCTTTATATTTTATTCGTTGTATATAGCTTCTCTCTTTACAATATATCGAGATTCAGACAATAACTCTGAAAGATATTACAGTGACCTTTATTGAAGACACACGAGATAACCAAGTGTAAACAAAATTGCCTCTGTCTCCTTCAAAAAAAAAAAAAAAAAGACCGGGCGATATCAAAATATGAAATTTACTTAAGTTTTGTTTATGAGTGTATATTCACCTAAATACTTAACATTTTTACATATATATTTTTTTAGAGATAGGGTACGCAGCGGAGAAACCAATTAGCAGGCAATAAATACCGACACCATACTTACATACAAACCGATTAAGGATCATATATACTGACGAGAGCCAACATTCCCGAAACGCGTACCCGGTTAGCTTTTATTTATTAATCAATAATGTGCATTTGGTCAAATATTCTGAAAAAATTAGAATAATCGATAATTGTATAAAAACGTTCTTCCCTGATTTATAAAATAAATAAAGCTTCCAGGGTTAAGTTTGAAAATAAAAATTTGAACAAGAAACTTAACCCTGGAAGCTTTATTTACTTTATAATAGATGATTGTGTTTGATATTAATTCCGACAGATGGCGCGAGCTGTCCCTGTACTGATGAGGGCCATAGCCCGAAGCTCTAGTATACAGGTTAGCTTTTTGTCTGAATTTGTCAAAATTGGTGTTGTGACTCATTCTTTATCTCATCAGTAAAGTTTTTTACTAGGGTGATAAATATAATGCTTTGTTCTGAGGCATAATTAAAGGGAGAGGTGCCTCTTTTTCTACCACCCTTACTGCATTGATAATTTAATGAGAGACCCTGGCTCATCAGTGGTGAACCCTCCCAGCAGTTTCGCCAGTTTAATCTACCATTCAGCTGTAATATTGAATTTGGATGTTTTTCTTCAATATTGCCACGTGGAAAATTAATAAATACTTTGTTACATAGCTTCTTCCCTATGGGAGCTGTGACTCACAGCTAGCAATTATTGTAGATACTGACATGAATGTGACGTGCTTCTGCCAAGGATTCAATCGAAGTCTTGGAACTCTGTCCCTAGTACCTTTGCGTCCTTTTTCTTGCGGCGTGAAGAGCGGCTTTGTCGTCGTATCGCCTATAGGGACATCGTCATCTTCGAGGGAAGTCTTGGCTTTAGCACGGCGTTGGAATCCTGGAGTCAGTCTCCGAAAATGTAGATCACAGCACCCATGGCTTCAAGGTCTTCTCGGCGGTCTTCAGTTTGTCTTCCCTAACTTATCCAGCATCTCCACCAAAATGCCACGTGGAAAATTAATAAATACTTTGTTTACAATATTGATACTGAAGCTGACCTTTTGTAAAATGTATTTAATAAATGAATTATGGATATAACTATAAGGTATAAATGATGAATCAGAGCGCCATCTGTTATCAAATATTTAAACTATAATTCTTCACGTATGGTACTTTATAAAATCAAACAATTTTCTACTGTCCTTACTGCAATGATAAAATATTGGGAGATCCTGACTCAGAAATTGCTTGAAGCATATTATATATTTATATTTATTAAAAATGGCATATCCTGACCATGAGCAACATGTGCTTTACAGAAGGCAGAGCGCCATCTGGTGGAACAGAAATCAACTAAACATTGATTTAGCCTGTTCCCTGATATTTGGCCAACCCAATTTCTTGATAAATCAAGAAAAGCCATCCACGAACGCGTTTCGCGCTGTTGGCCCTCGTCAGCGTGGAGTAGGCTCCTGGTCAGGATATGCATTTTTAATATTGATTTCAACACCTGATCTTTTTATCTTTTATTTTTTCTTTCTTTTGTTCATATTTTTATACTGTTTTTTTTTTTTTAAATTATATCCATAATTCATTTATAAAATACATTTTACAAAAGGTCAGTTTCAGTATCAATATTGAAGAAAAACATCCTAATTCAATATTACAGCGGAATGAAAGATTAAACTGGCGAAACTGCTGGGAGTGTTCACCATTGATGAGCCAGGGTTTTGTTGGATATTAATAATTTGATGATTAACAAATCTCCCATTCAAATCTTCAATTGTTATTCTCCGAAGATCACTCCACCAGTTATGCAGTTCTTAAGTTTAACAGCATCCCCGGTCTTTGTAATCTTTTGGACATTCAATCTCATATGTTCTATCAGAGATATTTTCCATGTTCTTCATTAGTCTTAATTCTTCCTCCCCTTTTTGAAAGTTCTTTTTCCTCAGTTTCTCTCAAATGAAGATCTCGTTCTTTTCTCATTTCTCTTGTCATTCCAAGTTTTGGTTCTCTTCTATTCAAATAAAATGATTCAATGACTCCCGATTATTGCAAAAATTCAACCCCACTAGCGAGTGCAATTGCGAATTCCCAGGGGAGTCTTTTTTCGCGGTGGGCGCCACCAATGAAGACCTTGTATATATATATATATATTTATCAATTATTTTTATCTATTTATTCATATATCTATCATTATTAATCTTATTTATTCATTTTATGTATTTAACCTTATATAATCTTATATGGACGTTATAATAAATCAGTTTCAATCTCCCTTTGCTCAAATATAAATAAGACCTCCCTAGAACGGTGGCCGGCTGACCTTCACTCTCTATCTCGCCTTTTCTATGGTGACATCCAACATGTCTTGTTCTTTGGTGTAATACATTCACGCCTGAAACAACTCTGAACATTGAGACCACAACGACTGCATCTACCAACCACACCACATTCATCCAGCAGGATAAAACACATTACAACATGTATATTTGCCAAACTTAAATCTTTTTTAATAAAGAATCTCACCGTTGTTAGTTTTTATCTATTTTTAGAAATGATATCATGAGAATATAATATATAATAAACTTTAATACAGTCGAACTTGGATAATTCGAACCCCAAGGGACCATAAAAAAAATTCGAATTATCCAAAAATTCGAATTAAAGATGTTTTGAATAAAGGGACCAAGGTTCTAGGGACCAAGATAAATATTCGAATTAAAGAGGTTTTCGAATTAAAGAAGTTCGAATTATCAAAGTTCTACTGTATATGGGATAAATGATAATATATGGGAAGGCTTATTACAAAACGTCATCTTATCTAATCAAACAGCTATGTAACCACGTTACTAACATGTGCGAGCGAGCTAGGTCTACAGACTTGTCCCCGCCGCTGCCACTCTGCAATTACGTGTCACGCGAGCCCGGCTGTTCTGGCACGGCTATGTTGAATTCCTTGGTAGATTGGCCGGTATAGACTCCCTCGTTATCTCTATCAATGTCAACAACAAACATTAGGATAAATTATGAAAAAGACATCTCCTTATCGTGCAACTGAAAGTTGCTGATGGCTTGCGCCATCTATCGGAATAAATATCAACTATTCTCGTTGAAATGCACCTTATCCTAGGACAATATAACATTTGTACTCTTTTTTTCACATTAGGATAAATATATATTGGATACAATTTGACAATTATATTTACTGGTAATATGTTTTTTATTTAATAATAGCATCAAAATTTATTATATAAATACTATAAAGGAATGACAATACGTCCAGATGGCATAAGAACCTATAGGACATGTAACAATTGTCCTGGTGTGGAACTAACACCTACCCACATATTCTCATGTCCAGCAATGGCCGCAGCCTTTGCAGAAAATTGACTTAGACCCAGAGCAGCAGCTTTACACACCCAAGATAGTGGACATTGCTGCTGCTGTGATAGAGATTTATGGAGACATCTTAAGCTCTTCATTGGACACGACAACAACAGAGAATTGACATGGACCCAGAGCAGCAGTTTTACACACCCAAGATAGTGGACATTGCTGCTGCTGTGATAGAGATGTATGGAGATATCTGAGGCTCTTCATTGAACACGACAACAACAGAAAATTAACATGGACCCAGAGCAGCAGTTTTACACACCCAAAATAGTGGACATTGCTGCTGCTGTGATGGAGATGCATGGAGACATCTGAAGCTCTTCATTAGACACGACAACAACAACATAAAATTTATCTCTATAATCTAATATTTGATTATATTATTAAAAAGAAACCCATTACAAGTTAATCTATAATTGTTACAAATATTAGATTACAAATATTTGCTATTATTATTAAAAGAAACATATTGTCATTAAATTCAATTGTTACAAATAATATATTTTTAATTAAAATGGTATATATTGGATCAAAATGCAATTTATTTACCAAAATTTCCGTTGGCTGAATGCCAACCTTTTTCAAGGTATTATTTGGCTGTGCGCCAACCTTTTTCAAGGTATTATTTTTCAAGGTATTCAAGGTAAATAAATTATATTTTGATCCAACATATGCTTTTTTAATTAAGGGTATATTTATGGATTGCTCTATTTTCAAAAAATAAATAGAATACAAAGGAAATATTTGATGATATTATTAAAAAGAAACATATTGCCAGTAAATTTAATTGTTACAAATATTATATTTAAAGATAATATTTGATGATATTATTAAAAAGAAACACATTGGTAGTAAATACACCTATCCCCCGATTTACACGGTAGATACGTTCCTGAGAAAACGTGTAAATAGCACCCCCTCTTGGGACTCACCAAAATAGGGTGATATAGAGAGGGAGTGCTATAGACAGGTCATTTTTAATGTAAACCGCATCGTACTACGTATTAAAAATAGGACGCTATAGAGAGGGAGGCGCTATTTAGACAATTGACAATTAAAATAATTTTATTGACATCTTGTCAATACATGCAAAGTGCACAGTCTGTACCTTTTAAAAAAGATAATATGTATTATATATAGTATGTACAATGAATATGGCGCCTCTGCCAACTCTGCAGAGTTTGGTGGAGAATGGCCAGTGGGTCTCCAGCGACACCATGTATTTCGCGATCTACGAAGAAAACGTAGATAGCGTACTTCATCGCTGAAGAGATGGTGATGGCGTGGTCCTCGAGACCAACTGGAAAGATCCAGGACTGCAGGTCCGGCCGATGATGGAGAACAGGCGCTATTTAGAGGGGGCTCTATAGACAGGTTTAACTGTATTTGAATAGGATATCAATAAAAAATTAGGATATTAACAAGTCAAAACTTTTTAATCAGCACCAATTAAAATTATTAATTGACAACATGATTATTTACCCAATGTTTTGATGACTCTTCGTGTCACCATTATAAAGAGTTTTAAAAAAGAATATTTGTCTAATAATGATCAAAATATTTGTAGTTGTTGATAATATACACTCAAACATAGACAAAACTTAAGGTAGTTGTACCTTTTAGCATCTATAACGGTATTCAGACAATAACTCTGAAAGATACACACATGGACAAAAATTAAGGAAGTTGTACCTTTTAGCATCTATAACGGTATTCAGACAATAACTCTGAAAGATACACACATGGACAAAAATTAAGGAAGTTGTACCTTTTAGCATCTATAACGGTATTCAGACAATAACTCTGAAAGATACACACATGGACAAAAATTAAGGAAGTTGTACCTTTTAGCATCTATAACGGTATTCAGACAATAACTCTGAAAGATACTCATGGACAAAACTTAAGTTAGTTGTACCTTTTAGCATGTATATCCGGATTCAGTCAATAACTCTGAAAGATACTCATGGACAAAAATTAAGGAAGTTGTACCTTTTAGCATCTATATTGGGATTCAGACAATAACTCTGAAAGATACACTCATGGACAAAACTTAAAGAAGTTGTACCTTTTAACATGTATATCGGGATTCAGACAAAATCTCTGAAAGATATTTGATACACAATGACCTTTATTGAAGATACATGAGATAACCAAGTCTAAAGAGTCTCTGTCTCCTTAAAAAAAAAAAAATTAGACGTCCGGCGGTACCAAAGACTTGAAACTTGAGTTTTATTCATAAGTGTAAATTTGCATCAAATTGTTTTATTCTCTTTAAAACAACAACAGCAAAAAAGTAAGCTTTCGGAAAGTCTCTTTATTCTATATCCTTACAAGATTATATAATAACTAGATTGCTGATATGTTGTCTATTGTCATTGTATAAAACATATTCAAGATGGGATTCATATATTTCTTTAGATATTCATGGACACATACTCAAATACTAGTCTTCTATTTCAAAACAAAACTTCCCCAAGCGCCTCTCTCTGAACATCCAATATTGTTCTTGTCTGCTGACATCTATTACAACAGTTAAGATTCAGTGCCAAGATAAAAGATGGGAGAATTCGAACCGAGCTCTTTTTAATTACACGGAGCTCAGCTATTTTTTTACAAAGGGAGAGAATGGAAAAAAAACTCTTCACAACAATGCTGTAAATTTGAGGCTAAAAAAAAAGTCGAAAGAAACTTTAGATTAAATACCGAGCGCACACAAAGCGGCGCACATATATGTGTTTAGCGCTAAAAAAATATGTTTAACGATGGAATTGGTAAGTTAAAAATAACCCTAAGGCGCCACCTTGTGAATTTTGAGACACGTTGATTGGTCGAAGTAGCGCATGCGCTACTAGACCCCTCCCGGGAGGCGGGGCTAAGCTCAGAGTGGCGTGCGGTGTGGCAGGAGGCGGCAGTGGCGATGGCACCCCTGTCGACGTAGGGATGCCGAGACCGGTGCGAAATTCCTATGGCGACCAGAAGCCGCCCTACTCTTACATCTCACTCACCTTCATGGCCATCCAGAGCTCTCAGGAGAAGATGCTCACCCTGAGTGACATCTACAAGTTCATCATGGACAGGTTTCCCTACTACCGTAAGAACACGCAGCGCTGGCAGAACAGCCTGCGACACAATCTCTCCTTCAACGACTGTTTCGTGAAGATACCGAGGCGAGCAGATCGGCCGGGTAAGGGAAGCTACTGGGCGTTACACCCGGCCTGCGGAGACATGTTTGAGAACGGGAGCTTCCTACGGAGGAGGAAAAGGTTCAAACTACCGAAGCAGCTGAAAGACGCGACAAGTTCGGCGTTGGCGGAGCTACGACAGCTAGAGACCAGCGTGTCCAGCGCTATCCAGGAACAAGCCAAGCTGAGGCTAACTGCCCTGGCTGCTTCACCCAGCCATCTCCAACCACAACCTCAGCCCTACAAACAGCCCTTCTCTATCGACAACCTCATCGGGACTCCTCCAGACAAGCTGCCGGCCTTACCGCCCCTGCTTCACCAACCGTTCCTTCCTCGGTGCATGCCGCCGCTAACATGGGGAGCACTCCCATATCCTGCTCCCTATCCCAGCGCACACCCGGTGCCCACTGACTATTCACTTTTCTCCAAGACCTTTCCTCCCGTGTTCCCATACCACCTCTCTGCAGCACTGCGGCCCCAGTTCGTCCCCTGGTCGCTTGGTATGGCTGGTGAGGGTCCATACGGAGGTGTCAGACCTCCCCCAGGCTCTCCAGGACCTCTCAGTCCACCAAACAGAACGGACTCAGTCTCCAGTTCACTGTCAGCCAAGTCGTTGCTCGACGTGGTGTCCGATGATTCATCAAAGTAGCAGGTAGGAACGATCTGGTGCTATATATTTATTGGGTTCACCTAGCCTGACCAGTCATCATTCTTCGTGAGGTGTTTGCATTGTGTGACATCTCTCTTGTGAACACTGACTAAATCAAAACGTTTCATATATTTTTACCAAATTTCTTGTAATTATCATATAAAACCCCTCCCTCCCCTTACCTTTTCTTTTTTAAAATTACAATTATTATTAGTATTATAGAGAAAACCATGATATATACCCCTGTAGAATGAATGAAAAAGCAAAAATATAAATGAGATACAATTGAGAGATTGAAATGTTGTTAATAGGGCATTTAAAAACACACTTTTTATCAAAGAAAGAAATATATAATTTATTCATATAAATATGGGTACTTTTATTCCTATTATTTTCCTAATACCTCTACCAAACCTATAATGTAGGTCAATATGGCCATTCAGTGGAAAAAGTAATCATTTAAGCACCAAGTACTATTTTTTCTAACATTGTTTAAAGAAAAATGACAACATTCAATGCTAATTTTGCTTTTATATGAATAGCTGTTCTTCCAAATTGGTTATCACATGCATATACATTTGACATGGACTTTTCAATGGCTACTTATGCAATCAGAATCTTTATTCTCCTTTCCTTTAGCAAATTCTTCAGAAAAGCTATAACAGCATGTATGCTACTTGTTCTCGGGTTTCCCTCTAATGTGCTAAAATCGATAAACAAAGGATATCAGCATATTCATACCTTTTGCTTACAATTTAAGACTACATACTGAATATATGAGCAGCATGAAGCATATATATATGCATTTTCTACACACAATATGTCAAATATTCATTGTTCAGTTAATCAATAAATAAGGAATACTTAAATGGCAAAAATTACATGATATCATCAATGTCTTAAACTGTTGAATTCAAACTGGTATTTCACTCAATCGCTATTTATTCGATTCATCTTTCTTAAAGGTTAACAAACAGGACATTAAATAATTTGTAAAAAAAAAGAGAATTCCTTTCTAAATAGAGAGTTTGGCAACTTAATACAACTATTGAAATCTCTAAAGACTGTGGATTAATAACCATATAAACAAATATCCTTTAATTTAACCCATATCTGGTATATAAACCATCCTCAAATATTCCAATTCTAAGAAAGGCAGTTGACTCTTTGCATTAACTTTCTAAATTCAAAAATTATTCTTAAAAATACCATCTTAACATTTGTACTAAAGAGATATTGAGTTTTACACAAAATTGTATATAGATATCTATCAAAAAAAACTTTCAAAAATGTGTAAGAGAAATTTGTAATGATTATAACTTTGATGGAAGAATATAGACAAACATTGACATTTAGGACAAAAGAAGAGTGGACAGCTGTAAATTAAACATTTCAAATATAATATGCAAATATTCTATAAATGTTCTTTATTATATTTTCTCTTTTATTCTGTATAAAGACGTATTGATTCTTGATGTATTCATATGAGGGTTGTCTCATAAAGATCTATGGTCAAATCATTAAATATTTGACAATTTTTAAGTTTAATTTTATCCATAATTAGAGCAATCTTTTATTATTTTTATTTATTACCAGTTGCAAATAAGACGCGCTATATCCGATCCAGATAATTACGCGTAAAACTATTTACAATAATTGTAGTAGAGTAGATAACAGAATTATCAAAAAGAAAATAAACAATTAAGAAAAAGAGCATTGAATAAACATATACATTAAACAAATAAGCAACAACATAAGCAGATAGAAGAAATCGTAGGTAGTTATTTACAATATGTTAAGCAATGATGGAAGTTGATGAAGTTATCTGTAATAATTAGTATCGTGGAGAGAAAAAGTTGATCAAGTTGAGCTATTTACAATGAGTTATATTATTATACTTTTATTATTATAATCATTAATATTATTCAAGAATACGAATAATGGCTTTAGTTAATAATAAATTAAGTGGTATTTTAGGCGTATTTTTGTTGAAATGGATCATCTTGAATTTCAACCACTTTTCAAACCCTCATTCTACTTTGCAACAACTTCAATCAAAGAATGAAGGTTTAAAAATCATCAACTACCTCCTTTATCTTCACATCTATCTCTCTAATCAACTATTACTAATTACTAATTTAAAACA
>CP092865.1:151186679-151447920 GCA_030710605.1 Cordylochernes scorpioides | reverse complement strand
ATAAACTTATATCGAAAGGATTTTATATAAAAAACTATATACAAAAAAGGCTAGAAGGAATTCAGCAATAGTTCGAGAAGACATTCTGAATCAAAATTACATCGTGAACTGGACTCTCAGAAATGAGTATTATATAGCGGTATAAAAATAAAGGTGAAAGATTGTTCTCTAAAAACCTCGAAATCGCGAAGAATAGACAAAAATTTCTTGAATGGAAAAAAACTGACATTCCAGAAGATTATAGGTTCCTTTTGAGAAATACTTGAGTGAAAAGAAAACTATCAGAGGAAAAGTAAAAAACATATGGCCATATATATACCGCCTATATGTAATTCTATGTAATAGATAACATAGTTTATGTTGTTTTATTAGAATTTTTATATTTTATAAACGTTTTTGACTTAATTCATTGCATGTTTTTGTTGTCGTGTCCAATAAAGAGCCTCAGAAATCTCCATGCAACTCTATCACAGCAGCAGCAATGTCCACTATCTTGGTTGTGTAAAGCTGCTGCTCTGGGTCTATGTAATTGCATATTTTACTTATTTATTTTCAATTTTGATTAATCATAATTTAAAAGAATGCGTCTCTCGCTATAATGGTGATTTAAAATAGTAACTGATTGATGTAGTTATTCTCTTTTTAAGAAAAATATTTTATTAATAAATTTAACCTGAAAATAGAATAATTCTCATAGTATTATATACACTCATAGACAAAACTAAAGGGAGTTTCATATTTTGATGTCTTTTTTTCGGTCATCTGTTTTTTGAAGGAGATAGAGACAATTTTGTTGACACTTTTTTATCATGTGTCTTCAATAAAGATCACTGTAATATCTTTCATAGTTATTGTATGAATTACGATATACATGCTAAAAGGTACAACTTCCTTAAGTTTTGTCTATGGTTGTAGATCATGATCTCAGTAATACAAATTTCCATATGATTAAATAAATTTTTGTGTGTAGATCTTTAAATGGAAACGTAATTAATAATTATATATTAAATTAAGGTAAATAATTGCTTTATATAACTAATAAAAGATATTTAAAATGCATAGGTATTTATTTGACCTAAAATTTTCTCTAAATGCCTAAATGCGTTCTTTTTTTCTATATAGCAATCTTTAGGCTTCCAAAAATACTCGTAATTGGATGTACCTTATCTTTTTTAGATGTTCTACATTTTCTTTACTTATTATTTGAAATTATGGTGGTTTTGTGATAAACTAGAAATATCTAAATGGTTTAGATAATGTGGAATGAAGAATTCTTCCATAAATCTTGATTAGTCCAATATAAATTGCTCTTAACATGTGATTTTCATTGATTTCTTATCATGACGTGATACTTCTGTTCATTTCTAGTCGTTAATGTTTGTAAGATATTAACAAACATTTTCTTTTGATAATAAATATATGGCCATTGGGCATGCGTTAGACCAGAAAGCTGTTGTTGGGTGCTGCGCTGCGCTGCCTGGAGTATTGGAGCTCAATCTATTATTTCTTCCTATGGTGAATCTGTATAAGACCGGTGGTCTTAATAAATCTTTGTAAGTGTGTGATAATAAATATATTAAATGTAATTTAATATTTGCTTTTGTATATTTCTAGCGATGTCTTCGAAATAATTGTATAGAATACCATTAATTGTAGGTTGGATTTTGATTAACTCAAGTTGAAGAGAATTCATCAACCTTTTTTACAAACGTTTATCGTCTTTTACATTTCTGTGACCCACTCAACCATTTTGAAAAAGAAGATTGAAAGCTTATTATGTTGTTGTTGTCATGTCCAATGAAGATCCTCAGATGTCTCCATGCATCTCTATCACAGCAGCAATGTCCACTATCTTGGGTGTGTAAAGCTGCTGCTTTGTGCCCATGTCAATTTTCTGTTGTTGTGTCCAATGAAGATCCTCAGATGTCTCCATGCATCTCTATCACAGCAGCAGCAATGTCCTCTATCTTGGGTGTGTAAAGCTGCTGCTTTGTGCCCATGTCAATTTTCTGTTGTTGTGTCCAATGAAGATCCTCAGATGTCTCCATGCATCTCTATCACAGCAGCAGCAATGTCCACTATCTTGGATGTGTAAAGCTGCTGCTCTGGGTCCATGTCAATTTTCTGTTTTTGTCGTGTCCAATGAAGAGCCTCAGATGTCTCCATACATCTCTATCACAGCAGCAGCAATGTCTACTATCTTGAGTGTGTAAAGCTGCTGCTTTGTGCCCATGTCAATTTTCTGTTGTTGTGTCCAATGAAGATCCTCAGATGTCTCCATGCATCTCTATCACAGCAGCAGCAATGTCCACTATCTTGGATGTGTAAAGCTGCTGCTCTGGGTCCATGTCAATTTTCTGTTTTTGTCGTGTCCAATGAAGAGCCTCAGATGTCTCCATACATCTCTATCACAGCAGCAGCAATGTCCACTATCTTGGATGTGTAAAGCTGCTGCTCTGGGTCCATGTCAATTTTCTGTTTTTGTCGTGTCCAATGAAGAGCCTCAGATGTCTCCATACATCTCTATCACAGCGCAGCAATGTCTACTATCTTGGGTGTGTAAAGCTGCTTTGGGTCCATGTCAATTTTCTGCAAGGCTGCGGCCATTGCTGGGCATGAAAATATAAAGCTTATTATATAAGGAATTATTGACGCTCTTTTTGGGGCTCAAAAATCATTTATTTTGGTTAGCAGCCCCGTAAATAAATATACGAGTTTTTCCATAAGGAATTATTATACAATACTTTTCTAATAAACTTTCCATCTTTTTTTTTTGAAAAGGGCAACAGTATGTCTCTGAAATGTCAAAAGAACAATAAACGTTTATAAAAAGATTAATGAATTCTTAACTGGGATTAATTCTCTAACCACAATTATATAATAAAAGATAAAGTACAAATATAGTGATTGGTTATAGGATTTATAGTGATATATTATAGTGATTGACCGCAGTTGGCCGACCCCTGATCTAAGGGAAAACTATCTTATGTTATCAAATATTATAAAGTCTATAATTATAGGGTTTGGTTTATTGCCTCTCCTGTATTCTAAATATCTTGTTTTCTGTGAAAATATGAACGTAATTATTAACTAGATACTAGAACTAATAAAATTTAACTAGAAGCATTCAGTTGCCTTTTATATTTATATCCAATATTTACATAAATCAAGGTATTTTCTAATGCAAAAGAAAAGCAATAAGAGCCAAACGCTATCATTATTAACAGCAGAAGATTCAGAATGGATATTCTATAATGGCTTAATAATTTGAATAGTTATCTTGTTTTTAATTCAATTTCTGTGGAAACCTATCTTACTATCCTATAACCTTTTTGTTTAATATCTAAAAATATAGAAGCATAACCTAAACTAATATCCATTTAGTAAAATACCTATTTTTGTTTATTGTCAATACAATATAGGTAAACCAAATTGGTCTTCGCTCGATTTCCAAGATGTATAAAGAAGAGGATAATCATTTTTTCACGGTAAAAGCTAAATCAACTTGGCTATAATTGAATACTCTAAATTCCAATAGATATTTGAGTCGACTTTAAAGTTTAATGGAGTCAATACAAAATTCATGAAGTTTCTCGAAGGAAAGAATAATTTAAAAGTTTCCAGACTATCTGAGTGACGTGTCCCAAACAATTCCCTTATGTCAATGGGCATCATTAAGACATTGATATATTAGATTTTAAATGGCACACATTGTTTTCTTCATTTAAAGCAATTTTAGACAGTTGTGATAGATATTTGCTAAATAAATATAATAATTCAGTTTAATATACAAGGGTTGTCTCATAAAAATATCTAGCTCAAATACAAATATACATATATAATGGAAACTATATTTGCTTATAAAAGATATTTAAAATGCATAGATAATTCTTTGACCTAAATTTTTTCTCTAAATGCCTAAATGCGTTCTTTTTTTATCTAGCAATCTTTAGGTTTCCAAGAATAATTGGATGTACTTTATCTTTTGAGATGTTTGACAATTTCTTTACTTAGTATGGTAAATTATGGTGGTTATATGATAAACTAGAATTATCTAAACGGTTTAGATAATTGGAATGAAGAATTCTTCTATAAATCTTATTGATTAGTTCAATATAAATTGCTTAACATGTGATTTTCAATGACGATTTCAGATACAAATCTATCTGCTTTGTTGGCTGGTATTGTGATCAGGGTGCATGGACCGATCTGATCTGCTCCAAGGACAAGACACCACCACCACCTCAGTTGGCCGGTATTGTGATCAGGGTGCATGGACCGATCTGATCTGCTCCATGGACAATACATTTCCACCACAAATCTATCTTCTTTTTCAACATAACCAGTATGCCCTAAGGCTTCGTCTTAGTTATCCTGAAGGTCTACCAGAGCATCAATCACTTCATTATCATCTACAAATTCCTTTTATTCCAAATATTATTTTATATTAGTAATTAGTAATAGTTGCTTAGAGAGATAGATGTGAAGATAAAGGAGGTAGTTGATGATTTTTAAATTTTCATTCTTTGATTGAAGTTGTTGCAAAGTAGAATGTAGGTTTGAAATGTGGTTGAAATTCATGATGATCTATTTAACCAAAAATACGTCCTAAAATATCACTTAATTTATTATTAACTAAAGCTGTTATGCTTTTATTCGTCTTATTGAATAATATTAATTATTATAATAATAAAAGTATAATAATATAACTCATTGTAAATAGCTCAACTTGATCAACTTTCTCTCTCCACGATACTAATTATTACAGATAACTTCATCAAATTCCATCATTGTTTAACATATTGTAAATAACTACCTTGTGGTTTCTTCTATCTGCTTATGTTGTTGCTTATTTGTTTAATGTATATGTTTATTCAATGCTCTTTTTCTTAATTGTTTATTTTCTTTTTGATGATTCTGTTAACTACTCCACTACAATTATTGTAGATAGGTTTACGCGCAATTATCCAGATCGGATATAGCGTGTCTTATTTGCAAATGGTAATAAATAAAAATAATGATAAAAGATTGCTCTAATTATGGATAAAATTATACTTAAAAATTGTCAAATATTTAATGATTTGGCCATAGATCTTTATGAGACAACCCTCATATGAATACATCAAGAACCAATACGCCTTTATACAGAATAAAAGAGAAAATATAATAAAGAACATTTATAGAATATTTGCATATTATATTTAAGATGTTTAATTTACAGCTGTCCACTCTTCTTTTGTCCTAAAAATGTCAATGTTTGTCTATATTCTTCCATCAAAGTTATAATCATTACAAATTTCTCTTACACATTTTTGAAAGTTTTTTGATAGATATCTATATACAATTTTGTGTAAAACTCAATCTCTTTAGTACAAATGTCAAGATGGTATTTTTAAGAAGGATTCTTGAATTTAGAAAGTTAATGCAAAGAGTCAACTGCCTTTCTTAGAATTGGAATATTTGAGGATGGTTTATATACCAGATATGGGTTAAATTAAAGGATATTTGTATATGGTTATTAATCCACAGTCTTTAGAGATTTCAATAGTTGTATTAAGTTGCCAAACTCTCTATTTAGCAAAGAATTCTCTTTTTTTACAAATTCTTTAATGTCCTCTATTTGTTAACCTTTACGAAAAATGAATCGAATAAATAGCGATTGAGTGAAATGCCAGTTTGAATTCAACAGTTTAAGACATTGATGATATCATGTAATTTTTGCCATTTAAGTATTCCTTCTTTTTTGATTAACTGAACAATGGATATTTGACATATTGTGTGTAGAAAGTGCATATATATATATGCTTCATGCTGCTCATATATTTAGTATGTAGTCTTAAATTGTAAGCAAAAGGTATGAATATGCTAATATCCTTTGTTTTATCAATTTTAGCACATAAGAGGGAAATCCGAGAACAAGTAGCATACATGCTGTAATAGCTTTGCTGCAGAATTTGTAAAAGGAAAGAAGAAGAAAGATTCTGGTTGCATAAGTAGCCACTGAAAAGTCCATGTCAAATGTATATGCATGTAATAACCAATTTGGAAGAACAGCTATTCATATAATAGCAAAATTTAGCATTGAATGTTGTCATTTTTCTTTAAACAATATTAGAAAAAATAGTACTTGGTGCTTAAATGATTACTTTTTCGACTGAATGACCATATTGTCCTACATTATAGGTTTGGTAGAGGTATTAGGAAAATAATAGGAATAAAAGTACCCATATGAATAAATTATATATTTCTTTCTTTGATTAAAAGTGTGTTTTTAAATGCCCTATTAACAACATTTCAATATTTCAATTGTATCTCATTTATATTTTTGCTTTTTCATTCATTCTACAGGGGTATATATCATGGTTTTCTCTATAATACTAATAATAATTGTAATTTAAAAAAAGAAAAGGTAAAAGGGAGGGAGGGTTTTATATGATAATTACAAGAAATTTGGTAAAAATATATGAAACGTTTTGATTTAGTCAGTGTTCACAAGAGAGATGTTACATCATCAATGCAAACACCTCACGAAGAATGATGACTGGTCAGGCTAGGTGAACCCAATAAATATATAGCACCAGATCGTCCCTACCTGCTACTTTGATGAATCATCGGATACCACGTCGAGCAACGACTTGGCTGACAGTGAACTGGAGACTGAGTCCGTTCTGTTTGGTGGACTGAGAGGTCCAGGAGAGCCTGGGGGAGGTCTGACACCTCCGTATGGACCCTCACCAGCCATACCAAGCGACCAGGGGACGAACTGGGGCCGCAGTGCTGCAGAGAGGTGGTATGGAAACACGGGAGGAAAGGTCTTGGAGAAAAGTGAATAGTCAGTGGGCACCGGGTGTGCGCTGGGATAGGGAGCAGGATATGGGAGTGCTCCCCATGTCAGCGGCGGCATGCACCGAGGAAGGAACGGTTGGTGAAGCAGGGGCGGTAGTGCCGGCAGCTTGTCTGGAGGAGTCCCGATGAGGTTGTCGATAGAGAAGGGCTGTTTGTAGGGCTGAGGTTGTGGTTGGAGATGGCTGGGTGAAGCAGCCAGGGCAGTTAGCCTCAGCTTGGCTTGTTCCTGGATAGCGCTGGACACGCTGGTCTCTAGCTGTCGTAGCTCTGCCAACGCCGAACTTGTCGCATCTTTCAGCTGCTTCGGTAGTTTGAACCTTTTCCTCCTCCGTAGGAAGCTCCCATTCTCAAACATGTCTCCGCAGGCCGGGTGTAACGCCCAGTAGCTTCCTTTACCCGGCCGATCTGCTCGCCTCGGGATCTTCACGAAGCAGTCGTTGAACGAGAGATTGTGTCGCAGGCTGTTCTGCCAGCGCTGCGTGTTCTTACGGTAGTAGGGGAACCTGTCCATGATGAACTTGTAGATGTCACTCAGGGTGAGCATCTTCTCCTGAGAGCTCTGGATGGCCATGAAGGTGAGTGAGATGTAAGAGTAGGGCGGCTTCTGGTCGCCATAGGAATTTCGCACCGGTCTCGGCATCCCTACGTCGACAGGGGTGCCATCGCCACTGCCGCCTCCTGCCACACCGCACGCCACTCTGAGCTTAGCCCCGCCTCCCGGGAGGGGTCTAGTGGCGCATGCGCTACTTCGACCAATCAACGTGTCTCAAAATTCACAAGGTGGCGCCTTAGGGTTATTTTTAACTTACCAATTCCATCGATAAACATATTTTTTTAGCGCTAAACACATATATGTGCGCCGCTTTGTGTGCGCTCGGTATTTAATCTAAAGTTTCTTTCGACTTTTTTTTTTTAGCCTCAAATTTACAGCATTGTTGTGAAGAGTTTTTTTTCCATTCTCTCCCTTTGTAAAAAAATAGCTGAGCTCCGTGTAATTAAAAAGAGCTCGGTTCGAATTCTCCCATCTTTTATCTTGGCACTGAATCTTAGCTGTTGTAATAGATGTCAGCAGACAAGAACAATATTGGATGTACAGAGAGAGGCCTGGGGAAGTTTTATTTTGAAATAGAAGACTAGTATTTGAGTATATGTGTCCATGAATACCTAAAGAAATATATGAATCCCATCTTGAATATGTTTTATACAATGACAATAGACAACATTTCAGCAATCTTGTTGTTATATAATCTTTTAAGGATATAGAATAAAGAGACTTTCCGAAAGCTTACTTTTTTGCTGTTGTTGTTTCGAAGAGAATAAAACAATTTGATGCAAATTTACTCTTATGCACAAAACTCAAGTTTCAAGTCTTTGGTACCGCCGGACGTCTATTTTTTTTTTTTTTTTTTAAGGAGACAGAGACTCTTTACACTTGATTATCTCATGTATCTTCAATAAAGGTCATTGTGTATCAAATATCTTTCAGAGTTATTGTCTGAATCCCGATATACATGTTAAAAGGTACAACTTCCTTAAGTTTTGTCCATGAGTGTATCTTTCAGAGTTATTATCTGAATCCTGATATACATGTTAAAAGGTACAACTCCCTTAAGTTTTGTCCATGAGTGTATCTTTCAGAGTTATTGTCTGAATACCGTTATAGATGCTAAAAGGTACAACTTCCTTAAGTTTTGTCCATGAGTGTCTTTCAGAGTTATTGTCTGAATACCGTTATAGATGCTAAAAGGTACAACTTCCTTAAGTTTTGTCCATGAGTGTCTTTCAGAGTTATTGTCTGAATACCGTTATAGATGCTAAAAGGTACAACTTCCTTAATTTTTGTCCATGAGTGTATCTTTCAGAGTTATTGTCTGAATCCCGATATACATGCTGAAAGGTACAACTTCCTTAAGAGAGAGAGAGAGAGAGAGAGAGAGAGAGAACGCTTCACGATTTTGCGTGTCATCCTTGCGCAGGGGCCATGCTAATCTTCTCTGTATCGTTCCAATTTTAGTATATGTACCGCCGAACAAGCGTGTAGAGAGAGAGTTGTGTCTATGTATGAGTGTATATTATCATCAACTACAAACATTTTGATCAATATCAGATAAATACTCTTCTTTAAAAAACTCTTTATAATGGTGACACGAAGTGTCATCAAAACATTGGGTAAAGAATCATGTTGTCAATTAATAGTTTTAATTGGTGCTGATTAAAAAGTTTTGACTTGTTAATATCCTAATTCTTTATTGATATCCTATTCAAATACAGTTAAACCTGTCTATAGAGCCTCCTCTAAATAGCGCCTGTTCTCCATCATCGGCCGGACCTACAGTCCTGGATCTTTCCAGTTGGTCTCGAGGACCACGCCATCACCATCTCTTCAGCGGTGAAGTACGCGATCTACGTATTCTTCGTAGATCGCGAAATACGTGGTGTCGCTGGAGACCCACTGGCGATTCTCCACCAAACTCTGCAGCGCTGTCAGAGGCGCCATATTCATTGTACATAGTGTATATAATGCATATTATCTTTTTTTAAATAGTGCAGACTGTGCACTTTGCATGTATTGACAAGATGTCAATAAAATTATTTTAATTGTCAATTGTCTAAATAGTGCCTCCCTCTCTATAGCGTCCTATTTTTAATACGTAGTACGATGCGATTTACATTAAAAGTGACCTGTCTATAGAATTCCCCCTCTATAGCACCCTATTTTGGTGAGTCCCAAGAGGAGGCGCTATAGACAGGTTTAACTATATCCAATATATTCATAAATTCAATTGCCTTCTATTGATAAAATTTGTAACAATCAAATTTACTGGCAATGTGTTTCTTTTTTAATAATATCAACAAATAATTATAATCTAATATTTGTAACAATTAAATTTACTGGCAATGTGTTTCTTTTTAATAATAGCATCAAATATTATCTTTGCATTCTAAATATTTTTTGAAAATAGAGCAATCCATAAATAGATCTTTAATTTAAAAAGCATATATATTGAATCAAAATATGATTTATTTACCTTGTGAATACCTTGAAAAATAATACCTTGAAAAAGGTTGGCATTCAGCCAACTGAAATTTTGGTAAATAAATTGCATTTTGATCCAATATATACCATTTTAATTAAAAATATATTATTTGTAACAATTGAATTTAATGACAATATGTTTCTTTTAATAATAATAGCAAATATTTGTAATCTAATATTTGTAACAATTATAAATTAACTTGTAATGGGTTTCTTTTTAATAATATCATCAAATATTAGATTATAGAGATAAATTTTATGTTGTTGTTGTCGTGTCCAATGAAGAGCCTCAGATGTCTCCATACATCTCTATCACAGCAGCAGCAATGTCCACTATCTTGGGTGTGTAAAGTGGCTGCTCTGGGTCTATGTCAATTTTCTGTTATTGTCGTGTCCAATGAAGAGCCTCAGATGTCTCCATACATCTCTATCACAGCAGCAGCAATGTCCACTATCTTGGGTGTGTAAAGCTGCTGCTCTGGGTCTAAGTCAATTTTCTGCAAGGCTGCGGCCATTGCTGGACATGAGAATATGTGGGTAGGTGTTAGTTCCACACCAGGACAATTGTTACATGTCCTATAGGTTCTTATGCCATCTGGATGTATTGTCATTCCTTTATAGTATTTATATAATAAATGTTGATGCTATTATTAAAGATAAACATATTGCCAGTAAATATAATTGTCAAATTTTATCCAATATATATTTATCCTAATGTGAAAAAAAAAGAGTACAAATGTGATATTGTCCTAGGATAAGGTGCATTTCAACGAGAATAGTTGATATTTATTCCGATAGATGGCGCAAGCCATCAGCAACTTTCAGTTGCACGATAAGGAGATGTCTTTTTCATAATTTATCCTAATGTTTGTTGTTGACATTGATAGAGATAACGAGGGAGTCTATACCGGCCAATCTACCTAGGAATTCAACATAGCCGTGCCAGAACAGCCGGGCTCGCGTGACACGTAATTGCAGAGTGGCAGCGGCGGGGACAAGTGTGTAGACCTAGCTCGCTCGCACATGTTAGTAACGTGGTTACATAGCTGTTTGATTAGCTAAGATGACGTTTTGTAATAAGCCTTCCCATATATTATCATTTATCTCATATATTAACATTTATTATAAATTACAATCGCATGATATCATTTATAAAAAGATATATAAATTAACGACGATGAGATTCTATATTAAAAAGATTTAAGTTTGGCAAAAACTAATCTTTTCTGGGGGTTATACACCTGATGTCTAGGTCCTGGGTGAATCCTGTGTATGGCCATAGGACCCCAATAATTGGCTTGTTGTTTTTGATATAAAATTAGCGAGCCTTCGGAAATAACGTCCTTTTACAGATATATACATATATCTGGAAAAAAAAAGTACAAATGTGATATTATACTGGGAAAAGGTGCATAAATTATGAAAAAAAAAGGCATCTCCTTATCGTGCAATTGAAAATTGATGATGGCTTGCGCAATCAATCGGAATAAATATCAACTATTCTCGTTTATTTTTAATTATCCCAGAATTGGCAAAATACCAGTTTTTTTTTTTTTTGGTCGTTGAGGTACAGTTTGCACCACGCTGATGAGGGCCAACAACCCGAAATGCGTATGTGGTTAGCTTTTCTTGATTAATCAAGAATGGGTATTTGGCCAATTCTGGAATAATTAAAAATCAACGAGAATTGTTTATTATTTATTCCGATAGATGCGCAAGCCATCAGAAACTTTCAGCTGCACGATAAGGAGATGCCTTTTTTCATAATACATATATCTGTTAAATGAACTTATATATCTTTAATAAATAATATCGTAGCCGTTAGCTATTATTCCTTATTAGAAACGAAAAACATAATAAATAGGTCTTACCTCCGTTCTTATTCTTTTTCGTATATATATATTGACAAAAGTTATTAGTACGCGTAATAAAACAAAAAATTAAAAAACTAGGGCCTAAAGTAATAGTAACTAAACACACAAAAGCGTACACTCATCCGATTGAAGGATCGAGAATTCCTGCACTCCATATATAACAATGTGGTCAGGATGGATATCATACTCGCGGTCTATTACGAAGAAGAAACGGAGCACCTCCTCGGGCTACTCACGCTGTCAAATTATATTGACAAATATTTGCATTTTTTTAATCTTATCTTAGATTTTAGTGGGAAAATGTTGTTTGATAGTGAACCAATCTCTCCCGCCTTCTCATTGGACGAATGTGGCCATGTTTGTATATAAAGGGGGGGTTTAAGGGAATGCGAGAGGGAGTGTGGGATAAAGTTTTGTGTAGAGACACTTATAGTGTTCTCTTCGTATTTTTATCCGAGTCTGGTGATCTCTTCGCATTCCCTGTGTAACCTTGTGTCCGATCTCTACCTAAGCAGCAATAAAGATAAGTACTGTGTTTTTATTTTATTTAACAAATCGTGTTTTTTTACCCCCTTTTTGTTGTTGGTGTTGTCCTCTTGAGTGTACGTTTTTCTGTGTTTAAGTTACTCTTACTGTAGGCCCTAGTTTATTGCTTTTTGTGTGATAACCCGTAAAAGTAACTTTTATCGGTGTGATGCCCGTACAAAGTAAAAAAAAATTGTCACTACATTAATAAAAAGAAGCGTATCACCAGAAACCTGTCGTATTATTTCAATCTATATTCAGGAGATTTAAAACAGTGAATATGAAGACTGAAATAGATCTATAGCTCGAAAGATTATGTTAGATATAACGAGGGATGTGGTAAACTAAAGAAATCTGGATGGAAATTTTGTCGGGAGGAAATTGATCTAAAGATACAAGGGTCGCCTCTCCCGTCAAAATGGTATAAAATTGTCTTATTAAAAAAAAAAAAAAGAATCATATGTTTGAGAAATAGTTTAAATTTCTTGAAAGCTATATACAGTTCAACAAAGTCTTGTTCAAAACAGAGTTCACGTATAACCAAATTTCTTTAAAGAGACAAGGGTCGCCTCTCCCGTCAAAATAGACGTCTAAAACCAGACGCCATCTATTGACCGTCGCGCAACCATGGTCTCTAGGTGGACGCTTCTCAGTTTGCCAAAGCTGGTGTTGTGGCTTTGTCACCGACCCGAGGCCGCTAGTTTGTGGCAACGGTCAATAGATGGCGTCTAGTTTTGAAGGTCTATTTTGACGGGAGAGGCGACCTTTAAAGAAATTTGGTTATACGTGAACTCTGTTTTGAACAAGACTTTGTTGAACTGTATATAGCTTTCAAGAAATTTAAACTATTTCTCAAACATATGATTCTTTTTTGAAATAAGACAATTTTCTACCACTTTTACTGTCTTGATAAATTAATGAGAGACACTGGCTCATCAGTGGTGAACCCTCCCAGCGGTTTCGCCAGTTTAATCTACCATTCCGCTGTAATATTGCATTTGGATGTTTTTATTCAATATTGATACTGAAACTGAGCTGAGGATATGCATTTTTTAAAAATATATTAATATATGAAAAAAATGATAGAAAAAAAAAGAATAAAAAGATCAGGTATTGATAACAAAAATAAAAATGGCATATCCTGACCAGAAGTACATGTGCTTTACAGAAGGCAGAGCGCCATCTGGTGGCACAGAAATCAACTAAACATTGATTTAGCCTGTTCCCTAATTTTTCATGTTCCCTGCTCCCTGTTCCTATATTTATATATATCTGTAAAGTATTTAAAGAACTTATAATAGAAAATTAATAATTAGTTTATTTTTCTTTATCACAGATTGGCGGTTTTCGACAAATTACAAAAAATTAAAAAAAGAATAAAATAAGACGATGTAACTCTTTTTTATTTACTTGATAAAAGAAAGCTTTCGGGAAAGTTATTTTTCAGCTAACTAAAACGTTTACCATAGACGTTTTATTTAGTTGAAGAAGAGCTTGCCCGAAAGCATTCTTTAATCAAGTAAATAAAAAGAGTTGCGATGTTCTATGATTTTTCAAGTTTATTTTTATTAAGCCAAAAGAGCAAGAGAACGACTTCACTTTAAAGCTTATTCGTTTTAATAAAATGAAACCATATTGATAAATTTCTCTATTGTAAGAAAGAGTTTTACAAAATACAATTATTTATTATTAAAAATAAATATACGAGTATCCTCAATTTACTAATATACAGTGCGGCAAATAATTTTTAAGACTCGCGCTAGATAAAGGCCAATAGCAGAGCCAGTTATGAAATTGCGCATGCGTATATATATTCGAAGCCTTATCTAGCGCGTAGCTTTGTTTCAGCCATTTTGGTTAACTCTTTAAAAACATACAGGCGATTTTTGAAAAGTAAAATTTTTTGTTCGTCGGAATTCTGAGATGGAACAGAGAGCGGTCATTAAATTTAATGCAAAACTTGGTAGAAGTGCATCGGAAACATATATTTTGATGAAGCAAGTTTATGGTACGTTATGTTTGAGTAAATCAAATGTTTTCATTTGGCACAAACGTTTTTCGGATGGAAGAAATACGCTAGAAGATGATAAGCATACTGGACGACCAAGTTCTTCAAAGACACCAGAAAGTATAGAAAAAGTGCGAGAATTTGTTGAAAACAATGATGGCAGAGGTTTTACACATCAACAAAGAAACGATTCGAACCATTCTGCATGAAGATTTAGGTAAAACTAAAGTCTGTACTAAATTTGTTCCACACACTTTAACGGGCGAGCAGAAATCAGTGTGAAAATAATTCAAACTTCCTGAAATCAATTGTTACGGGTGATGAAACATGGTGTTTTCAGTATGACCCAAAGACAAAGCGCCAAAGTGCCGAATAGAAGTCAAAAAACTCTCCACAAGCCAAAAAAAACGCGAAAAGTGCCATCAAAAATCAAAACAATGCTGATTACCATTTTCGATAGTAGAGGTATTATCCACAAAGAATTTGTTCCCGCTGGACAAACCATTACTGGAGAGTATTATTTAAACTTTTTGAAACGTTTGATTGCCAGAATTCGTCGCATTCGTCCAGAATATCGCGATGAAGACAGTTGGTGTTTGCTGCATGATAATGCACCGAGTCACTCCTCACTCATTGTTCGTCGCTTTTTGGCCAAAAATAACGTCTGTGTGTTGAATCATCCTCCGTACTCGCTTTATTTAGCACCATGTGACTTTTATTTATTTCCAAAAATAAAATTGAAGTTAAAAGGTTGTTTTTTTTATGATATCCCGACCATCCAGAGAGCTGCGACGAGCACTTTGGAGGCGATTCCTCAAAGTGGCCTGCAAGAGGCATTTAATTCCTTATTAAATCGTTGTAACATATGTATTGAATCCAGAGGGGATTATTTTGAATAAAAAAATAGTAGAAATTGAATTAGCTTGTTTATGTTTTATTTTACAAACCCATTCTTAAAAATTATTTGCCACACTGTATATATATTTGTTATGAAAACATATTTTGCGGAAGAGCTTTGCTCGATGCAATACCTTGAAATTATATGTATGTTCCTCTACAGACCTATAAGCTTATGCCCATAGTTCACTAAACACCCCTAAGCTGCCTTCCATAGAAAATACAGGGTATATTCCAAACCAATACAATAGTAGAGCGGTCTAGAGATTAATTTGGCGAAACCACTGAGAGGGTTCACTACTGATGAGCCAAGCCCTCTCATTCAAAAACTCATATCATTGCAGTAAGGTCTGTAGAGATAATATTTGATGATATTTAAAAGAAGCGCATTGCCAGTAAATTTATTTGTGTAAAATTTTAAGGATTGATGGCAATTAAATTTAATTTAATAAAATATTTATATAATCGTTTTTTTTTTTCGATATAATTTTCTTATAACAAAATGTTATTTTTATTTTATTTCTATAAAAAAAATCTTTACACATAGTACAAATATAATTGTAAACATAAAATAAGTTTGAAGTTATGTGGCGTTAAGTTTGTTATTGACATAAATATGTTATAATACCTTGATAAAGGTTGGCGTTCAGCTAACTGAAATATTGGTAAATAAATTATATTTTTGATCCAATATATGCTTTTTTAACAAAGAGCAATAACGCGCCATCTATACATATAAAATGAAAGGATTTAAAAGCACGAATGTTTCTTTTATACATAATACAAACTTCTACTGTCCTTACTGCGATGAAAAAATATTTTGGGAGGACTCTTGGCTCATATATTTTTTCATCGCAGTAAGGGCAGTAGAAGTTTGTATTATGTATAAAAGAAACATTCGTGCTTTTAAATCCTTTCATTTTATATGCCTTTTTATTATGATGCATCAACGTGCTGTTATGAATATTCCTACCGCTGGGATGGTTCACCATTGATGAGCCAGGCATTGTCTTTAATTTTTTTTTTCCATTGCAGTAAGGATAGTAGAAATTGTTTAATTTTCAAAAGAATCTTACGCGTCTATAATAGTTTTGAATATTCATATACCTTTTTAATTAAATTAAATAATAAAACGACATTTGAAATACTATCCCGCATGTGTTTCTTTTCAGCGAAAATTCAAAATTTATTTCAAGGGGAGAAATAACGATTATTTCTAACCTTTTGGATGAGGTATGACAGGGTTGATTGTGAAGAGTAATGATAAACGGAAAAATAAAAGTGTCCGAGGATGGGAATCGAACCCACAGTGTTCAGCTTACCGGGCAGATGCCATGTCCACTAGGCTAATAATATTGTAGCGTAGAAAAATCAAGTTTTTGTATATTTGAAGGTGTGAAAGTATTTATTGATAACGTCACGGCGACCAGTCGACAATTATTAACAAACCAACCAAACTATCTACAGCTAGAGAATATCGAGCAAGCAAGCTAGGTAACTAAATGATGATTTTACAAATAATAAATCTGTTTCCAAATATTTTTTCATTGAATAATTAAATTAAATAATAAATAATTTCTTCGCCACAATATAGTATATTTATTAAAAATGTATTAATATAATTAATAAGTTTGAATGAAAAAAGAAATCACAATGAAGTTGTAACTTTACCGCTACTGGGGGAAGAAGTGAAAGGTCGAAATGATAATTAGTAACATTCGGGATCGATAGATGGCGCCACTATCTGATGTAGCGCTGTTATTATGGGGAAAGCTATATAACCGAATTACTTTACGTTGCTTTCTATAAATATAATTAACCTCTCTTTATACAAACTCTCTCTTATTAATATACTTATAATAATCATAAAAAAACAAAAAAATGGCAATTCCTGACTATTATGAGCCATTTTTAGATTGCAGAGCGCCATCTAGTGGAACAAAAATTAACTAAACGTTGATTTAACTTTTCTCTGATATTTGGCCAACTCAATTTCGTGATAAATCGAAAAAATTCAACCCTGTACGCGTTCCGGGTTATTGGCCCTTGTTAGTGTAGTGTAGACTGTTCCTCTACGACCTAAAGTTTGGTCCCAGAGGCTTCCTGAGAAATCAATAAATGGGTATTTAAGGCTAAGTTTATCTAAATACGCTTTTTATTTTTTTTCTTATTTTTTTCACATGATAATTTATATATAATATATTTTTTACGTTTTGTTCACATGTCATTCTTATATGAATAGGTAATCTTTGAAGTTTTATTATTGTTTTTTTTTATATATTTTTTGAATTTATCAAATAGACGTGATATTAAAATATTTACGTCTATTACAGAGGAAACAAACAAACAAAACAACAAACAAATTTATTTATTTTTTTTTTATAATTAAATATTATCTTTTTATTTTATTAAAAATACCCATTCCAAGAGTCTAGCATCAGCATCACTATAAATGGAAAACCGAAAAATGTAATATAACAGCGGTATGATAGATTAAACTGGCGAAACTGCTGGGAGGTTTCACCACTGATGAGCCAGGCCCTCTCATTAATTTTTCCCATTGCAGTAAAGACATTAGAAATTGTTTATTTTTAAAAAGAATCATACACGTCTATAATAGTTTCGAATTTTGATAACAGATGGCGCGCTAATGTATCATAATTAAATATTTACACATTTTCATGTATTAATCGACAGAGTTCATAAAATTTATATAGACAAAGTGGCTGATGTAAGAGAGTTAAATGATTTAGATCAGGGAACAATCGATGTCTCACTTCTGTAAAGTTTGGACAGTCGTAATTATGTAATTAAAAGGACAATTATATCATGTATTTTATCGATATTTGCTATTGATTCTATATTTGTGTTGTATCGAAAAATCAAAATCTATTCTGTATATTCAAGGAGTTTTTTTTCTTGCCCCTAGTTCACGTGGTACAGGCCATGATTATTATGGTGGGTAGAAGTTGGCGACTGTTTTTACTGTAAGTACACCACATGTCTACATATGTGAAAAGCAGTTCGACTTTGCACTTACAAATGTGCCAGAGCCCCGTTTGATTACCTACACTCGCTGGTGGTTTCCGAACATGAACTCCCCAAATGGCAGGGATCTGTCTAGATTCAAGGCGGCTTTAAGCTCCTGATCCGGACGTGCCCTCGGAGAGCGCTACGTCGATTGTAAATATATCTCTTCATTCCTACCATTCTTATTACCTTATAACTCCCTTTGAGTGTAAAGATTGACAAGATGTCAATAAAGTTGTTTAATTGTCAAAATTGTCACTCGCTGGTGGAGTGACTTTTGCAAGAATCGGGGGCCATTGGAGCTTTTTTTTATCAGAAAAAAAGTGCCCAATGCGGGAATCGAACCAGGGTCGTGCGGTCGAAAACCAACGGTTTAGACTATCCTTCCACCGACCCCCTGTATTCAAGGTGTTAACTTTAACTGTAGATATATTCGAACAAATCTAAGCTTATATTTATGTTGTTTTTGTCTTCATTGAATGTCAACGTTCATGTTATCAAAATAAAATATAGGACACCAAAATCTATCAAATTACGAAACTATTATAGACGCGTAATATTCTTTTTAAAATAAAACAATTTCTACTGCCCTTACTGCAATGGAAAAATTAAAGGGAGGGGCTGGCTCATCAGTGGTAAACCCTCCCAGCGGTTTCGCCAGTTTAATCTACCATACCTCTGTTATATTGCATTTTTGGAACTTCCTTTTATAGTGATACTGAGAGATGCTTGACTCTTCAAATGGGTATTTTAGATTACTATGGACGTAAGGTTTTAGGACAGCAAATTACATACAATTATAATCTATAATTACCTATTTGCAAAAAAAAAAAAGTAAAAACAAACGACCAGTGACAAACTTTCCACTTTCTTAATTTTTGAACATGAATGTGAGTATGATAAAGGTGTGTATTTATAAATGTATATTACAATTCCGATATTCTATAACTTTGGATATTATTTAACTCGCTGAGTACATTGACAAATGTTACTTTTACGGGTTATCACACAAAAATCAATAAACTAGGGCCTACCGTAAGAGTAACTTAATACACAGAAAAACGTACACTCAAGAGTACAACACTAACAACAAAAAGGAGATTAAAAAACTCACGATTTGTTAAATAAAATAAAAACAGTACTTATCTTTTTTTTTTGCAGCGTTGATAAGGAGCGGACCGGGGTTACACAGGTATGCGAGGAGATCACGAGACAAGCACACAGAGAACGCTTTAAGCTTCTCCACTCGAACACCACTCCACGACTCCTCGCATTCCGTTTCAACCCTCTTTTATATACAAACATGGCCACATTGGTCCAATGACGTGGGAGATCAGTTCACTTAACAAATAAACAACATTCTTATCGCATAACTGAGAAGATTAAAACTGCTATGTTTGTCAAATAATATGACAACATAGGTAGAAATTGTATATTGAATTGACTATAGTGAAGGACATTTTGCCGGGAGGATATTGATCCATAAAAAGGAAGGTCACCTCTACCGTCAAAATAGACGCAAAAATTATGCGTCGTCTATAGACCGTCTTTATACGAACCAGCAGAATCGGTTTAGCGATAAAGCCCAACACCAGCTTTGGGAATTCGGAATTTTCTAAAACTGGTGTTGTATTTGTCATTCACTTGATTGTCATTCAGTACACTCACTTGATTAAGTTTCAAATATTTAATCAAATACTTCGCAAAAGGTTTCTAATTAATCATAATTGGCAAGCTCTTTTTCGAGTTAAAGAACTCTTATACAGGCATATTTATTCTAATTATATACAATTTAAAATTAACTCCGCCTTTGCCGGTCCCAAGCCCGGATGAAAAAGGAGGAGGGGGAGCAGTAACAAGCTCGCTAAAAAACCTGGATTCAGCTGGCCTGGCTGGTAGTACCCTGTAAGGGCTCCTAATCCAGGAATACAGGATGAGCAGTGTTTGTACTCCATGTTAGGAGCGGCTGCACATGGCTTCTGTTCCTCATGTCAGAGACGACTATTTCTTTTGAAGCTAAGTCAGCCTGCCACTGAATAGTGCTCTCAGTCTTAATGACAAAGGCAGACGCATACTACTTCACCCAGTCATGATGGTTGTCAAGCAGACACCATCAAGGGTCGCAACTTGGTATCCTAATATGATTGAGTGGAGATAAGAAAGAAGAAAATAAATATTTGTACACAGCCCACGACTGAACTTGACCCATCAGACCCGCTCTGGATATTGTTTTTATAAAATTTACTTCGAATGTTCACTGATACTTTGATACTAAACTACTAAACAATTTAGATACAATATATAAAAAACGAGTCTCTTCTTATTTATTATCTTGACAACCATCATGACTGGGTGAAGTAGAATGCCTTTGTCATTGAGACTGGGAGCACTACTCAGTGGCAGGCCACTGACTTAGCTCCAATATGAAATGGCCGCCTCTGACATGAGGAACAGACACCATGTGCAGCTGCTCTTAACATGGAGTACAGACTCATCCTGTATCCCTGGATCAGGAGCCCTTTCAGGGTACTATCAGCCAGGCCAGCTGAGCCCAGGTTTTTGGCAAGCTTATTACTTATGAAAAAAGGCATCTCCTTATCGAGCAACTAAAAGTTGCTGATGGCTTTCGCCATCTATCGGAATAAATATCAACTATTCTCGTTGATTTTTAATTATTCCAAAATTGGCCAAATACCTATTTTTGATTAATCAAGAAAATCTAACCACGACGCGTTTCGGGCTGTTGGCCTCATCAGCGTGGTGCAAGCTGTACCTCAACGACCAAAAAACTGGTCATTCAGGCATCCAGAAAAATCATGAAACGGGTAGTTAAGGCCAGAAATGTGTGAGACCGCGACACAATGTGAAAAAAATAGTACAAATATGATATTGTACTGGGATAAGGTGCATACATTATGAAAAAAGGCATCTACTTATCGTACAACTGAAAGTTGCTGATGGCTTGCGCCATCTATCGGAATAAATATCAACTATACTCGTTGATTTTTATTTATTCCAGAATTAGCCAATAATCCATTCTTGATTAATCAAGAAAAGCTAACCACGGACTTATTACTGTTTCCCCTCTTCCTTTTTTCATCCGGGATTGTGACTGGCAAAGGCGGAGACAGCGGGTCTTATAGTCTTGAATCCAGTCACGCATAAAGGTGTTTACAAATATTTATTTTGAAATGTTTATACTTGGAGGAAACGCCTGTGGAAGATTTTTTAACTCGAAAGCTTGCCCATGTCAATAAATTATAAAAGAAACTTTTTGTGGAGTTGTTGATTAAGTATTAAAAATATTTTATACATATTCTAACTCGATGGAATATTTCAAATAATTGAGCACATTTGTAAGTGCAAAGTCGAACTGCTTTCCACATGTGTAGACATGTGGTGCACTTACAGTAAAATCAGTCGCCTTCTTCTACCCACCATGATTACCGGTACTGGCATATTTGTAAGTGCAAAGTCGAACTGCTTTTCACATGTGTAGACATGTGGTGCACTTAACAGTAAAATCAGTCGCCTATTTCTACCCACCATGATTACCAGTACTGGCATATTTGTAAGTGCAAAGTTGAACTGCTTTTCACATGTGTAGACATATGGTGCACTTACAGTAAAAGCAGTCGCCTTCTACTACCCACCATGATTACCGGTACTGGCATATTTGTAAGTGCAAAGTTGAACTGCTTTTCACATGTGTAGACATGTGGTGCACTTACAGTAAAAGCAGTCGCCTTCTACTACCCACCATGATTACCGGTACTGGCATATTTGTAAGTGCAAAGTTGAACTGCTTTCCACATGTGTAGACATGTGGTGCACTTACAGTAAAAGCAGTCGCCTTCTTCTACCCACGATGATTACCGGTACTGGCATATTTGTAAGTACAAAGTCGAACTGCTTTTCACATGTGTAGACATGTGGTGCACTTACAGTAAAAGCAGTCGCCTTCTTCTACCCACGATGATTACTGGTACTGGTACATTTGTAAGTGCAAAGTTGAACTGCTTTTCACATGTGTAGACATATGGTGCACTTACATAACCTACTGTGGTGCACCTACTTCTACCCACCATGATTATCATTGCCTGTACCACGTGTACTAGGGATAAGCAAAAAAAAAAGATCATTTATCGATCAGAGTTCTCTAACTTGCATGTAACACGCCAGTATTTGATTTATTCAATTGATTCTTCTCTTTTATTCTAGATGTATTGTTTCTTCGTCTATTCCTTCGCAATGACTAGTATAACCAACGATTTGTTGAATATAATACATCAGCGCGTTATCAGTTATAAGGGGAATTTAAACTAGTTTTTAACGTTTATGTTTATTTTTGAATTTGTTGAATGACTATACACTCATGGACAAAACTTAAGGAAATGGGAAGTCTAATATATAAACGACCCGAAAAATGGCATCAGAAAAGTTGGCTCTTTAATCATGACAACGCACTGCCACATACGGCCATCACTGTACAATTCTATTTGGCTAAACACGGAATTGCTTTACTACCCCAGCCACCCTATTCTCCTTGACTTGCTCCCAACGACTTTTTCACTTTTTACCCTAAAATTTAAAAAAAAAGTCTTAAAAGGACGTCGATTTGACTAAATACCTGAAATAAAGGAGAATACGAAGAATATTTTGAAAAGCCTGAAAGATGAGGATTTTCAGAGGTGTTTTGTTATCTGGAAAAAAAGATGGAACAAGTGTATAGATAGTGACGGTGATTATTTTGAGAAATTTCAAATAAAACTTTATTATAATTTTGTATTTCTTTAGATATTTAGCATTCCTGGAAATTATTGATCACACTATGTATATGCTAAAAGGTACAACTTCTTTAAGTTTTATCCATGCGTGTATTTCAAACCTTTTTATTTTTCATAAATTAGTATAAATGAAATAGCATTCAAATAAAATCCCTAAATCACCGATTATAAAAATCCTTAATTCTACTATACACACTAAAACAAACTCAAGATACATCAACTCTTCCCTTATAACGATTTGTAAATAAACACCAAATTTATTCCATTGAAACAAATACTAGGTTAAAACGAACTTTGAAAATAGTCATTTTTGAGACTAAAAATCGTAATTTCTCATTAAAATGGCTATATAGTGAACCTAAAGTTCAGTCTCCTTGGAGTTAACTATAGAGAGAAATTACATTATTTATTAATTATCTAAAATGTAATTAACAATTCGAATATCTAATTAATTGCTATAAACATCTGTAGTTTGAATAGCTAGTGTGCGTAGAAAGAGAATTGGTGTATATATCCTGCTGGGCAACGAACCAACCAAATTCATTATTTGTCAAGAAGTGCGTGACACGTGTAGTGAGATAATGACAACTCATGTTAATAAGTGTTCTCCGAACTGTCGTCGACCGGGAGCACGCGAGGGGCGGGGCGTGGTTGACACTCCTCCCTGGGTCAGAGCAGCGCTGGAGTCTTGTAGATCATCTATCTACAGTGTAGACAGATAGATACCCGCCAGAACTGGTGTAGCGAGTGTAGCTATGGATCACCCTAGCCTGCAGTCTTGTAGATCATCTATCTACAACCATAGTATAGAGAACACTGGGCAGAGAGTGCAGTACGTATCATTGGAACCCTAGCCAACAGTCACGTAGATCATCTATCTACAACCTTAGTGTAGACTGCACTAGGCAGCGAGTGCAGTACGAATCACCTTGACTAGCATCTCCCCGGAATTGAATACTCAGTGCTGCACAGCAGAGCTGGAACTTTAACCAAAAGTGTCGTAGATCATTTATCTACAAGCTTAGTATAGACAGCATTGGGCAGTGAGGGCAGTACGGATCACTCTAGTCAGAATCTCCCCGGCAATGACTACCCAGTGCTGTAGATCAATCCTAGCCAACATCTTCATCCATGGTAGACCTAACTACAACCTTATTGTAGACAGACACCTCCGCGGCATTGTCGACACAGTGCAAATATAGCCAACAACCTCATTGATATATTTACAACTTTAATGTAGACTGAAACAACACCTAACAAAACTGGCTTCTCACCTATCAGAGCTGCACTGGAACCCTAGTCATAAGCATAATAGACATAGCTACAACTCTATGTAGACATATATATGATACCTTCCCGACACTGGCTACCCAGTGCAGCACAGATCAGATCAAAACTGGAAACCAAGACAACACCTCCCTGCACTGGCTAGTTACTGAGTACAATACTAGTCAGTGAAGCACTGGAAACCTAGTAAACTGTATCATAAACCTAGATACAACTCATATATAGACAGGGATAACCCCTTCCTTGATGCTCTCTTGATTTGTATAAGACGTTCCCAGGAAAAAAGGAAGAACTGTCTAAAAACTTATTTTTCTAAATTAGTTCTTTCCAGCCATTTGTTCCCATCTGAAAGACCCTTCATGTTTGACTACACACAAGAATAGCAGCCGCATGGGACGTCTATTATAAACTATATTGCAAGCCATATTTACACACGTGCATCTTGAACATTATATATGCGAGGAACAGGAGAGAATCAATCAACGGGCGAATAAAATGGACACTATATACTGATTAAAAATTGGAACGCTCTCACTGTTTTGCCTGTCATCCTTATGCAGGAGCCATGCTCAAACTGATTGAAGATGCTCAAACTGTTTAAGCCTAGGATATATTCTAGTGAATGTTCATTGTTATATGAATCGGGCAGAAATGTGGTATCAGACGAAAAGAGTTGAAAGAACATTTACAGAAATAATTGCCGTTTTTCTAAAATTGTTAGAGATTTGAATGTTTTACTTGATTTTGATCTATTTTCTCAATACCCATTTTAATGGTACAAACGAGATGAAAATAGAGAGCAGACATTTAAAATGGCGGAAAAAGAGGCATTTCTTCACTATTCGAATGAGCATTTAAACCAAAGCGTACAAAGGCATCGTAAACACACAGTCTATACCACGCTCACGAGAGCCAAACACTCAAAACGCGTTCGTGGATGGTTTTTCTTGATGAATCAAGAAAAAGGGAGCTCAGGAATGTAATTAAATCAACGTTTAATTTATATTTATTCTGATAGATGGTGCTCTTCCATCTTTACACTCATGGATAAAATTTAAGGAAGTTGTACCTTTTAGCATGTATATCGGGATTTAGTCAACAACTCTGAAAGATACACTAATGGACAAAACATAAGGAAGTTGTACCTTTCAGCATGTATATCGGGATTTAGTCAACAACTCTGAAAGATACACTCATGGACAAAACTTAAGGAAGTTGTACCTTTTAGCAGGTATATCGGGATTCATACAATAACTCTGAAAGATATTACAGTGACCTTTATTGAAGACACACGAGATAACCAAGTATGTGTACCATCATGGACAAAATTTAAGGAAGTTGTACCTTTTAGCATGTATATCGGGATTTAGACAATAACTCTGAAAGATATTACAGTGATCTTTATTGAAGACACACGAGATAACCAAGTGTGAACAAAATTGCTTTTGTCTTCTTAAAAAAATAAATAAACAGACGACTGGTAATATTGTCACAGAATAATTATTGTAAATACTATGCAGTTAGTTTATCAACTAAAATATTTGGCTACGTCAATACTCACATCACCTTTCTTGTAGATTATCACTTGTATAATTGTTATCACGTTTTGTATTCTATAGATTTTGTTAATAAATTATTTTTAACTTAAACTTTTGGAATAGTTGTCTTCTCTGCTGTAACAGTATCAAAGACATTCCATTTCCTTAAGATTTGTCCATGCGAGTATAAATGATCATTTGAAAGAGTCGAAAATTACCCTTTTTTTCATTTAAAAACTTGTACAACAACAACAACAATTGCTTTATTAGGACATTTCCGTCCTGTAAGGACTCGACATACATTTTCATGGAGAAAGGGAAAAAAAAACATAAACAAAGGAGAGAAGGGAAAATGAAAAGGAAATCAAAGTATTCAACATAACTATACAAATTAACTATGGATTTAAAAATTTGTATTGAATTCTAGAAGAGAATCAAATTATTCCATTGTAAACATGGTTCTAAATCTATATGTATATACGATATATGCTATTCTATAACAAAACACTTTCTAAAACAAATCTAGATAGTCTACGTTCTCTCATAGAATTCCAATAAATTACAATCAACTGTGAAAAATGAAATATAAAATCCATCACGTGGGCTGTGTGTTGAACAAAATGTAATCATTATTACAGCTTCTATAATTACAAATGATTGATAAGGTACAATTTGTATTATAGATTAGAGAAACACAATGTAATAAGATCTATCCAAATTAATAAAATCATTATACACACATTTGTAGCGGCTCCTAAATATTAACTTTTCATATTTCCATTATAAGTTTTAATTTGTTTAATAACTATCTGATTCAAATATTAAATTAAATTATTCATCTTATAAATATATAATGCTCATAAAATATGCTTTATTAAAATTATATAAATTAACATTAATATCACATTATTTGTTGTCATATCAATATAATAAAATAATTATACATCATTCTAAATATAAATCATAAATCATATAAAATATAAATATTTATCTATAATATATCAAACACATATATCTAACATTTTATAATCTAGAAATGATATTTGGCCAATACACACAGACACAAAGAACATCAACATGTAGTATACAACAATACTTCTGATAATTTGTATTAAATAAATTTAATTAAAAGTTGATTTTACGATAAATAATTTGTTGTCTGACTCCGCTTAGAATTTCATACCAACCAACAACACATTAATTGTTAATTAGATTTGGTCTTATTTACATTGTGTTTCTAATCTATAATACAAATTGTACCTTATTACTTGTGATTGTAGAAAATTCAATCATGATTACATTTTGTCTAACATTGCACGAGGGAAATTTCAGAAATCTATATTTAAAAAATAATCAATTACCTTTTCTTTTTTCAACAAAAAAAAATGTATTTCGTAATTAATTCCAAATTCGAAAGCTTTTGAAATGAATTCAACTCATGGACAAAACTTAAGGGAGTTGTGACTTTTAGCATGTATATCGGGATTCTACAATAATTCTGAAAGATATTTGATACACAGTGATCTTTATTGAAGACACGAGATGACCAAGTGTGAACCAAATTGTCTCTGTCTTCTTAAAAGAAAATAGACAACCATCGACATAAAAATATGAAATTTCCTTAAGTTTTGTCCATGAGTATTCTTTTCTCTACAGATGTTTATCTTAGTGAACAGTATATCTGCTCATTTCCATAGTTTGCTTGGATAATATTTCTGAGATTCCACCCTTCAGTGTAGCATATATAATCAGAATTGTTCAATTTAGCATTAGAGCTATAAGAAGCAGTCTGGTTGATTAATTTGGCCAAACCGCCAGGAAGTTTCACCACGGGTGAGCCAAGCTATCCCAATATTTTTCATCGCAGTAAGGACAGTAGAAGCTTATTTTATGTATAAAAGGAACATTCGTGCTTTAAAGTTTTCATTTACTTGATATAGATGGCGCGTTATTGCGACACCATTGTCGTGTCAAGAATGACCAAATGATGATAAAGAAAGGATCGGTAAGGATTTCTGTTCCTCTTTATTTACCTTCGTGTATCATGGAGAAAAAGTAACATACAACATCCAACAGTCAACAACAGGGAGGATGAATTCACTCTTGGCTACCAATTGGGCTTATTCCTTTTTTGACTGGCTCATAGGCCACCCTTACCTATTCTTGGCGCCACACATGGGGCCGAACTTACCCTGCTGACTACCACGGCAATAACGAATCTTTCTTTCTTTCATCGCCATAACAATGCAATTGACGAAGCCCTTGAAGTGAATGAGAAGAGGAAGACCTGTTGAAGAGTAATTTATAAATTTATCCCAAAAGTTTGTGTTTTTTCTTAAAAACTTTCATTTTTCTTATTACTTGACGAATAATATTATGACGGCGAATACATAATAATACATATTACAATTACTCTTTATGATGCATTAGCACACCATCTGTTATGAAAATTCGAAACTATTATAGACGCGTAAGATTCTTTTTGAAATTAAACCATTTCTACTGCCCTTACTGCAATGGAAATGAGCCAGGCCCTCCCAATAATTTTTCCATTAGTAAGAACAGTAGAAATTGTTTAATTTCAAAAAGAATCATACGCGTCTATAATAGCTAGAAATACTCTTTATGTATAATACAAAGACATCTACTTATATATTTGCCTTATTCTGTCTGTTTGTCTGTTTGAAGCTCACGGATGGGATTTTTCATAACCATCGGTGGTTCAGTGGTAGAATGCTCGCCTGCCACGCGGGCGGCCCGGGTTCGATTCCCGGCCGATGCATTTTTTTTTTTTTTTACAATTTTTAAAACTCATTTATATATTATACAAGAATGACATCCACGGCGCCAATTTATAATTGTAACGAATAGTATTTGAATAAAAGCATTTAATCGGGTAAAACCCGGGCGTTGCCCGGGTCATTCGTATATAATAATTGTATAAACGAATGCAAGACAAAATCACCGCGAATGTTTCTTTTTTTTTAAGGCAATTATCGTTATTTATCGTTAATTTTTGTTTCGATTTTATTGAAAAAAAAAAAACGATATGGTGCCTTTAAAAAATGATCTTTATTACTATGCAGTTTTCTATTTAGTCAATATACCTAAGTTCATGTTGCAAATGTAATTATCTCTATCGATTTAGTAGGTGAAATGCAAAAAAAAAAATCGAAATGATGAAATCTTTATGAAAATTCACATTTTTATTTTTATATTTTCAAGACACACACAGTTTGGGGCGGGACGTTTCACAAGAGAGACATCCACGGCGCCAATTTATAATTGTAACGAATAGTATTTTAATTAAAACATTTTAAAAACACACAGTTTGGAACGGGACGTTTCACAAGAGTGACATCCATGGCGCCAATTTATAATTGTAACGAATAGTATTTGAATTAAAACGTTTTTAAAATATATACGCACTCGGGTAAAATCCGGGCGTTGCCCGGGCCATTCGTCTAGTCATACATAACGGAAAATAATATTATGGCGAATAATACTGTTATTTAATTTTTTTGCAAGTGTTTAAGAACTTTTGGGACACCTTGTAGTTCGAAAGATTGTATATTTTGAATAAATTTGTAAAGAACTTGTTAAACAGAAGGTGTTTTAATAATTTCAACAGCAATCCAGGGTTTTAAGTTTCTTGCACCATTTTTATTTCTCTAGCTTTAAAGCTAACATGCCTTTCAACAGAAGCACCTTTAAGAATAACTTCTAGCTAACTATACACAGAAGGTTTTTTTTATAATAGAGAGCACCATGGCTCGAAGTTTCTCTCTAATGAACTAGAGAATATATATATATTATATAAATATATTAAGATCAAGATACACAATTGACTGGATATAATTTTATATGGTGAACTAAACATTTGCTCCAACCACCTTGGAGACTTTCTTAACCTGCTGGATATCCCAACTTTATTGTCGCGTAATCTTTCCAAAATAAGCTCTGAGCTCTCCTTGTATTCTGATAAAATGCGTGTGCTCTTTAAATTAAGCGTTAGAGGTTGTCGCCCAGAGGACTATGCCTACTTTACAAAGACGTCAGGTATCTTACGTGTTAGATCCTGTTCAAAACGGGGAAGACAGGAAGCAACTAGCTGGTTTAAAGGTCGATTTCCTACTCGGGAAAGAACATCCAGTCTGAGCAGCGAGTGGATGGGTGTGAACGAAAGTTTTCCATCTAGAAGCTTTGGTTTAGCTGACTTACTGATGCAGAAAATAAATAAACTAATAGGTTTGATTGGAGATTATATGTCTGTGGGAAGCCCTACTGTTTATGTAAGTAAAGTGTCTACTAAGGTAAAGAGAGGGATGGGTACAGCAAATAGACCAAGAGATATAATAACATCTACCCATGATAATACTCTAGTTCCCCAGCAAGCCTTTTCTCTCCCCCTTGACACATTGTAAATAACATTGCTGATTATTGTAACTATTGTATATACCCTCTTCTACTTGGAGAAGTTGTATAAGACCAAAGGGTCATAACAGGGACTTTTGTTGTTGTTATTACTGTTATTCTTGCATGTACCCTACATTTCCGTGCTTGGAGAATTCGTATAAGAGTAAAATGCATTAATAAAGCTTTTTGTTGTTGTTGTTGTTTTTCTCTAAGTGGGTGTTCCAGGAATGCCATGTCGTTTTATTGATCTCTTTGTTTTCTCTGCTACCGATTTGCCCGTTTAGAACTGTGATCAATACAGCCTTCTATTTTGTTTTCTCAAATTTATTTCTCTTTGTTAGCGTTTTACTTATTATTTATATGTTTGTTTGTAGAAAGAAACATAAGTTAACTTTGATTTTTAGACCAATTTCCTCCCGGTAAAATTTCTATCTATATTTTGGCCATAGATTTGGCCCAGCCACTTTGCCAACTAAACACCTCTTTGGCAGATTGTGAAGATTCCATTAGATCCAGTGTGAATTTCATTGAATAAAGTCCTCCCTGGGCTGACAAGGGCCATTAACCCGAAACTATGGTCTCTAGGTGGACGCTTCTCAGTTTTTCAAAGCTGGTGTTGTGGATTTTTCACCGACCCGAGACCGCTAGTTTGACTTTTAATTTGACGGTAGAGGGGCCCTATGCTCTTTTAGATAAATAATTTTTGTTTTTTTTTTATGCGAGTGGAACAGCAAAGAAGAATAAAAAATCATTAGGTACAAAAAATGTGACTTGAAAGAAGTAGGTTTCCGAAAGGTGAATAAAATGTTTGCAATGAGCCACTTTTTAACCAAAATGAAAAAATGATTCTTCTACGATTACATATCAAATTAAGTTTAATAGAATTTTTTTTGTTAAATATTTAAAAAATGAATATACTCATGCATAAAACCTTTATGTTGCCGGTTGCCTATTAAGGAAACAGAGGCAACTATGTTCACACTTAGTGATCTATTTTGAAGAAACACGAGATAACCAAGTGTGAACAAAATTGCCTCTGTCTCCTTCACAAAAACTAATGACCGGGACATTAAAGGCTTTCCACTTTCTTAAGTTTTATACGTGAATATATATCGGGATTCAGACAATAACTCTGAAAGATATTACAGTGACCTTTATTGAAGACTCACGAGATAACCAAGTGTGAACTAAATTGCCTGTCTCCTTCACAAAAACAAGACGTCCGGCGACATCTGAAGATTTCCACTTCCTTAATTTTTGTCCATGAATATATATCTCGGGATTCAAACAATAACTCTGAAAGATATTTGATACACAGTGAACTTTATCGAAGACACACGAGATAACCATATGTGAACAAAATTTCTTCTGTCCTCTTCACAAAAACAAGATGACCGGGACATCAAAGATTTCGACTTCCTTACGTTTGTCAATTAGTGTAAAAAGTGTCATGGCAAATGAGATATCGTTATTTCGACATCCTTCACATATCGGTGGTATACATCTTGAAGTTAACATGCTGTATGTGATATAGCGGTAATCACCAAGAGATTGAAATCAACTTACTGATGGGTCCGTGTTCGTTGACCTTGTAATCCAACTTATTGGGAAGTTCTTTTCGACCTGCACAATAAGCTATTAAACATTTGTGGATTGTTGAGGCATGTTGAAAATGACACTTAATATAAAGATATTTTAATCCGGTACCCACTTGTTGCAGATACAAGAGTATAATGTCAAATGAACAGTTCCAGTTTAAGCTATATGGTTTCCAGTAAAGAAGAATATTAAAACAAAGCAATAACGTACCATCTATATAATACAAATGAAAACACCAAAACACGAATGTTTCTTTACATAAATAAATCAAATTTCTACTGTCCTTACTGTGATGAAAAAATATATTGGGAGGGCTTGGCTAATCAGTGGTGAACCCTCCCAGCGTTTCTTCAATTTAATCTACCAGACCGCCTCTTTAGAGTTCCAATACTGTATTGGACCATTCTACTTTTATACGCAACACTGAAGGGTGGAATCTTAGAAAGCTATAAAAAGGCGGTCTGGTAGATTAAATTGGCGAAACCGCTGGGAGGGTTCACCACTGATGAGCTAAGCCCTCCCAATATATTTTTTCATTGCAGTAAAGGCAGTAGAAGTTTGATTTATTTGTGAAAAGAAGAATATATATAAAATTTAAAAAGTTCTGCTGATTCTATCTCAACTACCGTAGACCTTAATTACACTAATAAATTGAAAATTCTAGCTTTAATATCTATAGTTTATTATTTTTAAATAATCTTTATTTCTATCATTAATTTTGTAGTTAATTATCATAAATTAAACACTATTGATTATATAATACAATACACTGTGGCCTGTGATTGCAAAACGACACTTGAAGTTACACCGCATGAGTTTCTTTTCAATGAAAAATCAAAATTTTATTTCAAGGTGAAATATTGACTATTTCTAACCTTTTTGGATGAGGTATGGAAGGGTGAATTATGAAGAGTAATGATGAACGGAAAAATAAAAGTGTCCAGGGATGGGATAGCCTAGTGGACATGGCATCTGACCTGGTAAGCGGAACATTGTGGGTTCGTTTCCCATCCCTGAACACTTTTATTTTTCCGTTCATCATTACTCTTCATAATTCACCCTTTCATACCTCATCCAAAAAGGTTAGAAATAGTCAATATTTAACCTTGAAATAAAATTTTGATTTTTCATTGAAAAGATACTCATGCGGTGTAACTTCAAGTGTCGTTTTACTATTGATTATGTGATCAAAATCTCTTAATAAAATAAGATCTAATATGTAAATTAAAAAAATATATATTGTATAAATATTGCTCAAAAAATGTAATTTTAGATAGGTTTCCAATCTCTCTCTCTAATACTAGAAATAATTTGTATATTTTAAAACTATATAAATAAAATAGTTTAAACATCTACACGAAAATAACCATAAAGTAATAGCAGTGTGTTCTGTAATTAATTAATATAATACAAATAATAAATATTTAATATAAAGAAAGATATCGTTTGGTTTAGGAAATTATCCAAGTAGGTGTATATAGTGATTCTCGTTATAATTTCCATGATAAAAGTGAATAGAGAACACTCATCAATACTTACTGGAACCGTCATACTCTGTAATCTTGTATTCCAACTTGCTGGACAGTTCTTTGCTCCCTGTTGGACACACACGACATTTTAGACATAGTGGAATGTTGGACACACACAACACTTTAGACATTTTTGAAAACTTGACATCGCAACTTGTATGTACTGCTTCTAATGATTATCATTTAGGTTGAATCATTCCTAAGAGAATGTAGTTGGCATTGTCAATCGAGTTCCTCCAAGACAATTGATGTATAGCCATAATATTCTTTAGCTGAGGAATTTGTTAATAAGACGAAAGATTGTCTTAATTAAGTTTTGCTGTATATACATTTCATTATTGCCATTAAATGTGACTAACTTTTACTTTAGCAATTGCAGACTCCGTGGTAAATCCATATATAAAAGAAATTTCCTCGGATTTGCCAGACTAATCTATTTATGAGCTTAATTGTCCTAATTGAATTTAACTTTATATAAATTTCATTATATTACCATTAAATGTGACTAACTTTTACTTTAGCATTTGCAGACTCCGTGGTAAATCCATATAAAAAAGAAATTTCCTCGGATTTGTCCAGACTAATCTATTTATGAGCTTATTTGTCCTAATTGAATTTAACTTTATATAAATTTCATTACATTACCATTAAATTTTATTTTTTAGCTTTTACTTTTTCTTTTTCATTTGTAGATTCCGTGGCAAATCCATATATAAAAGAAATTTCCTCGGATTTGTCCAGACTAATCTGTTTATTAGCTTGATGTCTTAAATAATCTTTCCTGTATATAAATTTCATATTACCATTAGATGTGATTAACTTTTCCTTTTTTCCATTTATAGACTTCGTGGTAAATCCATGTTCAAGAGAAATTCATTTTCCTCGTATACACCCATATTATTCATGAACTTGATTGTCTTAATTGAATTTAACTTAATATAAATTTCATTATATTACCATTAAATTTTATTAGCTTTTACTTTTTTTCCCTTTGTAGATTCCGTAGTAAATTTATGTATAAGAAAATTTATTTTCTTCCAATTTGCCCAAAGCTAATCTGATTATTAACTTGATGTCTTAATTAAGAGAGTTTTCGTGTATATAAATTTCATTATTACCATTAAATGTAATTATATATTACTTTTATTATTATTTTCATTTTCAGACTCTCTCCGAATTAAAGCAACGTATATAAGACTATATGCTTTATTAAAGACTTGTGATCAATGGCCATATTTGATGGTTAAACGATACCTTGGTCCAGTTTGTCTATTCTTTGAAGATTTTCGTGATAAAACAATCAATATATCCTTTACCTAATAGTAATTGTAATTCCTTCAAAAGCAGTTTCCAACTTCAAGGTCAAGTGAGTTCTCCATATTAGGATGAATTGAGACTTATCTTGATTATTACGGTGAGCATATCAGACTTGCGGGGATAAGTTTATTTTAATATTGTGCTACAATATGCTACAAGTATTTATTCTACAATGTATTCCTGCCCATGTTGGGATCGAGGGTAATGAAATGGCAGATGAATTGGCAAAAGAACCCAGAAAGCTGAGCCAAAGGAAAGAACAAATGTCAGTATTTGACGCTGATGCTTTGGCAAAATTCAAGATAATCAAACAAAAAATAAGAAAAGATCAAATATGTGAAATAAACTCTGAGAGAAAACTGACAAAAACTATAACAAGACTTATAACAAAACACTATAAAGGAATGGCAATACATCCAGATGGCACAAGAACCTATAGAGCATGCAACAACTGTCCTGTTGTGGAACTAACACCTACTCACATATTTTCATGCCCAGCAATGGCCGCAGCCTTGCAGAAAATTGACTTAGACCCAGAGCAGCAGCTTTACACACCCAAGATAGTGGATATTGCTGCTGCTGTGATAGAGATGTATGGAGACATCTGAGACTCTTCTTTGGACACGACAACAACAACTACAAGTATTTATTATATGTATATTATATTTTTGTATTTATATTATTTATATTTTGTTCTGTTCCAAAATCACTCTATTAGATACCGCTTAACAAGAGCAACCTAGTTTATGATAATTGAAACAGTGAATAGTATATGAAGGTTATTCACATAGTAAATAAAATGTTAACGCGGGATTCGATCCCGGTTCATGACTGTCGGGAATCGAGGGTGTTACCTACTCATCCACCGACTTATGATTATATTTTTTTGCGCTAGAAACTTCTCTCATTGTTTATCTTGTATCTTATAAATGTTGATTTTGTTCTAGTGCCTTAAATAAATTGCTGTGTTATTCTGAATTTTGTCTTTCCTAATTTTCTAAGTAACAATATCAAATACACCTATCCCCCGATTTACACGGTAGATACGTTCCTGAGAAAAACGTGTAAATCGAGGGATAGGTGTATATTAAACTGTCAAATCTGAATAGGTGTTCGCCCCCTCATGAATCAGAGCCTCCCAATATTCTTTTCAACATAGGTAGTATAGAGTAGAATATCGCATTTTAGTATAGTGCGATAAAAACAACAAAAAAAAACTTATTTGGAAAACCGTGTAAAAGCGAAAACGTGTAAAACAAGTACCGTGTAAATCGGGGGATAGGTGTAGTTTTAATTAAAAGAAAATTCTCCCTGGAAGTCGTTTTTTTTTTCACCTTAAGTTTGATAAATGAGAATATTTTATTGAACTTATTCTGGTCTCTTTGCTCGGCCTTGGCTTAGCTGCTCTAGGTAGCTGCCCACCCCTTGACAAGTGAATACGCCAGGTAGAAGTTTTTCCTTTTAGGTGATTGAACTTTATAATGAGGTTTTCACCACATTCCTCCAGTAACTTGTATAGGTATATACAACAACAACAAAGAGGTTTTTATTAGGGATCATTGCCCTGTATGGATTCGCCATACAGCAACAAAATAATACAGTAATTTTTTCTCCCTTTCCCCATGTGCACTTGAGCCTTTGTTTGAAAAGGGATTTATTTACACATCTGTTCTAAAACTTTCCTCACTACCTCTTTTGTGTATGAATCTATTTACAATTGTTCTGTAGAAATATAGGCATATAAAGACTAATATGAAATAAAACAACACACTTTTGAAATTTCTCTTGATTCCTGATAATTTGAATAATAACAATAAAACGGATTCCTAGAAACTATTCTATTCAAGCAAACTTTTCATAGAATTAGGGGAGAGAAGACTTAGTATATATAATGAACCTTTTTCTAAACCAACCATATACACACATACACAAAATCCTTTATCAGGACTTGCCCCATACAGATTCTCCCAATTGAGTAAGGTAATATTCATCTTGTGTTATTTACATAGAAATTGAACTGGCTTTACTCTTCGTCTCAAAGTCATTCACTTGTTGACTGGTCCTTTCATAATTATGATCTAAAAAAAAGTTATAGTAAGCTATTGCATTAGATTTGTTTGCTGATATTTTTGAAAGCAATACGTAGGGTGAAGTGTTGGTACATTTAATTTGTTGATATAGGGCCTTCCTCTCTGCATCAAGGGCTGTACAATTAAGCAGGTAATGGGGGAGTTCTTCAGTAATTTCCTTGTCACACAGTGTACTAAACCAACCACATATCAAAAGGACTTAAAGCTAAGAGCTATATCTAATATCCTTCCCTTCAGGCCTTGGAGGGTTTGATCTTAACACAAAGAAAAAGACCAAAAACGAATGGGATTGATAATATAAAGTAATGGGTACATTCATTGTTCAAGAAACTAAAGATAAAATTCCACCCAAGACAACGATATCAAATTTGTCATGTCAAATTATATTGACAAATATTTTCACTTTTATTTTATCTCAGGTTTTACTGGGAAGTTTTTTTGTTTTCGTTTGATAGTGAACCAATCTCTCCCGCCTTCTCATTGGACGAATGTGGCCATGTTTGTATATATAAGAGGGCTATGGTATTGCGAGGGGAGTTTGGTAGATTATTGTGTGGAGACGCTTAAAGTGTTCTCTGCGTGATTTATCCGTGTCTGGTGATCTCCTCACATACCTGTGTGACCCCGGTCCGATCCCTACCAACGCCACAATAAAAGATAAGTACTGTTTTGTTTTTATATAACAAATCGTGCGTTTCTTTTTTTTTTTTTTTTTGCTCCTTTCTTATTTTTGGTGTTGTTCTCTTGAGTGTTTTAGTTACTATTACTTTAGGCCCTAGGAATTTGCAACTCTGTGTGTTTTCCCGTAAATAGTAATTTTTGTCAGTCAGGCCAGCATTCATATTTTTTGAATAGGAGAAACTTCGGACAGAAAAGGTTTTATTTTCTCGTTTTTCCTAACGTGAATAAAATAGTTTTGTAGAAACGTCTAGAAAATAAGACATTTATTGACCAAAGTCTCTTCTTTAAGATTATATACTTTATATTTGTAACAAATAAATTTACTGGTAATGTGTTTATTTTCATTAATATCATCAAATATTATCTCTACAGACCTTACTGCAATGTGGCAATGTGTTTATTTTCATTAATATCATCAAATATTATCTCTACAGACCTTACTGCAATGTGGCAATGTGTTTCTTTTCAATAATATCATCAAATATTATCTCTACAGACCTTACTGCAATGTGGCAATGTGTTTCTTTTCAATAATATCATCAAATATTATCTCTACAGACCTTACTGCAATGTGGCAATGTGTTTCTTTTCAATAATATCATCAAATATTATCTCTACAGACCTTACTGCAATGTGTTTCTTTTCAATAATATCATCAAATATTATCTCTACAGACCTTACTGCAATGTGGCAATGTGTTTCTTTTCAATAATATCATCAAATATTATCTCTACAGACCTTACTGCAATGTGGCAATGTGTTTCTTTTCAATAATATCATCAAATATTATCTCTACAGACCTTACTGCAATGTGGCAATGTGTTTCTTTTCAATAATATCATCAAATATTATCTCTACAGACCTTACTGCAATGTGGCAATGTGTGTTTCTTTTCAATAATATCATCAAATATATTATCTCCACATACTTTTACTGCAATCATAAAAGTTATTTAATGAGAGATAAAATTAAATTGTTATAAATTTTATCTATAGATAGCACAATTGAATTAATAAATTTAATACTTTATTCAGAAACCTTTTCAATTATACACAATCAGGAGAAGCCATTTTTTTCCTTAAACAAGATATGGTTTGAACGCATCCAGAAAGATGCGTGATACCAGTTCACCTCGATTAGCGGAGCATATGCTCCGCTCGTGAGAATGTACTGCCTCGAAGTCAAATGTAAGAAACCCATTTTCCAAGTACTTTTATCCCATTGCCGTAAGTAATGACCACCGAACAACAAGCTCCGTGCCGAGCTTAATTGCCATTCAGTTAAAGAGACGCTGGCTACAAATGGCCGCCACTCACGATGGCACTGTAATCCAGATTCAATTTGCTAGGGACAATGGATTCTATCATCAACATTGATGGTACCATCTTTGTTCGAGGAACTATTTTATGGCGGAAATACTTCCTGTGATCCAGCTCGTTTCTTAAGGCGGTCGCCATTAATCTAACATGTAGGGAGCGTAGGATCATTGAACGAAATGGAGCTTATGGCAATCCCTTCGACACTTTATAGACAGGTTAGAAACACATCAGCCGTCATTTTCACACAATAGTGTTATATTGTTGTTCATAAACATAGAATGTGAATATCGGCATTCACACAAGAAGTGTGGATATCGTTATTTTCGTACAAGAAGTGTGGATATAAGATACATAAGGAAGTTTTGATAATATCGAGAAAGTGTGAGCAGAAGAGCTTGAATTGACTTGTTCCATTATATGTATGTCCCATATGTAAATACCTGGTTTTTTTTCCTCTTTTCGCTCTCCACTTCTTCCATCCATATTTCCAAAAAATATTTTTCTTCTTTTTTTTCCTTCCAAATCCATATTCTTATTTTCCTTAGGATCATTCAAATAATAATCTGTATATATTTATCATGTGTATATAATCTTTCTCCATTTTTACCCCTTTGTATATTTCCCACTTTGATAGGTTTCTCCGTCTTGTAACCCCAAGGAGAATCCTCTGTAAGACCTGTGTGTCTTAATAAAGGTTTTTGTGTGTGTGTGTGTGTGATAATATCGAAAAAGAAACGTAACCTACTGGAAAATATCAGAAAAAGACAAGTTCTAATTTGTTTGTTGTTTTGTTGATCTTCTCTATAATAGGCGCAAATATTTCAATATAGCGTCTTGTTGATTAACAAATAATAATAAAAAAATTAGATGGGAGATGTATTAAGAAGATATGGATTGATGGACAAAGTTCTGGAGATTAAAAATAGATGAAAAAAAACCTGTATATATGAAGAATAGTTTGTATACAAGTAATGAGTATATAAGATGCAATAGGAATAAAGAAATTTTGAGAATATTATGACAAGAGAAACTAAAATATTTTGAAAATTATCAGAAAACGACAAAAAGAATGGCTTGCTGAAAAAAGTTTCAAATGGTTAACTGAATGGAAAGATAACAGTTAGAAAGAATATTTGGGGAGAGATAGACTGAGTGATAAGTAAAAACTCTGAAGAAATGAAGAGATAGTTAAAGATAGAGAGGAAGCATGGTACCACTAAAGACTATAACCAGCTCAAGAACAGAGAAACAGAGAAGTAAATAGAGAAAGCAGTAAAACAAACCAAGAAACACAGAAGTATGATCCAACGTTCGAACATAGAAGAATGCCATTTAAGTGATCTATTCTTATAAAATAGATAGGATTATGAAAAATAGTACAAATGTGATATTGTACTGGGATAAGGTGCATAAATTAAGAAAAAGGCATCTCCTTATCGTGCTACTGAAAGTTGCTGATGTTTCACGATTCAGTTGCACGATAAGGAGATGCCTTTTTCATTTATGCACCTTATCCCAGTACAATATCACATTTGTACATCAGCAACTTTCAGTTGCACGATAAGGAGATGCCTTTTTCTTAAGATAGATTTATGTTTACAATATATCATGTAGAAAAGGCTGTATGTATAAAAATAAATGAGATTTGTTATATTAATAAAACGATGATATTTTCTGTTGATTTTAGAATATCTTGAGAATTATGCTTTGTCAATGCAGTCGTGGTTAAAATCTCGAAAGTATAATAAAATAGTAAAGATCAAAAATAGCTTTAATTGAGCTAAAGGAATATAGAAAACATAATTTGAGAAAGATATGCCTGACTTAAAGCGTAAGAATAAAAAAAAGGAAAAACTTATTTACATAATGTACAAAAGGTTTGAGCCGGCCATCGGGAAACAACAACAATGAGTTTTTATAGGAGAAGCGTGACCTCTGGTGGTCGATTTAGCAATATTTGAATCTATGAAATATAATTTTAAATAATATTTTAACATGTATACTTACGTATTCCACCATGGTCTGTATACTTGTATTCCAACTTGTTCGACAGGTCCTTTGCGCCTGTAACATCCAGTAAACGTGAACGTCACAATGTCAAATATCATTCACTATCAAATGATTCAAATCTACAGAATATTATATAACACATGAGAATTCGAAACGAGTATAGACGCTCGAGACCAAAATTGGTCAATATTAACGTAAAGATAGAGGCTGCCTGGCCGGTATTCATATTTCTATGATAAATAGACACTTCGGCCAGTTAGAGTTTTTTATTTTATCAACGTTCCGACAAATTTCACCTTGATAAGAATCTCTTTAAACAACAACACCTAATTGCAGAGCCATTTAGAGAGAGGTGTCCTCTTACCAGAAAGCTGCTAATTGGTGAAAATGGTAATTTTGTCGATGAAAACTCTCCTTTGTAGAGAGGTGTCCTCTCATGGAGGTTCTACTGTATATTTTACTAATAATTGAAGTGTGTGTATGTATGAAGAAGGGTGGTCAGCTATATATTTTATATTTTAAAAAATTGCACTTTAATGTGGCATATTTAAGTACATTTACTAAAACTTGCTATTAACTGAGTGAATTATTAAAAATCACGTGAGAACGCCCTTGCAACCTCAGAACAATTTTTAACGCCTTGCCAAATGCTTTATTTTATTTACTTCTCCTGACGAAGACAAAAGATTTTTGTCGAAACGTTGAGAAAAATAAAAAACTCTAACTGGTCGAAGTGTCTATTATTCATAGAAATAGAAATAGTATAGAGGCGTATGATTCTTTTAAAATTAAACAATTTCTACTGCCCTTATTGCACGTTAAACAAGTTTTGTAGCTTATCTTATGTAGGCAATAAAAGTCATATTTCCCCCACGCAGTCGTGTTGGTGGCTGGAGAGACACGATGACACAACACTAAGTTTCTGAGTTTTTTTTTCTTGCAGCGTGAAGAGCGGCTTTATCGGCCTATCGTCTATAAAGGTAACGTCATCTTGGAGGGAAGTCTTGGCTTTGACACGGCGGTGGAATCCTAGAGTCACGGCTGAAGAGAAAAGGAAGCTAGATACATAATTTGAGAGATTGTGAGACGCCCGTGTCTCAAGTGTAACGCGCGGCTTGCCGCGAAAAAGGATGAGATCCTAGAAAAAGATGGTCGTTTAGCCCATCGAAATATCGGAAATAAAAAGATTATTTATTGAATCCAAGATGTGCCCTTTATAAACATAATTTAATTGATGTAAATAATTATATGTAAATAATCTTTGTCGGGATTAGAATGACGAATCCTGTATGGGACTTTGATTCCAGTAAAAGGCTTGTTGCTTCTGTTGTATATAGTCACAGTGTAGAAAATACTATACTATACCTACTACATATAGGTTTCTCTCTGTATTCTTAGTTCTCTTCTCTTCAATTACTCTGTAAATTGGCGAATCCTGTATAGGACGAGAGGTCCTCAATAAAGGCTTTTGTTGTTGTTGTTGTTGTTGAATCCTGGAGTCAGTAGCGGAAAAAATGCATCCCAAATCACCCAGAACTTCAAGGACTCCTCGGCAATCTTCAGTTTATCTTCCCTGACTTACCTGGCAACTCCACCAAAATGGCAGATAGAAAAATGTAGATGAAAACACGATGATGACAATTTATTTTAATCAAATCTATTAGTAAATTAAATTTTATTGCCCTCTATCGTTAAAATTTTACACAAATAAATTTACTGGCAATGCGTTTCTTTTTTAAATCTCTACAGACCTTACTGCAATGATATGATTTAATGAATGAGAGGGCATGGCTCATCAGTAGTGAACCCTCTCAGCGGTTTCGCCAAATTAATCTCTAGACCGCTCTACTATTGTATTGGACTGGTTTTGTTATATACCCTGCATTTTCTATGGAAGGCAGCTAAATGGTGTTTAGTGAACTATGGACATAAGCTTATAGGTCTGTAGAGGTACATACATATAAATTTCAAGGTATTGCATCGAGCAAAGCTCTTCCGCGCAAAACATGTTTTCATAACCATTATATATTAGTAAATTAAATTTTATTGCCCTCTATCGTTAAAATTTTACACAAATAAATTTACTGGCAATGCGTTTCATTAAATCATATCATTGCAGTAAGGTCTGTAGAGATTTAAAAAAGAAACGCATTGCCAGTAAATTTATTTGTGTAAAATTTTAATCAAATCTATTACTAACATATTAACACCAGCCAATAGAGGGAGAGTGTGTGTAAATAAAATAAACAATATATATATCAATAATAGATTAGATGATGAATATTCTTTTACCTTATTGTAATATTCCATTTTATGACTAATTTTTGTATTTCTATTTGAAGATAAATATATAAAATACATTAACTATAGCTATATAAGTTGTTCACCAGATTAAACCAACAAGAGCAACTGATAAGCTGAGAATAGAATCATTCAGAGTTATTTCTTATTTTTAGATTCATAGTGGACGAATTCTACAAATATGGAAGCCTCTTTCCAGTTTAATTAAAACATCACCAACCAAGAATAAACCTTCAAGTACAGAGTATATGAGCTGTGTGTGTGAATCAACAATACAATTGTAAAACGAAAATTGCAATTACACCGCGAATGTTTCTTTTAAACGAAAAATCGAAATTTATTTCAAAGAGAAATAGCGATTATTTCTAACTTTAAGTATGAAGTATGATAGGATGAATTGAGAAGAGTAATGATAAACGGAAAAATAAAAGTGTCCAGGGATGGGAATTATCATTACTCTTCACAATTCATCCTATCCTACTTCATCCTTAAAGTTAGAAATAATCGCTATTTCTCTTTGAAATAAATTTCGATTTTTCGTTTAGAAGAAACATTCGCGGTATAATTGCAATTTTCGTTTTACAATCATAAGCCGCGTTATATTGTATTTTAAAATACAATAGTAGCAGCGATCTCAAACTCCGCCTATGCCGTCCCAAGCCCGGATGGAAAAGGAGAAGGGGGAGCAATAAAAAGTTCGTTAAAAAACCTGGGTTCAGCTGGCCCGGCTGATAGTACCCTGTAAAGGTTCCTAATCCAGGGATACAGGATGAGCAGCATTTGTACTCCATGTTAGGAGCGGCTGCACATGGCGTCTGTTCCTCAGGTCAGAGGCGGCCATTTATTTTGGAGCTAAGTCGGCCTGCCACTGAGTAGTGCTCCCAGTCTTAATGACAAAGGCAGATGCATACTACTTCACTCAGTCATGATCGTTCTCAAACACCAAAAGTCTCAAGCTCTACAAGCTTGATGCCCTAATCTAATTGAGTGAAGATAAGAAAGAAGAAGATCAGCGATCTGGTAGTTTATATTGGCGAAATCGGTGGGAAGATTCTCCAGTGATGAGCCAAGCCTTCCCCAATCTTTGTCATCTTCAATTCACTAATTGTAGAAACCGTCCTATATGGTTGAAATAACTAGAGCTAAATAGTTTCATTTTCAACCAACAGATGGCGTGTTATGTTCTATTCACTGCTAGATATCATTCTCTATAAATACCTAGTTTACTTCAAATAACCAATTTCGAGATATCCTAAAAGAGAAGAGTGTTTCTATCGCTCATTCAGCGCTAGTCAACCAACATTTCTACAAGATGTATCAAGACTTTGACACAGTCCCTGTAGTGTCTATTGTCCTCTTCCATCAGCACTAGTGACATAATTGAGTTGTCCTGCAGGATCGTCCCATTGTCTGACAACATGTATCCTTCGGCTCATTACAGATGTCACCAAGATGTCTTCTTCCTCCCAAGCAAGACAGGACCAAATAAAAAACTGAATTGTCCCCTGCCATCATCAATAATGTAGTTTTGCCAACTACATTATACAGATTTCAGCTATCATGGAATAACAGCTTCATTTGAGAATTCTCTTTTATCTCTTCCTATCAACCAATTCCAGACCGTTCTATCAGATTATCAATTCAATCCTTCTTTGGTCTACCTTCTTCTTCATTCCTCAATCCCACCAGTATGAACATAAATCATTTTATTCACAATCGACCGTTGTAGCCCACTGTACATATTACAGCCCAAACACGATGCGACGCCAGCCATCTCTGTCTTGAGCTCAATGCTCCATCTCGGCGACCGTCAAGCCATTGAGTAAATACCTATATTCCAGTATAGTCAATGTAAATCTAACCATGATCCACGGACTATATGTTCTAAAGACTTGCAATTCTTTTTTAATCCTATCTTTACAATCATACCCAGCTGTATATTTGAAATGCATCCATATAATTAGAGTAGAACCTCTCTTAAGCGTCACAAGCGACATTCATCATCTAAGCGTCCAATTCACCTAAGCATATCTTTCCCTTATTCAATGTACGACTTATTTTTATTACTGACAGTTCGAAATAATTAGATAACAATCGTTACTATTTTAAAATTCTTAACTAATTATGAACAATTATCCTTGTTTTATTCAGAATTCGGTGAATTGGTAGTGATTAATATTTATTAACTAATTGATTTTATATTTCATTGGATCAACAATGGAACATAGTAACCAGACAGTCTGAGCTATAGTTTCACATCACCAAACAACCAAACAATAGGCCAACAATGGAACATAGTAAACTGCAGTCAGGTTTCACATTATCTAGCAACCATTCAATAGGTCAACAATGGAACATAGTAACCAGCGAGTCTAAGCTATAGTACACAATCTATCAAGTTTCACATCACCAAGCAACCATTCAATAAGTCAACAATGGAACATAGTAACCAGCGAGTCTAAGCTATAGTTCACAATCTATCAAGTTTCACATTACCTAGCAACCATTCAATAAGTCAACAATGGAACATAGTAACCAGCGAGTTTAAGCTATAGTTCACAATCTATCAAGTTTCACATCACCAAGCAACCATTCAATAAGTCAACAATGGAACATAGTAACCAGCGAGTCTAAGCTATAGTTCACAATCTATCAAGTTTCACATTACCTAGCAACCATTCAATAAGTCAACAATGGAACATAGTAACCAGCGATTCTAAGCTATAGTTCACAATCAAGTTTCACATCACCAAGCAACCATTCAATAAGTCAACAATGGAACATAGTAACCAGCGAGTCTAAGCTATAGTTCACAATCTATCAAGTTTCACATCACCAAGCAACCATTCAATAAGTCAACAATGGAACATAGTAACCAGCGAGTCTAAGCTATAGTTCACAATCTATCAAGTTTCACATCACCTAGCAACCATTCAATAAGTCAACAATAAAACATAGTAACCAGCGATTCTAAGCTAGAGTTCAAAATCTATCAAGTTTCACATCACCTAGCAACCATTCAATAAGTCAACAATGTAACATAGTAACCAGCGATTCTAAGCTAGAGTTCACAATCTATCAAGTTTCACATCACCTAGCAACCATTCAATAAGTCAACAATGGAACATAGTAACCAGCGATTCTAAGCTATAGTTCACAATCTATCAAGTTTCACATCACCTAGCAACCATTCAATAAGTCAACAATGTAACATAGTAACCAGCGAGTCTAAGCTATAGTTCACAATCTATCATGTTTCACATCACCTAGCAACCATTCAATAAGTCAACAATGGAACATAGTAACCAGCGATTCTAAGCTATAGTTCACAATCTATCAAGTTTCACATAACCTAGCAACCATTCAATAAGTCAACAATGTAACATAGTAACCAGCGAGTCTAAGCTATAGTTCACAATCTATCAAGTTTCACATTACCTAGCAACCATTCAATAAGTCAACAATGGAACATAGTAACCAGCGATTCTAAGCTATAGTTCACAATCAAGTTTCACATCACCAAGCAACCATTCAATAAGTCAACAATGGAACATAGTAACCAGCGAGTCTAAGCTATAGTTCACAATCTATCAAGTTTCACATCACCAAGCAACCATTCAATAAGTCAACAATGGAACATAGTAACCAGCGAGTCTAAGCTATAGTTCACAATCTATCAAGTTTCACATCACCTAGCAACCATTCAATAAGTCAACAATAAAACATAGTAACCAGCGATTCTAAGCTAGAGTTCAAAATCTATCAAGTTTCACATCACCTAGCAACCATTCAATAAGTCAACAATGTAACATAGTAACCAGCGATTCTAAGCTAGAGTTCACAATCTATCAAGTTTCACATCACCTAGCAACCATTCAATAAGTCAACAATGGAACATAGTAACCAGCGATTCTAAGCTATAGTTCACAATCTATCAAGTTTCACATCACCTAGCAACCATTCAATAAGTCAACAATGTAACATAGTAACCAGCGAGTCTAAGCTATAGTTCACAATCTATCATGTTTCACATCACCTAGCAACCATTCAATAAGTCAACAATGGAACATAGTAACCAGCGATTCTAAGCTATAGTTCACAATCTATCAAGTTTCACATAACCTAGCAACCATTCAATAAGTCAACAATGGATCATAGTAATCAGCTATTTTAAGCTAGAGTTCACAATCTATCAAGTTTCACATCACCTAGCAACCATTCAATAAGTCAACAATGTAACATAGTAACCAGCGATTCTAAGCTAGAGTTCACAATCTATCAAGTTTCACATCACCTAGCAACCATTCAATAAGTCAACAATGTAACATAGTAACCAGCGAGTCTAAGCTATAGTTAACAATCTATCACGTTTCACATCACCTAGCAACCATTCAATAAGTCAACAATGGAACATAGTAACCAGCAAGTCTAAGCTATAGTTCACAATCTATCAAGTTTCACATCACCTACCAACCATTTAATAAATCAAGAATGGAACATAGTAACCAGCGAGTCTAAGCTATAGTTCACAATATATCAAGTTTCACATCACCTAGCAACCATTAAATAAGTCAACAATGGAACATAGTAACCAGCGATTCTAAGCTATAGTTCACAATCTATCAAGTTTCACATCACCTAGCAACCATTCAATAAGTCAACAATGGAACATTGTAACCAGCGAGTCTAAGCTATAGTTCACAATCAAGTTTCACATCACCAGACAACCATTCTATAAGTCAACAATGGAACATAGTAACCAGCGAGTCTTAGCTATAGTTCACAATATATCAAGTTTCACATCACCTAGCAACCATTCAATAAGTCAACAATGTAACATAGTAACCAGCGATTCTAAGCTAGAGTTCACAATCTATCAAGTTTCACATCACCTAGCAACCATTCAATAAGTCAACAATGTAACATAGTAACCAGCGAGTCTAAGCTATAGTTAACAATCTATCAAGTTTCATATCACCAAGCAACCATTCAATAAGCCAACAATTGAACATAGTAACCAGCGAGTCTAAGCAATAGTTCACAATATATCAAGTTTCACATCACCTAGCAAACATTCAATAAGTCAACAATGGAACATAGTAACCAGCGAGTATAAGCTATAGTTCACAATCAAGTTTCACATCACCTAGCAACCATTCAATAAGCCAACAATTGAACATAGTAACCAGCAAGTCTAAGCTATAGTTCACAATCAAGTTTCACATCACCTAGCAACCATTCAATAAGTCAACAATGGAACATAGTAACCAGCGATTCTAAGCTAGAGTTCACAATCTATCAAGTTTCACATCACCTAGCAACCATTCAATAGGTCAACAATGGAACATAGTAACCAGCGAGTCTAAGCAATAGTTCACAATATATCAAGTTTCACATCACCTAGCAACCATTCAATAAGTCAACAATGGAACATAGTAACCAGCGAGTCTAAGCTAAAGTTCACAATATATCAAGTTCACATCACCTAGCAACCATTCAATATGGAACATAGTAACCAGCGAGTCTAAGCTATAGTTCACAATATATCAAGTTTCACATCACCTAGCAACCATTCAATAAGTCAACAATGGAACATAGTAACAAGTGAGTCTAAGCTATAGTTCACAATGTATCAAGTTTCACATCACCTAGCAACCATTCAATAAGTCAACAATGGAACATAGTAACCAGCAAGTCTAAGCTATAGTTCACAATCTATCATGTTTCACATCACCTAGCAACCATTCAATAAGTCAACAATGGAACATAGTAACCAGCTAGTATAAGCTATAGTTCACAATCTATCATGTTTCACATCACCAAGCAACCATTCAATAAGTCAACAATGGAACATAGTAACCAGTGAGTCTAACCTAGAGTTCACAATCAAGTTTCACCTCACCTAGCAACCATTCAATAAGTCAACAATGGAACATAATAACAAGCCAGTCTAAGCTATAGTTTACAATCTATCAAGTTTCACAACACCTAGCAACCATTCAATAAGTCAACAATTGAACATAGTAACCAGCGAATCTAAGCTATAGTTTATAATCAAGTTTCACATCACCTAGCAACCATTCAATAAGTCAACAATAGAACATAGTAACCATCGAGTCTAAGCTATAGTTCACAATCTATCAAGTTTCACATCACCTAGCAACCATTCAATAAGTCAAAAATGGAACATAGTAACCAGCGAGTCTAAGTTATAGTTCACAATCAAGTTTCACACCAAGTAGCAACCATTCAATAGGTCAACAATGGAACATAGTAACCAGCGAGTCTAAGCTATAGTTCAAAATCAAGTTTCACATCACCTAGCAACCATTCAATAAGTCAACAATGTAACATATTAACCAGCGAATCTAAGCTATAGTTCACAATCTATCAAGTTTCACATCACCTAGCAACCATTCAATAAGTCAACAATGTAACATATTAAACATCGAGTCTAAGCTATAGTTCAAAATCAAGTTTCACATCACCAAACAACCATTCAATAAGTCAACAATTGAACATAGTAACCAGCGAATCTAAGCTATAGTTTACAATCAAGTTTCACATCACCTAGCAACCATTCAATAAGTCAACAATATAACATAGTAACCATCGAGTCTAAGCTATAGTTCACAATCTATCAAGTTTCACATCACCTAGCAACCATTCAATAAGTCAACAATGGAACATAGTAACCAGCGAGTCTAAGCTATAGTTCACAATCTATCAAGTTTCACATCACCTAGCAACCATTCAATAAGTCAACAATGAAACATAGTAACCAGCGAGTCTAAGCTATAGTTCACAATATATCAAGTTTCACATCACCTAGCAACCATTCAATAAGTCAACAATGGAACATAGTAACCAGAGAATCTAAGCTATAGTTCACAATCTATCAAGTTTCATATCACCAAGCAAACATTCAATAAGTCAACAATTGGAACATAGTAACCAGCGAGTCTAAGCTATAGTTCACAATATATCAAGTTTCACATCACCTAGCAACCATTCAATAAGTCAACAATGGAACATAGTAACCAGTGAGTATAAGCTATAGTTCACAATCTATCAAGTTTCACATCACCTAGCAACCATTCAATAAGTCAACAATGGAACATAGTAACCAGCGAGTCTAAGCTATAGTTCACAATCTATCAAGTTTCATATCACCAAGCAAACATTCAATAAGTCAACAATTGGAACATAGTAACCAGCGAGTCTAAGCTATAGTTCACAATATATCAAGTTTCACATCACCTAGCAACCATTCAATAAGTCAACAATGGAACATAGTAACCAGTGAGTATAAGCTATAGTTCACAATCTATCAAGTTTCACATCACCTAGCAACCATTCAATAAGTCAACAATGGAACATAGTAACCAGCGAGTCTAAGCTATAGTTCACAATCTATCAAGTTTCAGATCACCTAGTAACCATTCAATAAGTCAACAATGGAACATAGTAACCAGCGAGTCTAAACTATAGTTCACAATCTATCAAGTTTCAGATCACCTAGTAACCATTCAATAAGTCAACAATGGAACATAGTAACCAGTGAGTATAAGCTATAGTTCACAATCTATCAAGTTTCACATCACCTAGCAACCATTCAATAAGTCAACAATGAAACATAGTAACCAGCGAGTCTAAGCTATAGTTCACAATATATCAAGTTTCACATCACCTAGCAACCATTCAATAAGTCAACAATGAAACATAGTAACCAGCGAGTCTAAGCTATAGTTCACAATCTATCAAGTTTCACATCACCTAGCAACCATTCAATAAGTCAACAATGGAACATAGTAACCAGAGAATCTAAGCTATAGTTCACAATCTATCAAGTTTCATATCACCAAGCAACCATTCAATAAGTCAACAATTGGAACATAGTAACCAGCGAGTCTAAGCTATAGTTCACAATATATCAAGTTTCACATCACCAAACAACCATTCAATAAGTCAACAATAGAACATAGTAACCAGCGAGTCTAAGCTATAGTTCACAATCTATCAAGTTTCAAATCACCTAGCAACCATTCAATAAGTCAACAATGGAACATAGTAACCAGCGAATCTAAGCTATAGTTCACAATCTATCAAGTTTCACATCACCTAGCAACCATTCAGTAAGTTAACAATGGAACATAGTAACCAGCGAGTCTAAGCTATAGTTCACAATCAAGTTTCACATCACCTAGCAACCATTCAATAAGTCAACAATGGAACATAGTAACCAGCGAGTCTAAGCTATATTTCACAATCTATCAAGTTCCACATCACCAAACAACCATTCAATAAGTCAACAATGGAACATAGTAACCATCGAGTCTAAGCTATAGTTTACAATCAAGTTTCACATCACCAAACAACCATTCAATAAGTCAACAATGGAATATAATAACCAGCAAATCTAAGCTATAGTTCAAAATCAAGTTTCACATCACCTAGCAACCATTCAATAAGTCAACATAATCTCAAAGATTTAACCAGTCAACAACGGAAGAAATGAAAAGCAAGACAAATCTATAAATCACAAGCTATCAAGTTTCACCATACCAAACCAATATTAGACAACGGTAATATTGACACATAGTAATATTGATTTATCGATTGTAGTATTTATCTAAGAATAAGTTCAAATTAAAATACAATTTGAACGTACACCTTTCTACCTTTTTTAAATCCAAGGATAAACTTATTTGTACCTATCTTTTGAATACACGTGATACATGATAATAATGGTGGATAGTGAGAAACACTCGCCTTTGCTGGTCCCAAGCCCGGATCAAAAAGGAGGAGGGGGAGCAGAAACAAGCTCACTAAAAAACCTGGCCTCAGCTGGCCCGGCTGATAGTACCCTGTAAGGGCTCCTGATCCAGGGATACAGGATGAGAAGTGTTTGTTCTCCATGTTAGGAGCGGCTGTACATGGCGTCTGTTCCTCATGTCAGAGGCGGCCATTTCTTTTGGAGCTAAGTTGGCCTGCCATTGAGTAGTGCTCCCAGTCTCAATGACAAAGGCAGACGCACTCTACTTCACCCAGTGTGGAGAAAAGTAGGAAGAAGAAGAAGAGATGGTGGATAGCTAGTGGCTGCTTTTACTGCAATCACCTACCTGTCTAGACATGTAGAAATCAGGCTACTTTGAACTTACAATTGTCCACGAACCTTTTGGTTACTTGAACTCACTAATGGGGGTGGACATCGGCAAAGTCTCGGTACATTGAAGCAATTTTTCTTTAGAAAAAAAATGCTCTAGGCGGGATTCGATTCCGGATTGTGGTTTTCGAAAATCGATGGTTCAAACCACTTCTCCACAATCCCTTTCAACACAATCGCTGATCTCTTAAATAGAGTCGTAAATTATTCACATCAACCTTTTGTTTTAAGAAATTAAAATATTTCAGACGCGTATCATTATTTTTAAAATAAATCAAATTTCAACTGCCATCTTAATGCAATGATTAAATAATGGGAAGACCTGGTTTATCAGTGGTTAATCCTCTCAGCGGTTTCTCCATAGTTTAACCTTCTGTTTACTACTTTACTTCCAACGTTTCAACGACCTTCTGTCTTTCTTTTCAAGTAACTATTTGACTACTATTGCAAATTAAACAAAAGTTAAATCGTACTGTACTCAAATTGATAAATTAAGAAAAATGCATCCCTAAAAACCAGCTTTTTTAGTCTTTAAATTACAGCTTGCACCACGCTTTTGAGGGCCAACAGCCAGAAACGAATACGTGGTTATCCTTTCTTTATTAATCAAGAAAGGGTATTTGGCTCATTTTGGAATAAATATAGATCAATGATTAGTTGATATTTATTCCGACAGATGGCGCAAGCAAGCTGGTGTGTTCTGGGCTCCAGAGGAAAGGCTCATAAAGACATGTTGGCGTGTTCAAGGCTCCTGGAGAAAGGCTCATACCCACACACGCTGGTTTGTTCTGGGCTCCAGAGGAAAGTCTCATAAAGACACGTTGGCTTTTTCTGGGCTCCTGAGGAAAGTCTCATAAAGACACGTTGGCTTTTTCTGGGCTCCTGAGGAAAGTCTCATAAAGACACGTTGGCTTTTTTCTGGGCTCCTGAGGAAAGTCTCATAAAGACACGTTGGCTTTTTCTGGGCTCCTGAGGAAAGTTTCATAAAGACACGTTGGCTTTTTCTGGGCTCCTGAGGAAAGGTTCATAAAGACGCGCTGAAGTGTTCTGGACTCTTGAAGTAAGGCTCATAAAGACACCTTGACGTGTTCTAGGCTTCTGAGGAAAGGCTCGCAAGAATAACTTTAAAGAAAGGTTTATCTAAATAATTCAGGTCTCAATTATAAAATCAACCTGCAAAATGGCGTTTTTCATGATCTCTTCAAGAAATTACCTGGGTTTGTATCATTTTAAAGAGAGTTACCTTCTATAAGGTCAAGTTTGAAACTTGTATTTATCTCCAAGACTCTCATAGAAGTTGTTGTTGTCGTGTCCAATGAAGAGCCTCAGATGTCTCTATACATCTCTATCACAGCAGCAGCAATGTCCACTATCTTGGGTGTGTAAAGTGACTGCTCTGGGTCTATGTCAAATTTCTGTTGTTGTCGTGTCCAATGAAGAGCCTCAGATGTCTCCATGCATCTCTATCACAGCAGCAGCAATGTCCACTATCTTGGGTGTTTAAAGTGGCTGCTCTGGATCTATGTCAATTTTCTGCAAGGCTGCCGCCATTGCTGGGCATGAGAATATGTGAGTAGGTGTTAGTTACACACCTAGGACAGTTGTTACATGTCCTATAGGTTCTTGTGCCATCTGGATGTATTGTCATTCCTTTATAGTGTTTTGTTCTAAATCTTGTTATAGTTTTTCTCATAGAAGTAGATCTGTGTTAATTCATAATACGCATATGTTAAAGGTTTATTCCCTCCAAACACACCACATGTTAGAGAAATTCCTTACTCTCTAACACTATCAATAGCCGTGTTTTTTATTTATTTATTCATCTCTCTAAAAAATCTATATACCAACAAGGGATATTTCAGTCAATATGCAATTATAGAGTACAAGTATATATACACTCATGGGCAAAACATAAGGAAGTTGTATCTTCTAACATGTATATTGGAATACAGACAATAACTCTGAAAGATATTTGATACATAGTGACCTTTATTGTAGAAAAACGAGATAACCTAAAATTGCCTTTGTCTCCGTAAAAATAAATAAATAAACAGACAACCGGCGACAATAAAGACTTTCCACTTCCTTAAGTTTTTTCCATGAGTGTAACACGGTTTATCCAATAAAGACTTTATATTCAAAATGGAGAAGTATCACAGTCATTTTAACTGGGTTAAAATGTAATGCAGGTTGAGCTAGAAGAAGAAATTTAGGGTCTTAGATCACACACTGGCGTGTTCTCGGCGTCTGAGGAAAGGCTCATAAAGATATGTTGGCGTGTTCAAGGCTCCTGGAGAAAAGCTCATACCCACACACGCTGGTGTGTTCTGGACTCTTGAAGTAAGGCTCATAAAGACACCTTGACGTGTTCTAGGCTTCTGAGGAAAGTCTCACAAGATAAGCGGGCGTGTTCTAGGCTCCTGAGGAAAGGCTCACAAGATATGCTGGCGTGTTCAAGGCTCCTGGAGAAAGGCTCATACCCACACACGCTGGTGTGTTTTAGGCTTCTGAGGAAAGGCTCATAAAGACACAATGGCGTGTTCTAGGCTCCTGAGGAAAGGCTCATAAAGACATACTGGCGTGTTCTAGGCTCGTAAAGAAAGGCTCATAAAGACATACTGGCGTGCTCTAAGTTCCTGAAGAAAGGCTCTCAAGATATGCTGACGTGTTCTAGGCTTCTGAGGAAAGGCTCATAATGACACACTGGCGTGTTCTAGGCTCCTGAGGAAAGGCTCATAAAGACACACTGGCGTGTTCTAGGCTCGTAAAGAAAGGCTCATAAAGACATACTGGCGTGCTCTAAGTTCCTGAAGAAAGGCTCTCAAGATATGCTGACGTGTTCTAGGCTTCTGAGGAAAGGCTCATAATGACACGCTGGCGTGTTTTAGGCTCCTGAGGAAAGGCTCATAAAGACACACTGTCGTGTTTTAGGCTCCTGAGTAAAGGCTCATAAAGACACGTTGGCTTGTTCTGGGCTCCTGAGGAAAGGTTCATAACCACACGCTGGCGTTTTCTAGGTTCCTAAAGAGAAGGCTTACAAGATATGCTCGCGTGTTCTAGGCTCCTGAGGAAAGGCTCACAAGATATGCTGGCGTGTTCTAGGCTCCTGAGGAAAGGCTCACAAGATATGCTGGCCTGTTCTAGTCTTCTGAGGAATGACTCATAAAAACACGCTGGCGTATTCTAAGCTCCCGAGGAGAGGCTCACAATGACACGCTTGCGTGTGACCGGCAACGAAAGAGTTAAGGAGAGTACAGAATACAACGCGGAGATAATCAATCTAACTTTGCACCAGGAAATTAACTCCATCCCATCGCACGGTCCGGTTCACTGAGATGCTTGGAATTAAAGGAAGGAAGGCTGAGAAGATCCTGACGTAATAACACGCAGGGAAAATTAATTTAAACAGAGCGTCAAATAAAACAAATTTATTTTCCTACGGCATGTCCGCTTGACCTAATTATGGTGGAGTTACGTAATCGATATGTTAATTCCTCTTGGGATAATTACAGGAGTTTATTGGAATATCGTGTGGAACATCACAACAGCTAATTAAAGTCAGGTCGTACAACTTGGACACATATATAGCTCCAGTAACAACTAACAAACTGGTCAACTTTATGTTGTCACTTGTACAACTTGGACACTGTATCAACAATTCACCTATAGCAGCAACTGAATCATACATTTATCAACTTTATGTTGTCACTTGTACAACTTGAGCTGCAACAATAGCTCCAGTAACAACTAACAAACTGGTCAACTTTATGTTGTCACTTTTACAACTTGGACACTGGACCAACAATTCACCTATAGCAGCAACTGAATCATACATTTATCAACTTTATGTTGGCACATGTACAACTTGGACACTGTACCAACAATTCACCTATAGCAGCAACTGAATCATACATTTATCAACTTTATGTTGGAACTTGTACAACTTGGACACTGTACCAACAATTCACCTATAGCAGCACCTGAATCATACATTTATCAACTTTATGTTGGCACTTGTACAACTTGGACACTGTACCAACAATTCACCTATAGCAGCAACTGAATCATACATTTATCAACTTTATGTTGGAACTTGTACAACTTGGACACTGTACCAACAATTCACCTATAGCAGCAACTGAATCATACATTTATCAACTTTATGTTGGCACTTGTACAACTTGGACACTGTACCAACAATTCACCTATAGCAGCACCTGAATCATACATTTATCAACTTTATGTTGGCAATTGTACAACTTGGACACTGTACCAACAATTCACCTATAGCAGCAACTGAATCATACATTTATCAACTTTATGTTGGAACTTATACAACTTGGACTGTACCAATAATTCACCTACAGCAGCAACTGAATCATACATTTATCAACTTTATGTTGTCACTTGTACAACTTGGACACTGTACCAATAATTAACCTATAGCAGCAACTGAATCATACATTTATCAACTTTATGTTGGAACTTATACAACTTGGACTGTACCAATAATTCACCTATAGCAGCAACTGAATCATACATTTATCAACTTTATGTTGGCACTTGTACAACTTGGACTGTACCAACAATTCACCTATAGCAGCAACTGAATCATACATTTATCAACTTTATGTTGGAACTTGTGCAACATGGACTGTACCAATAGCTCTAGTAACAACTAACAAACTGGTCAACTTTATGTTGGCACTTGTACAACATGGACACTGTACCAACAATTCACCTATAGCAGCAACTGAATCATACATTTATCAACTTTATGTTGGCACTTGTACAACATGGACACTGTACCAACAATTCACCTATAGCAGCAACTGAATCATACATTTATCAACTTTATGTTGGCACTTGTACAACTTGGACACTGTACCAACAATTCACCTATAGCAGCACCTGAATCATACATTTATCAACTTTATGTTGGAACTTGTACAACTTGGACACTGTACCAACAATTCACCTATAGCAGCACCTGAATCATACATTTATCAACTTTATGTTGGCACTTGTACAACTTGGACACTGTACCAACAATTCACCTATAGCAGCAACTGAATCATACATTTATCAACTTTATGTTGGCAATTGTACAACTTGGACACTGTACCAACAATTCACCTATAGCAGCACCTGAATCATACATTTATCAACTTTATGTTGGCACTTGTACAACTTGGACACTGTACCAACAATTCACCTACAGCAGCAACTGAATCATACATTTATCAACTTTATGTTGACAATTGTACAACTTGGACACTGTACCAACAATTCACCTATAGCAGCAACTGAATCATACATTTATCAACTTTATGTTGGAACTTGTGCAACTTTGACACACCAATAGTTCCAGTAACAACTAACATACTGGTCAAATTTGGCACTTGGATTGTAACAATCCCCTATAGCAACAACTGAATCTGCATAAAAATATATAGCCTTTGGCAAAACTTAAGAAAGTTTCAAATTTTAAGCATAACCCACTTCTTGTTTTTTTTTTTTTTTGTATTTTTTAAAAGGAGAATGAAGCAATTTTGTTTACACTTGACTATCTCGTGTGTCTTCAATAAAGGTCATCATGTATCAAATATCTATCAGAGTTATTGTCTGAATCCCGATATACATGCTAAAAGGTACAACTTCTTTAAGATTTGTCCATGAGTGTATACTAACTATAGATTCTATACATATAATTCTTTCATTATATTAAAACATCATATCTATTAATGCAAACATTTAGAAATGTCTTCAAGTCTCTAAATAAGCCAGAATAGTCCTGAAGGAATAGTTCTCTTTATTTTATCATTTAGGTATATTATTAAAAAACAATATGACATTCCATCAAACACGGACATCCTATACAGATGACGCGTTGATTTTTTCACAACAGCAAAAACTAAAACCTTTTATTAAGACATTTCGTTTTATTTATAGATTCATTCTGGAGTCCAAAAGGTAAAACAAGTAAACAAAGGTAGAAAGTACCAATATGTGTAAATAGGTAATCAGCTCTATGTGCAATCAGCTATTGGTAGAGAGATATAACAACTACTTTGTGTCTTCTAGTCATTTTATTTATCATTGTTTAACGATATTCTTAACTTTCCTGCTGAACTGTAGAACTATTAGTACTGTCAAATTACATTGACAAAGCACTTTTATCTTATCTCAGTTTTTAGTGGGAAGAAGGTTGCTTTTGTTTGTTAGTTAACCAATCTCTCACGCCTTCTCATTGGGCGAATGTGGCCATGTTTGTATATAAGGGGGCTATGGTATTGCGAAGGGGCCAGTGTGGTGGATTATTGTGTTGATACGCTTAAGGGGTTCTCTGCATGTTTTATCCGTGTCTGGTGATCTCCTCGCATACCTGTGTGACCCCGGTCCGATCCCTACCCACGCTGCAATAAAACAATATCGCGTGAGAACGCCCTTGGAACTTTAGAATGATTTTAACGCCTTGTTTGCTCCTGACGAGGACAAAAGATTTTTGTCGAAACGTAGAGATAATAAAAAGATTTTCTAGCCGAAGTATCTTTATTTTCAAAAAATATGAATGCCGGCCAGGCAGCCTCTATCTTTACGATAATAAAAGATAAGTACTGTTTTGTTTTTATATAGCAAATCGTTTTTTTTTTCTATTTTGCTCCCTTTTATTGTGGTTGTACTTTTAGTGTACGCTTTTCTCTGTGTTAGTTACTATTACTCTAGGCTCTAGTAATTTGTAACTTTTTGTGTTATCCCGTAAATATAATTTTTTGTCAGTACAAGTAGATCTCATCGGCCAATCAATAAGAGAAAAACTTGTAAATTTTTTACTTGCTACGTTGATAGACAATGTGAAACTGTCTATTTTTGTCTTTGTCCCTGAAGCTTCTTATAGCGTCTATAATGCGGAGAGTTTATTGTGTTTACTTGAACTTCATGAATAGATTGTTTTATTAAAATTCGTATTATGGTCAATTCCTTATAATGAATTGATGCCTTAATGATTGTAGAAATTGTAGATTGTTCGATATATTAATTATATATATTTGTATAAATATTGTAGCGTAGAAATCAGGTCTTTTTATATCTGAAGGTGTGAAAGTATTTATTGATGACGTCACAGCGACTAGTCAACAATTAACAACAAAACTATCTACAGCTAGGGAATCTTGAACAAGCAAGCTAATAAATATTTTTAAGATGATTTTACAAATACGGAGTAATATATATTTTTATATTCTGTTGAATATTTTCATTGAATAATATTAAATTAAATTATAAATTATTTCTTCGTTACAATATCAATAAATTAAATTTATAAATTTAATTGTCATCTATCGTTAAAATTTGTAACATATAAATTTACTGTCAATATGTTTCTTTTCAATAATATCATCAAATAATATCTCTACAGACCTTATTGCAATGATATATGTTATTGAATGAGAGGGCTTGGCTCATCAGTAGTGAACCCTCTCAGCGGTTTCTCCAAATTAATCTCTAGACCGCTCTACTATTGTATTGAATTGGTTTGGAATATACCCTGTATTTTCTATGGAAGGCAGCTTAGGGGTGTTTAGTGAACCTATAGACATAAGCTTATAGGTCTGTAGAGGAACATTGTATTGGATCTGTATTATCTACAGACCTATAAGCTTATGTCTATAGGTTCACTAAACACCCCTAAGCTGCCTTCCATAGAAAATGTAGGATATATACCAAACCAATCTAAAACAATAGTAGAGCGGTCTAGAGATTAATTTAGCGAAACCGCTGAGAGGGTTCACTACTGATGAGCCAAACCCTCTCATTCAATAACTTATATCATTGCAGTAAGGTCTGTAGAGATAATATTTGATGTTATTATTTAAAAAAGAAACACATTACCAGTAAATTTACTTGTTATAAATTTTAACGATAGATAAAATTTTATAAATTTAATTTACTGATATCCATACAAATGCATTTAATTAATGTCTATCTATAATTACTATATTCAATACATAAATAAGGTATCAATTCATTGCCAGTTAATTTATATGTTATAAATATCAGTGTTCTCAAAGCTTATGTCCATAGTTTCCGTAAATAAATTTCCCAAGAATTACTCAAGAGTTCCAGAGATATGATCAATAACACTCCAATACAATACTGGGGCGGTCGATTGAGTTAAAGAAATCTATGGAGGGTTTATCACTGATGATCCAGGGTCTCCCATAGCTAACCCTTACCTATTTTTAAAAATTCACTAAAATAGAATTATTTTTGTAAATTCTATATAATTATGAGAATATGTAATTTTCTTCAATTGAAAATAAACTTGATAGTAAATAATTATTTTTCTATTATCACGACTGCACCTTCAATTCTTTACCTTTACAATAAAAAATTAATAGCATATATATATATATATATATTATATAATCTAAAGACTCAAATATTTCTATATTTTAAAATATATATTTTTCATTTTTATTCATTGATAATTTTACTTTTGTTATCATCGTTTTTAGAAAGACTTTCAGTTTTGTTGTATAGTTTTGTTGTAAATATGCGTAGTTAACATATCTATCCTTTTAAATCACTAATATAGGATTAACTTTATAAATTCAATATAATGTAAAAATAACTAATGTGTAATATTTCCTCAAGTAATTGAAAATAAAAGCTACTTGACGGTAAATAATTATCTTTTTCTTATCACGACTGTACCTTCAATCCTTTATCTTATCGATCCTTTGTCTTATCAACCCTTTCTCTAACAATAACAAAATATTCATAACATATATATATATATATATATTGCCGCGTGGAAAATTAGGGAAGACAAACTTCGGGGTGACACAGCAATTTATTTTAAGGCAAGAACAAACTATGAAGGATAAACAAAAGATAAGCAATGAGGGAAGTTTACAAAGTAGTAAAATATAAACATAAAATGATACTCTGTTAATACTAGTGTAAAATAATAAATATTTCGCTACAATATATATATCGTTATGGTGAAGTCATCTACAAGCGGGTCATGCGATATTTATGTTAAATTGTCGACACACAAGCGTTACAAGACGTCGACAGTTGTAGAACAGTTACCGTCCAATGTCACGTCGATGTAGATGGGTCACATTCCATTCAGACATTCCCCGTTCCATTCTTTCATAGCGTCGTTCCAAAGTTTTCTTCGTTGGACACCAAAACCCCATCGTTTCAACCAATTAGCTCTGTATATACATAAAGATCACCATCCTCTAATTTACAAGCATTTCAATGAAATTGTCCTTGGTTATAGAATTCTTCGGGCATGGCTTAGACGATGACGTCCTGGCCATCCTGGCGTCTGCCAAGACACACATCTATAAGTACTTCCTCGGCGCGGAACTGAGGAGTGTACAAGAAGACCTTGTCTGGAGGAGGACTCTCTCAAGGTGGGGAAGCCTTCCTTGCTGAAGACATTTGTACACATACACAACTATATATATTCCCCATCACTTTATATGCCCTTTTACTCTTTTATTTTACCACCTTTGTAAAATTTGATTAAAAGAATCAATAAAATTGTTTAAATTGTCAATTGTCTAGAATGCTGGTCCGAGACCGCTTTCCGCCTCAGTAAAGAAACGACGAAAGTATTTCACCGTCGCCGAACTTATACTACACCTCTCATGTCTCTTCACAGAGCCAGACTAGAGTGAAACTCAACAGGGTCTTCTTTTCCCTTGGCTGTGGTTTCGCTAGATAGCAGATAGGGACATGCTTGAAGCAGATGGCCACCCAGACCTTTTGGTCTATAGCTTCAATATATAATCAATTAATCATTAAATCAATAGCATCAAAAGAAAAACAATCGTATTAACAGCAGAATTAAACTACAAGTACAATAAGCCTCCAAAACCGCTAACACCTTTATAAGGTTTTGCTAAAACCTCTTTGAAATGACTGCATTTTTTTTAATTTAAAAATTTATACTATCAAATTACTGAAAAAAATCTTTCAATCTATAACTTTTTTGTATATATATTTTATAATTAGCCTTTGTTTTATATTTGTTTTATATATATAAAGTAGGGCATATTTTGGACCAATCTTATTTATTAAAACATATTTCCGATATTTCGATGAGGCTGTTCGCCTATCTTCTATATAGGAATTCAAACTCCTTGTAAACTTATAATCCATGACATATATATGTTATGAATATAATGTTTTGTTGAAAAGATAGAGTATTGAAAGTGCAGTCGTGAAAATAGGAAAGAAATGTATTTACTTATCAAGTATTTTTTTTTTTTTCAAATTACTTGAAGCAAATTATACATTAAATATTTATCACAATAGAACTTATAAAGTGAATCCTATATTAGTTAATTTAAAAAATAATAGGTAGGGTAACTATACATATTTACAACAGTAATCAACTCCGCCTTTACCAGTCCCAAGCCCGGATAAAAAAGGAGGAAGGGGAGCAGTAACAAGCTCACTAAAAAACCTGGGCTCAGCTGGCCCGGCTGATAGTACCCTGTAAGGGCTTCTAATCCAGGGATACAGGATGAGCAGCTTCATGTTAGGAGTGGCTGCACATGGTGTCTTGTCCTCATGTTAGAGGTGGCCATTTCTTTTGGAGCTAAGTCGGCCTGCCACTGAGTAGTGCTCCCAGTCTTAATAACAAAGGAAGATGCATTCTACTTCACCCAGTCATGATCTCAAGCTTTACAAGCTTGATGCCCTAATATGATTGAGTGTAGATAATAAAGAAGAAGAAGACAACAGTAATCAAAGTGTATTCTAAAACTATGGTAAAAATTGTAAAACAGTCAATGAATGAAAATAAAATATATGTTTAAAAAAAAATCAAATATTTACGTTTTAATATTATATATGTGTTCTCTTCTTCTTTCTTATCTCCACACTGGGTGAAGTAGAATGCGTCTGCCTTTGTCATTAAGACTGGGAGCACTACTCAGTGGCAGGCCGACTTATCTCCAAAAAAAAAAAAAAAAGGCCGCCTCTGACATGAGGAACGGACGCCATGTACAGCCGCTCCTAACATGGAGTACAAACGCTGCTCATCCTGTATCCCTGGATTAGGAGCCCTTACAGGATACTATCAGCCGGGCCAGCTGAGCCCAGTTTTCTTAGCAAGCTTGTAACTGCTCCCCCCTCCTCCTTTTTCATCCGGGCTTGGGACCAGCAAGGGCGGAGTTTATATGTGTTCTAAAATAGAAGTAAGAATAATACAGCAATCTCTTCAACTGTAAATATGCAAATAGAGCTTCTATCAAAATTGAATAATCTATTAGTGATCAAAGCCAAAGATTTCTTTTGCTTTAGCTCGAAGGTTTGTTTGTTATTTAGGTTCATAATATAGTAATTACTAGTCCATGTTATCAACATGGATGAGCTTTACTGACAAAAGTTACTTTGTATGGGTTAACACAAAATGCAATAAACTAGGGCCTAAAGTAATAGTAACTAAACACACAAAAAGCGTACAATCAAGAGTACAACAACAAAAAAGGGTAAATAATAAATCACAATTTGTTAAATAAAAAACAAAACAGTACTTATCTTTATTGTTGCGTTGGTATGGATCGGACCGGGGTTACACAGGTATGCGAGGAGATAGCCAGACACGGGTAAAACATGCAGAGAATACTTTAAGCGTCTCCACACAATAATCCACCACACTCCCCTCGACTCTCTCGCAATACCATAGCCCCCTTATATATATGTACAAACATGGCCACATTCGTCCAATAAGAAGGCGGGAGAGATTGGTTCACTAACAAACAAAAACATTTTCCCACTAAAACTGAGATAAGATAAAAGATAACTGTTTGTCAATATAATTTGACATTACTAACAATTCAATCACTTCGATCAAATAATCCCTTGAATTAATATTAAAATAAAAACATAAAGCCTCCAGGGAAAAGTTTCTTTTAAAAATATTTTTTATTTAAAAAATCTCGAGCTTTCGGGCAAGTAAGCCCTTCTACGGGAGAAAATGCTTTATATGATTAATACGCCAATGAAATATGATTTGAAATTAAATAAAGTCCATTTACTGTTTACATTTGTTTTAAAAGCATGATCAACGCGGGCTTCTGTTGCGCGTGCTTCACTTGGGGGTTATGGGCTGGGCTCAGGGAATATAATGTTATAAATTTCGGGAATATCTGTAACATTATATTCCCTGAGCCCAGCCCATAACCCCCAAGTGAAGCACGCGCAACAGAAGCCCGCGTTGATCATGCTTTTAAAACAAATGTAAACAGTAAATGGACTTTATTTAATTTCAAATCATATTTCATTGGCGTATTAATCATATAAAGCATTTTCTCCCGTAGAAGGGCGTACTTGCCCGAAAGCTCGAGATTTTTTAAATAAAAAATATTTTTAAAAGAAACTTTTCCCTGGAGGCTTTATGTTTTTATTTTAATTCAATCACTTCAAAACATAATAGTTTTATTATAAAATAAATGAAACTTCCAGGGTTAAGTATCTTATGCAACTTTTTATTTTCAAGCTTTCGGACTTGTCAGTCCTTCAACAGGAGTATCACATTAACAACTTAATAATAAATACAATTTTTATATACACATTTTAAGAATATAATGTTTTGTTGAAAAGATAGAGAATTGAAGGTACAGTCGTGAAAATAAGAAAGATATTTATTTACTTATCGAGTAGGTTTTTTTTTTTCAATTACTTGAAACAAATTATATAGAACTTATTAAATGATTAAGTTGTTAACGTGATAATCCTGTTGAAGGACTGACTAGTCCGAAATCTTGAAAATAAAAAGTTGCACAAGAAACTTAACCCTGGAAGCTTTATTTATTTTATAATAATATAAATCAGGGAAGAGCATTTATTTATAATAGTATTATGTAGACTGTTTATTATTGTAAAACGACATTTGAAAATTATCCCGCATGTTAAACGAAAAATCTAAATTTATTTATAAGGAGAAATAACGATTATTTCTAACCTTAGGGATGAAGTATGAAAGGATGAATTGTGAAGAGTAATGATAAACGGAAAAATAAAGTGTCCAGGGATGGGAACGTTTATTATGCAACGTGTCACTTGTGTATGCGACATCTTTGGTATGTGCTGACATATATTTGTCCTTACACAACATGTCTACTATACACAATACTTGTCTAACTACTGGAGTAAAACGAGATGTTTCAAAACCACCGCAAACAAATGACAATGGATGAAAGAATCGAAACAACCAATAATCTCTGAAATCTTTCGGCTTATTCAATAGTTTCCTAGGATTTTTATCCATTTCTGCAGACTGTTTTCTTTATAAATAGATATTTGCAATTTATAAATATATCTATAGATTACACAGTAACTATTAAAAGACAATGATAATTAGTAAATAGCGTCCACACACTAAAAATAATTGTAGCCGAGCGCATATTAAAAATTGATATATAAATTGAAAGAATCATTTTAGATAATCAGAAATAGCGGTAGTTATGCAAAAGAGATTTGCTTAAGTTCCAATGCGTGCAAGGTCTTTTCTAATGTACATCAATTTTAGTCATATTGTTTGTTAAAAGAGTCCACACTATAAAATTATAGTAGCTAAGTATGTTAAAAATTGATATATCAATTGAAAATCATTTTAAATAACTGAGAAATAGCGATAGTGTTATGTAAAAGGGATTTGGTTAAGTTCTAATGTGTGCAAGGGCTTTTCTAATGTACATCAATTTTAGTCATATAGTTTGTTAAAAGAGCCCACACTATAAAAAGATAGTATCTGAACATATTAAAAATTGAAATATCAATTGAAAATCATTTTAAATAACAGAGAAATAGCTATAGTGTTATGCAAAAGTGATATGCTTAAGTCTTGATTGGTTCAAGGGTTTTTCTAACGTACACCAATTTTAGCCATATAGTTTGTTAAAAGAGTCCACACTATAAAATTATAGTAGCTAAGTATATTAAAATTGGAATATTAATTGAAAATCATTTTTAATAATTGTAAATAGCGGTAGTTATGCAAAAGTTATTTGCTTAAGTCTTAATACGTTCAAGGGATTTTCAACATACACCAATTTTAGCCATATAGTTTGTTAAAAGTCCACACTATAAATTGAGAAAATCTAAGCATATATCAATTATAAATTATTTTATATAATCGAAAATTGCGGTAGTTATGCAAAAGGAATATGCTTAAGTTCTAATGCGTGCAAGGTCTTTTCTAACGTAACACCAATTTTAGTCATATAGTTTGTTAAAAGGAATACACCCGTAGAAGAGTAATATTACTCGAGAGCTCGTGATTTTGTAATTTAATATAAATTATATTATTATGAGAAAATATTTCGCATTTATTACATATATTTATGTACTGCTTGCATATCTCCTCTTGATTTCTGATTGTTTTACTTATGCAAATAGGATATGATAATCTAAAGCAAAAATTATGGAAATGCAATGCAATATCGTGTAACTTATCTATAGTTCATTTTGAACATGCAATATTTCATTCATCTTTGTGTAAAAATGGTTCGGTATAAACTTTTATAACATAGGATAACTATGTTGTACATGGCCAATTTGTCATGAACTTTTCGCAAAGTATCAAATATTTGCTAAAATTGATTTTCAATAATTTTAATTTGATTTATAATATCTATAATAGAATAGAGTTGCAAATCCAATTGTATAAATCCATATAAATGTAATTATATAATGGTTCGATATCTTGAAATAGGGCAACGCTTGATTTAATTGTAAAAATGTTTATATCAAAAGATATTTTAAATAAATGCTACAATGTTTATAGTGATGTCTAATATATATGTAATATATCGAAAATGAAAAAAACATATATAGAGCTATTTAAATTTTATATTTACCTTCATTGTCGCTAGAGCGCAGCACGAGTGGCGGCGAGTCATAAAAAGTCAACATGTAGATAGAACACGCCGTGTATCCTGCCGCCGCAGACGATCACGTTGAGCCACCTGTTACCTGCCGCGTCCTGATTGGCTAGCCAGCTAAGCTCCGCCCACTTGGGGCGTGGCCACCTCATCAAATGCTTTCTTTAATCGACGCTAGAGGGCTACCGTTTCAACAACAAAAATAGTAACTCGTTTCAGTTTTGCTGCCGGGTTTCCAACATTTTTTTTTTTTAGAATTAAAATATGCAATTAAAGTAATGTTTGAAGTTTTTTCTGTATTTATTAATATTTTTATGGGGAACAATTTTTGTGTTTCGTTATTTTAGTTTTTCGGCTGAGTTCATTTTTACACGCGTTAAAGCAATTGTTTGAAAAAGTGCCAACTTACTGTGAACATGATTAATTGAGAGTGACTTGCGTGTTTTAATTTTACAAAACAGCCATTTTAAATGGCTCGCCCGGTTTGTTTGGGCTTCAATTAGTTGCCGAATTTAATTTAAATTGTGTGGAATCTTTTTGCTTCCAACAATAATTGAAGGGAGGGTTCTTTTGGTATTTAATTATATATGATTTGAGTGGTCTGATTTATATTGTAGTATTAAGTTGAGAAATTATTATTACGTATGTTATTAACATTATATTTTTTTAAATAAAAAGTGTAATATATAGATATATAATTATTTATTGAACTACTATTATATTTTTTAAACATACTATAATTATGCGTCGTATGCTACCTAATTGTAGCACATTATATTGAGCTGTGTATCACAGAAATAAAAAAATGAATATGTTAATAACAAAGAGAATTTCGATTTCTGCGATGGCCCTATTATTCATAAAGATGTACATATGCAAATGCAGATATTTTTGCTGACTCAATAACAAAATTGCAACAGAAGAGGAAAGGAAGCCAAAAATCGTCTGCTGTGATATTGACGATGCTAGCTAGATCAAATCTCTTGGTTTCTTTTTAATTTAAAAAGAGTTTATCTTTCTTGCTGGCCCTGTTTAATTTTAATGTCAAATTATATTGAAAAATATTTGCACTTTTTTAAAAATCTTATCTCAGGTTTTAGTGGGAGGGATTTTGTTTTCGTTTGAAAGTGAACCAATCTCTCTCGCCACGGTCCTCTGTTTTTTTTTTTTTTTTTAAGGAGACAAGCAATTTTGTTCACACTTGGTTATCTCGTGTATCTTCAATAAAGGTCACTTTAAAAAGGTATATTTTGATACAATATATGCCTTTTTATTTGAAAATTTATTTATGGATTGCTCTATTTTCAAAAGGTCACTTTGTATCAAATATCTTTCAGAGATATTATCTGAATACCGATATACATGCTAAAAGGTACAAATTCCTTTAGTTTTGTTCATGAGTGTATATTGGTTATCTCGTGTGTCTTCAATAAAGGTCACTGTAATAACTTTCAGAGTTATTGTCTGAATCCTGATATATATGCTGAAAGGTAAAACTTCCTTTAGTTTTGTTCATGAGTGTATATTGGTTATCTCGTGTGTCTTCAATAAAGGTCACTGTAATAACTTTCAGAGTTATTGTCTGAATCCTGATATACATGCTAAAAGGTAAAACTTCCTTTATTTTGTCCATGAGTGTATATAGATAATATATTTGAGATATAATATTTTATTTATATAAAAAATAGACACTTCGGCCAGTTGGAGCTTTTTATTTTCTCAACGTTTCGACAAAAATCTTTTGTCTTCGTCAGGAGAATTAAATAAAAATAAACATTCGGCAAGGCGTTAAAAATTGTTCTGAGGTTTGCAAGGGCGTTCTCACGTGATTTTTCGAATTTAGTACAACATCTAAAGCGCGAGTCAAATAACAAATATTAAACTCGTCAAAGACTATGATCTTGGAAATAAAAATATATAATAATAAAATTATAATAAATTAAGTAAAAATAAATAAAATAAAGTAATATAATAATAATGATCACAAAGAAAATTATATAGATTTCTAACTATTATGTCCATTTTTATCTAGCTTATTAATTACTTTTTAAATTTAAAAATGAAGAATATTGTTGCGGAATATCTTCAAAATTATTTATAGTTCTTTTCCCAAATTCTCGTGATACCCATCCCTCTAAAAATAATCTTTCCTTTTTAAATTTTATATTCCTGTGGAATATCTCAATATCATTCCAATTTGGCCTATGTCCTGAAAATAATGCATGTTCCCCAATTTTGCTTAACGCCCTTCTCCCCAATAAACCCTGTTGGTGTTCCTTAATTCTGGTCTCTAAATTTCGGCCGGTTTCTCCTACATAAATTTTGTCACATTCTGTGCATTTAATCCCATAAATTACGTTATTTGGTTTTGATGTGCTTATGTTATCCTTCATTATGTTATTTCTAGTTAAAAATTCCCTTTTTGTTCCAGTACTGTACCAAATATTATATTTACATTTTTTCAAAATTCTAGATATTTCGTTATCAACTTCTCTAATATAAGGAATTATTATATTATTGTAACCTTCTGTAGTTCTATTCGAATTTGGCCTATCTATTTCATATCTTCTAATCCATTTATTTATGAAGCCAACTGGGTATTCGGACTGTTTTAACTCCGCTCTAATTTTCTTTATCTCTTTTTTATAAATATCTTGGTCTGTACATACCTGTTTGGCTCTTTGTACAAGAGATTTTATCACCTGCCTTTTGTGTAATATAGGATTATTAGAATTAAAATTTAGATGTATCCCACAGTCTGTTGGCTTTCTGTAAACGCTGGTTATAATAGATCCATCTTCTTTACGGCTTAATCCTACATCTAAGAATGGTATAAATCCTTCTTTTTCTGTTTCAACAGTAAATTCTATTCCTATTTCTAAATTATTTAATTTGACAATGATCTCGTTAAGTTTTTCTTTTTGGATCACTGCGAAAACATCATCTATATACCGTCCCCATATCTTTATTCCCTCTATTAAAATTGCCTTTCTATCTATTGACGCCATTACAATGTCAGCTATTATCATACTGGTAGGGCAACCCATAGCAGTACCGTCTTTTTGTCTGTAAAATTTAGTCCCATATCTAAAATAAATATTTTCTAAACATAACCTAAAGCCTTCTATCATTTCATCTATTTCTAATCCTTTTATAACGCAATCTTGTCTTTTCACCTCGAAATATTCTTTAAGCTCTTTAAGAGCTAGACTTCTATTAATATTGGTAAAAAGCGATTTGACGTCAAAGGATACCATTATTTCATGTTCATTTAGCTTTAAATTTTTAGTGATATCTAATAACTCTTTCCTATTTCTAATTTCTAACCCAGAAATCTTTCTTGTAGTCGGAATTTGGTTTTTAAGCCAGTCCGCCAAACCTCTGGTGGGGGCCTTGAATCCTGACACAATGGGCCGTAGGGGAACTCCTTCCTTGTGGATCTTTGGAAGTCCTTTGAAGAGAGGTGCAGCGACATCTTCTAGCTTCAATTTTCTTTTGTCCAAGGCCTTAGATTTCATGCTTCTGATAAATTTAGATATTTTAAGCTTTATCTTTTTAGTAGGGTCTCCTCGAATTTCTTCATATGTGTTGTTATCATTAAGAAGGCTCGTGATTTTATCATTATAATCTTCTCTCTTCATCACGACTGTCTTGCCTCCTTTATCTGCCTTAGTTATAACAATGTCGTCGTCATTTTTTAATTTCTTGATATCCCCCCATTCTGAGCTTTTTGCTTTATCTAATTCATATTTCTTTTTGTTTTTTGTTGTCCTATATATTACATTTGTTATTTTGTTTCTAATAATAACTTTATCATTTTGATTCAAATTTTTGATTCCATTCTCAATGTTAGATATTAATCTAATGTAATCATTTTTGAGAGGCATAGGTCTATAGTTTGACCCTTTATCAAGAAGCCTCAACTGCTCTTCAGTTAAATCTTTCCCTGAGATGTTGCATACTCTTCTAGGATCGACCTTCTTGATTCTAGGAGCCCATCTGTCCAGTTTGTTCCTCATTGTGATCATTAGCCGTTCTTCTATTTTATTTATCCCTCTCTGTATACTCTCTTCAAGGCTTTTCATGTGATTTTCATCTAATATTTCTGAAATAACACTTCGCTGACTCGTCAATTTTTCCTTCTGTATATCTACCATTCTGTGAGATGCTTGGATGCGTGCCTTGACGAACTGAAGATGGCAAGGCAACTAGAGAAGACTATGATCAAGTTTGCAAGGACAAAACATTCTTTATATTTTAACCATCGTATCAAAGATCTCAATATCATTCCCCCGAGCCTGAATGTAAAAGCGCTGGTTAAAACTCCATATGGAAGACAGATTGCTAGAAGAGCAAGTCTTCAGTTCGTCAAGGCACGCATCCAAGCATCTCACAGAATGGTAGATATACAGAAGGAAAAATTGACGAGTCAGCGAAGTGTTATTTCAGAAATATTAGATGAAAATCACATGAAAAGCCTTGAAGAGAGTATACAGAGAGGGATAAATAAAATAGAAGAACGGCTAATGATCACAATGAGGAACAAACTGGACAGATGGGCTCCTAGAATCAAGAAGGTCGATCCTAGAAGAGTATGCAACATCTCAGGGAAAGATTTAACTGAAGAGCAGTTGAGGCTTCTTGATAAAGGGTCAAACTATAGACCTATGCCTCTCAAAAATGATTACATTAGATTAATATCTAACATTGAGAATGGAATCAAAAATTTGAATCAAAATGATAAAGTTATTATTAGAAACAAAATAACAAATGTAATATATAGGACAACAAAAAACAAAAAGAAATATGAATTAGATAAAGCAAAAAGCTCAGAATGGGGGGATATCAAGAAATTAAAAAATGACGACGACATTGTTATAACTAAGGCAGATAAAGGAGGCAAGACAGTCGTGATGAAGAGAGAAGATTATAATGATAAAATCACGAGCCTTCTTAATGATAACAACACATATGAAGAAATTCGAGGAGACCCTACTAAAAAGATAAAGCTTAAAATATCTAAATTTATCAGAAGCATGAAATCTAAGGCCTTGGACAAAAGAAAATTGAAGCTAGAAGATGTCGCTGCACCTCTCTTCAAAGGACTTCCAAAGATCCACAAGGAAGGAGTTCCCCTACGGCCCATTGTGTCAGGATTCAAGGCCCCCACCAGAGGTTTGGCGGACTGGCTTAAAAACCAAATTCCGACTACAAGAAAGATTTCTGGGTTAGAAATTAGAAATAGGAAAGAGTTATTAGATATCACTAAAAATTTAAAGCTAAATGAACATGAAATAATGGTATCCTTTGACGTCAAATCGCTTTTTACCAATATTAATAGAAGTCTAGCTCTTAAAGAGCTTAAAGAATATTTCGAGGTGAAAAGACAAGATTGCATTATAAAAGGATTAGAAATAGATGAAATGATAGAAGGCTTTAGGTTATGTTTAGAAAATATTTATTTTAGATATGGGACTAAATTTTACAGACAAAAAGACGGTACTGCTATGGGTTGCCCTACCAGTATGATAATAGCTGACATTGTAATGGCGTCAATAGATAGAAAGGCAATTTTAATAGAGGGAATAAAGATATGGGGACGGTATATAGATGATGTTTTCGCAGTGATCCAAAAAGAAAAACTTAACGAGATCATTGTCAAATTAAATAATTTAGAAATAGGAATAGAATTTACTGTTGAAACAGAAAAAGAAGGATTTATACCATTCTTAGATGTAGGATTAAGCCGTAAAGAAGATGGATCTATTATAACCAGCGTTTACAGAAAGCCAACAGACTGTGGGATACATCTAAATTTTAATTCTAATAATCCTAAATTACACAAAAGGCTGGTGATAAAATCTCTTGTACAAAGAGCCAAACAGGTATGTACAGACCAAGATATTTATAAAAAAGAGATAAAGAAAATTAGAGCGGAGTTAAAACAGTCCGAATACCCAGTTGGCTTCATAAATAAATGGATTAGAAGATATGAAATAGATAGGCCAAATTCGAATAGAACTACAGAAGGTTACAATAATATAATAATTCCTTATATTAGAGAAGTTGATAACGAAATATCTAGAATTTTGAAAAAATGTAAATATAATATTTGGTACAGTACTGGAACAAAAAGGGAATTTTTAACTAGAAATAACATAATGAAGGATAACATAAGCACATCAAAACCAAATAACGTAATTTATGGGATTAAATGCACAGAATGTGACAAAATTTATGTAGGAGAAACCGGCCGAAATTTAGAGACCAGAATTAAGGAACACCAACAGGGTTTATTGGGGAGAAGGGCGTTAAGCAAAATTGGGGAACATGCATTATTTTCAGGACATAGGCCAAATTGGAATGATATTGAGATATTCCACAGGAATATAAAATTTAAAAAGGAAAGATTATTTTTAGAGGGATGGGTATCACGAGAATTTGGGAAAAGAACTATAAATAATTTTGAAGATATTCCGCAACAATATTCTTCATTTTTAAATTTAAAAAGTAGTTAATAAGCTAGATAAAAATGGACATAATAGTTAGAAATCTATATAATTTTCTTTGTGATCATTATTATTATATTACTTTATTTTATTTATTTTTACTTAATTTATTATAATTTTATTATTATATATTTTTATTTCCAAGATCATAGTCTTTGACGAGTTTAATATTTGTTATTTGACTCGCGCTTTAGATGTTGTACTAAATTCGAAAAATCACGTGAGAACGCCCTTGCAAACCTCAGAACAATTTTTAACGCCTTGCCGAATGTTTATTTTTATTTAATTCTCCTGACGAAGACAAAAGATTTTTGTCGAAACGTTGAGAAAATAAAAAGCTCCAACTGGCCGAAGTGTCTATTTTTTATATAAATATGAATGCCGGCCAGGCAGCCTCTATCTTTACGATAATATTTTATGTATTCATTTATATCCTTCCATTGTCGTGTGTTGAATCATTTTTGTTTATTTGCGTGGAAGAATGTCGCGGCATGTTTTTTTATCCTTCTTGATCTATGGTTTGTGCATGTTTGTTTAACCAGTACGTGGTGATCTTTAACAGTACATATCTATGCCAAATTTAAATCAATTTCGTTTTTATTATTGTAAAATTATGATTAAAGATGATAAAGGGATTTCTTTTTCTATTATTACTTATCACGTAGGCGTGATACAGACCATGTTAGCCATTGTAGGTATTTGGTGAATGTTTGTTTAAATGCAAGTGCACTACACAGTCTAGCCATAAATTCTGTTAAAACAATTTTAAATATTAAATGATTAAGAACAAAAACTAATGGATTATAAATACATATTTTATTAGACAATAGGACATAGATTTTAAATATATACAATCATTCAAAATGTCCTCCCTTATTTTTGACACAGGATCTCAAACGTCCGGGCCACTGATCTATGGCGGCACGCAGCTTTTCTAAGGTTATTTCTTCCATTGCTCTCACAAATGCTGATTTTAATTGATCCAAATTATGATATCTTTTAGAGCACACCTTCTCCTCTAAATATTCTCACAAACTGTAATCAAGGGGGTTTAAATCAGGGCTTCCAGAGGGCCATTCATTGGCCTTTATGAACTCCGAACATTCGTCTTCAACCATTGTTGAGTTGACATAGCTTTGTGAGCAGGAGCTGAATCTTGTTGAAATATCCAATGTTCTCCATTAAACATTTTTCTTTATTCAGAGGCTTCACTATTTGTTCCAAAATATCTTCTTGATAGTTTTTAGCTGTAGTTTTTACCCCTTTGGCACAGAAGTGGAGATATGTTACACCTTGGTAGCTAACTCCCCCCAAGCCATGACAGAAGAAGGATGGTGACTTTTTTCAAGTCTTCTGACTTTCAAAGAAGCTTCTAGAGAGCTACAAGCATATATCATATCATTCTGACGATTAATCTTTTTCTCGACAGTGAAAATTTCTCGTCTGTGAAAAGGATTCTATCATGCCACCGACCATCATGCCGCGCCAACAACATTTTTTATCTAACTCTTCTAATATCTCTAAGAGCAGGGGTTATCAAATGACTTGTGCGTCGTTTGAAAGCTCTGAGTCCAAGGTCTTCGTTGATTATCCTGGAAAGGGTTCTTGAAGCTAAATTCATCTGCTTTGCGAAGTTCTTTTGTTTGCGGCGTGGATTTCGGCGAAATCTTTCGCGAATGGCTTTTATAGCTGCTTGCGTTCATTGCACGCGCGGTCGACAAGATCTTTCAAGGTCATTAATAGTGCCAGCCTTGTTGAACCTTTCAATGGTTCGATAAACAAATTGACGCGTAATATTCAAATTTTGTAAAAGTTTAAAAATGGATGAAGGACTTTGGCCTACCTTGTGTAAGGCTATTACAGCTATAGGTTTTCTTTAACACCCCAATCCATTATCGAAAAACAAATATATTCCGATTTTTTTTTTCTAAACACGTGTGCACGAGATATTCAAATAACAACTACTGTATTTTGAATACTTCACGCGGTCAAATTAAAATTTTTATCACTGATTTGGTTTTGTAACAATATTTATGGGTAGACTAAGTACATGTCTCCACATGTAGAAATCAGTTTGGCTTGCATTTACAGAGTACAAAGAAGGCCCGGGTTCGATTCCCGGCGTAGGAATGTTTTTGGGAGTCGGTGTACTGTCAAATTATATTGACAAATATTTGCCCTTTTCTCAGGTTTTAGTGGGAAGAATTTTGTTTTCTTTTGATAGTGAACCAATCTCTCCCGCCTTCTCATTGGACGAATGTGGCCATGTTTTTATATAAGGGGGCTATGGTATTGCGAGGGGAGTGTGGTGGGGGATATTTGTGTGGAGACGCTTAAAGTGTTCTCTACGTGCTTTATTCGTGTCTGGGGATCTTCTCGCATACCTGTGTGACCCCGGTCCGATCCCTACCAGCGCTACAATAAAAGATAAGTACTGTTTTGTTTTTTAATAGAAATTGTGAGTTTTTTAAATTTTTATTTTGTTCCTTTTATTGTTGTTGTTGTACTCTTGAGTGTACGCTTTTCTGTGTGTTAGTTACTATTACGGTAGGCCCTAGTAATTTGTAACTTTGAGTGTTATCCAGTTCTAGTAACTTTTGTCAGTACGAGTGATCTAAACCGTTAATTTACGATCGCTACTGAACCAGGATCGAATCTTGCTTTGGACACATTTTAGCATGTAGAATTTGCATAAAGCGAATAGTGCACGCGGGAGATTGTTGTTATTGTTTCAAAGTACAAGAACCTCGTTTTGGTTACTTGTGCTCACTGATGGGGTTGGCCTCATTGGAGAATTCTTTGTCCAAAAGAGTGCAGAGATTCTATCCCAGGCTGTGACTGTCAAAATTCGATGGTCTATACCAGGGATTGTCAAATTATATTGACAAACATTTTCATTTTTTTTTTTTTCTGATCAGGTTTTAGAGGGAAGAATGTTGTCTTCGTTTGTTAGTGAACCAATCTCTCACACCTTGTCATTGGACGAATGTGGCCATGTCTGTATATAAGAGGGGACTAAGGGATTGCGAGTGGGGCCCAGAGCGTGGAGAATTGGTGTGGAGACACTTAAAGTGTTTTTCTACGAGGTTTTCCCGGTCTGGCTGTTCTCTTGGCATCCCTGTGTCACCCGAGTCCGATCCCTACCAACGCTACAATAAAGCTAAGTACTTTTTATTTTTATTTTACAAATCGCTAGTTCTTATTTATTTCCTTTTTGTTGTTGGTGTTGTACTCTTGAGTGTACGCTTTTCTGTGTATTAAGGTCCATTTAATTTAGCCCCTAGCTCATTTTTTTTTTTTTGTGTTAACCCGCAAAAGTAGTAACATTTGTCAGGATCAGCAAACTTTTGAGTCGGAAGAGTCAAAAATTACAATTTACAAAATTTCAAAGTTTTAAAAGAGCCACAAAATTATTTCTTGCTAACACTAAATATATAAACAGCTTTATTAATACCACCGGTCTTATACAGATTCACCACAGGAAGAAAGGAAGCATAGATGGAACTCCTGTACTCCAGGAAGCGCATAACCCAACAACAGCCTACAGATCCGACGATTGTCCAGTGGCCAACAATCAATATAGTACTCATATAAATATAGTTTATGCGAGTTCTACACGCAGCTTCACATCCAAAGAGTCCCATATGACTCGCGAGGCGCAGGTTCCCGACCTCTTGTCTATACCATTCCTTTACTAACTCCCTGATGAATTCATTATTTCTACAAATAGATGAGGCGACGTGGTAAAAATAAAAGAACACTCGAACAAAGAACAATAGCACGTAGATCTCTTGTACAATTCCCCACTATTGTCTTAGAGCCATTTAAATCACTAACAGTTTGTACCCTGCCCCGTAGTGACGTTTAAGACAAGGCTATCTCAACGTTACCCAGCGGGATTACGAACCCAGAATTGTAAGATTTAGAAATAAAGTATCGCTTTTTTATATGCCATTGTATCTTTTGATTCTGAGGGCATAAATAGATTCTGTATTATACTCAGTGAGATATGGCGAGACAGTCAGAGAGTGTACAGAAGATGACAAATTTTTTCTAGCTGTTGTACTATAAAACTAATGACCCAATTATCAACTGGAACTACGGCGGTACGTCTCGAATGACCCGATTGTTGACTGGAACTACGGCGGTACGTACCGAATGACCCGATCGTTACCTGCAACTACGGCAGTACGTCCTGAATGACCCGATCATTGACTGGAACTACGGCGGTATGTCCCGAATGATCTAATACTCTACTGGAACTACGGCGGTACGTCCCGAATGACCCGATCGTCGACTGGAACTACGGCGGTACGTCCCGAATGACCCGATCGTCGACTGGAACAACGGCGGTAGGTCTCGAATGACCCGATCGTCGACTGGAACTACGGCGGTACGTCCCGAATGACCCGATCGTCGACTGGAACAACGGCGGTAGGTCTCGAATGACCCGATCGTCGACTGGAACTACGGCGGTACGTCCCGAATGACCCGATCGTCGACTAGAACTACCGGTTTGGTATTTCCGTCCGAATATTTAAGTGTCAATATTTCTGATTTGGTAGGTATTGTATGTTATAGTAATGGCATGTAGCGCTTCTCAAATTGAAGCTGTTTGGATGTTATTGGTTACACGTTGCTATATGAGTGAATATATATTATCTATACATATTTCATTCACTATATGCGTGGCTGCTGAGTATTTGTGATAGATGGGTCATCACCAGGTGGATTGAAGTGGGTCACAGCTGGCTGGAGGAACAATACCTGCCGTATTATGTCACAGACGTTTGTACAATGTGACCGATAGCTTGCTTGTACACTACCACGATCTATACAACTGCCATGTACTCCATACACCCGAGTACTGAAACCATATTGTAACAATGTGACCGATAGCTTGCTTGTACACTACCACGATCTATACAACTGTCATCTACAATACGTACTCCATACACCCGAGTAGTGAAACCATATTGTAACAATGTGACCGATAGCTTGCTTGTACACTACCACGATCTATACAACTGCCATCTATAATACGTACTCCATACACCCGAGTAGTGAAACCATATTGTAACAATGTGACAGATAGCTTGCATGTACACTACCACGATCTATGCAACTGCCATGTACTCCATACACCCGAGTAGTGAAACCATATTGTAACAATGTGACCGATAGCTTGCTTGTACACTACCACGATCTATGCAACTGCCATGTACTCCATACACCCGAGTAGTGAAACCATATTGTAACAATGTGACCGATAGCTTGCTTGTACACTACCACGATCTATACAACTGCCATCTACAATACGTACTCCATACACCCGAGTAGTGAAACCATATTGTAACAATGTGACCGATAGCTTGCTTGTACACTACCACGATCTATGCAACTGCCATGTACTCCATACACCCGAGTAGTGAAACCATATTGTAACAATGTGACCGATAGCTTGCTTGTACACTACCACGATCTATACAACTGCCATCTACAATACGTACTCCATACACCCGAGTAGTGAAACCATATTGTAACAATGTGACCGATAGCTTGCTTGTACACTACCACGATCTATGCAACTGCCATGTACTCCATACACCCGAGTAGTGAAACCATATTGTAACAATGTGACCGATAGCTTGCTTGTACACTACCACGATCTATGCAACTGCCATGTACTCCATACACCCGAGTAGTGAAACCATATTGTAACAATGTGACCGATAGCTTGCTTGTACACTACCACGATCTATACAACTGCCATCTACAATACGTACTCCATACACCCGAGTAGTGAAACCATATTGTGACAATGTGACCGATAGCTTGCTTGTACACTACCACGATCTATACAACTGCCATGTACTCCATACACCCGAGTAGTGAAACTATATTGTAACAATGTGAAAAATAGTACCCAAGTAACATTCACTGGAATCAGGTGGATAAATTAACTAAATATAAAAAGGGGCATTTCTTGATCGTGCAACTGAAAGTTCTAATGGCTTTCGCCATCTGTCGGAAAAAAATATCAATTAATTTGATTAATTTTCATCATGTAACGAATTTGTTGTAGAAAAAATTACTAATGGGTCATTTTTAGGTAGATTTTTTCTCCGAATTTTGGGCAACATGTCGCTCGAAAAGATCAGCTCTTAGAGAAACTCAAAACTCGAGCTCAGGGGAAGGAGGAGACCAGTTATTTCTACATTCAAGATGTTCTCCATTTGTGCAGAAAACTGAATCCGGCTATGATGGAAAATGAAATAGTTGCACACTTGACGAAGGGAATATCGGAGGAGATATATCAGTCAATCGTTATTTTAGACATTGCAACAATCGATGAGTTCATCAAATGGTGCCGAAAAATCGAGGCTTCACATAAACAACGTATAGTATTCGACAGACTACCGAATGTTGCCGCCATCGATTCAGCAGACTCTGAATCATTGGAAGACTTAATCCGACGCATCGTGCGTGAAGAAGTTCATCACGGACTAAATCTCGAGCCATCCACTCCTAGGCCATTCTATTTGGAACACATTATCCGAGAGTAGGTTTAAAAAAAACGTGGCTACAATTTCGAAGACTATTCAAAGGCCTCCGCCACGACAGTCGGCCCCCACCAAACACGTACATTCAACCAGGTTCCACGACGTCAGTACCCTACTCAAACACCCATATATAACCAGACGCCACCACAACGAAGAACTGATGAATGGAGGACGTATGACAACATCCCATTATGTTTTAACTGCGGCCGCCCATGTCAAATTAAGTGTTATTGTAGAGAACGCCTACAATGGACGCAGAGACCTGAAGGACATGCACCAAACATCCAAGAACCACAAAAAGATGATCATCAAGCTCTAAGAAACCAAAACTACCGTAGACAATCGCCGTATCCAAACAGATGAAAATCCCTAATACCTATAATTTGTTTTACATTTATTTTCATTTTGAAAATATAGCAATCCATAAATAAATATTTAATTAAAAAGGCATATATTAGATCAAAAAAATAATTTATTCACCAATATTTCAGTTGGCTGAACGCCAACACGTCTTCTAATTGGACGAATGTGGCCATGTTTGAATATATGAGGGGCTATGAGAATGCCAGAGACCATTGTGGTGGATTATTGTGCGGAGACACTCAAAGTGTTCTCTGCGTGCTTTATCCGTGTCTGGTGATCTCCTCGCATACCTGTGTGATCTCGGTCCGATCCCTACCAACGCTACAATAAAGATACGTACTGTTTTTATATTTACAAATCGCGTGAGTTTTTTTTATTTATAAATATGTTGTTATACCTTGAAAAAGGTTCGCATTCAGCCAACTGAAATATTGGTAAATAAATTATATTTTTGATCTAATATATGCCTTTTTAATTAAAGCATATTTTCATGAGCTTTCAAAGTTTATATTCAAGCTTAATTATAGGTGTGAACATTTTTCTGATTTTTTTTTTTAAATAGAGCAATCCATAAATAAATCTTTAAATAAAAAGACATATATCGGATCAAAATATAATTTATTTTACCAATATTTCAGTTGGCTAAACGCCAACCTTTATCAAGGTATTATAACATTTTAATGTGTATTAAAGTGTATTAAATACATTAATATGTTATAATACCTTGATAAAGGTTGGCGTTCAGACAACTGAAATATTGGTAAAATAAATGATATTTTGATCCAATATATGCCTTTTTATTTAAACATTTTTCTGAATATGCATAACAATTTTGTGTTATATTCCGTCGGTTATAATCAAGGTATGCAATATATTTCGATTGATAAATCAATGTCCAAGTAAATCGATCTGCTAATCAAAATATCGGATTAAACATTGATTATAGGATTCTGAATATACTCGAGTAACTAATATATTTATTATGGATTCGATATTAAAATATATATATAAATAATAGATTGTGGGCGTATTTAGATCAATAATTGTTTATTTAAACCCAAATAATTCTCAATAACATTGAACTTCCTTTTCTTCTTTTGGAAAAAAACTCTCTGTGAAAATTTTATATTGTCAGAAGATATATGAGAATCAAGAATTCAATAACCTATTTGGTATGAATAAGGTATAAGCTGAATAAATACCAGGAATTTTGTCAAAAGTTACTTGTACGGGTTAACACACAAAGTCCAATTTACTATGGCCTAAATTAAAAGTAATCACAATCCAGATTTCAGTTAGCATTCCTTCTCCAAAGAGAGGTATTTCTCTCTTCCATATGTGGCCCACTTCGGCAGGTCCATGTATATCGCTACTAGAAGCTGGGACCTGGTACAGCCTGGTACTTCAGAAACGGGGGAAGCGAAAGATATACATATTTTTGAGGTTGAAATTAATTTTTTAAATGATTTGCTAGTTACGCATGACTTCCTTAAGAGTATTAAGATGCATTAACGCGCCATCTGTTATCAAAATTCGTAACTATTATAGACTCGTATGATTCTTTTTTTGAAATAAACAATTTCTACTGCCCTTACTGCAATGGAAAAATTATTGGGAGGGCCTGGCTCAATAGTGGTGAACACTGGAAGATCGAAAAATGCAATATAACAGCGGTATGGTAGATTAAACTGGCGAAACCGCTGGAATGGTTCACCACTGATGAACCAGACCTTCCCATTAATTTTTCCATTGCAGTAAGGGCAGTAGAAATTGTTTATTTTAAAAAAGAATCATACTATAATTACAATTACAATTATTTTATTTCCAAAGCGCTATATCCCGCAAGGGATACTTGCGCCAAACAAGGAGAGAAGTTTGTTTACATAAGTTATTTACATTATTCAACGAATAAAAACATTAGAAATTCAGAATTTGTAGAAATTTTAGAATGTATTTACAAAATGAATTGAACTTTAGATATGATTTTTTATCGGAAATCAAATCGTTTAAATTATAAACAACTAGTTCATTCTTCATTCTATAATCTTGAAATGCTGGGCAATCGATCAGTAGATGTCTTGAGGTTTGTTCCTCCATACCACAAAAGCAACTTGAATCCTCCACTGCCTTTATTCTATTTAGAAAACTTTTGAAATTTCCGTGGTTTGTAACAAATTGAGTATTATAAAAATTTGGACGAAAGTATTTAGGGATTTCTTGGGGAAAAAAGCTTAAGAAAGTATTATTTGTTTCGTTTTTCAGAACATTCATTCTTGATATGAGAAGGTATCTATAATTCCTGGAATAAATGGGTCATAAATTTGTTGATCATCTGGGGATAAGTTTCTCAGATCAGATATCATGATTCTGGATTCGATAAAGTCTGAGATCAGAGGAATGTTGGCCAAACTATGAGCACAGCTATATGATGTGGATTTATAGGCTTGTATACACCATGTCAGTATTTGATATTGGGTTGAATTTAGTTTTTGTAAACATTTTTTATTTAAATATTTGAACCAAATTTCGGCTCCATATGTAAGTATTGGTCTGAAAATGGATTTATATAAAGTTAGCCTTTTCTGGGTGCTTAGACCCCAAGATTTCCCGCAAATTGAGAAGAGATAATTTTTAAAACGTTTTGTACGATTTACTATTTCTTCTATGTGGTATGTAAAATTTATTTTGTTACTTCTTCTGTGATTTGCAATTATTATTCCTAAAATTTTGGTCTTCAGAGTTGGTATGATTATTTCATTATTAAATTTGATTGGGTTTTTTCTTTGTTATGTAAATAAAGTATATTAGTTTTTTCTAGACTTATTTCAAGTTTGTTACTCTTACACCATACATCAATCGTATTTAATGCCTTTTCTATAACTAATTTCAGGTCTTTGCAATTGTTGTGCCAGCATATAATTGATACATCATCCGCATAACATACCACTTCACTATTAGGAACTTGATATTTGATCAAAAGATCGTTTAGTAATATTATCCATAGTAGTGGAGATAGCGGGCCACCCTGCGGACATCCCTTTGTAATTTGTTTATTTATTGTTAAGTTCTCATATGTAAATTTCGTTTTCCTCAATTTGAAATATGATTGAATAGTCCTTATTAAACTTTCCGGCAAGTTATCTTCATCTATTATTTTTAAGATCGCAGGCCACCATGCATTATCAAAGGCTCCCGCAATATCTATTGTGACCAGAGCTGTCAGTTCTTTGGTTTTGTGTTCCATTATTATATCGATTATATTATTCAAGGCTGTAATAGTAGATTTTGACTTGATGAATCCATGCTGTTTGGGACTTAATAAATTGTTTTGCATATAATATTCATAAATTTTCTTTTTAATAACTTTTTCGTAGATCTTAGACAGATTAGATGTTAACGAAATAGGTCGATAGCTTTTTATTGATTCGACGTTAGATTTGTTTGGTTTCATTAGAATTTTTAAAACTGTCGTTTTCCATTCCCTTGGAAAATATCCCATCTGAATACATTTATTTAATAACGAATGTAGCACCGGAAGTATCAGAGTCTTTGCGCATTTTATCATGTTATTACTGATATTATCTTGACCTGGTGACTTTTTAACATTGCTATTGTCAATTAGATATTCTATTTCTTCGGTATCAATATGGATAGCGCTTGAATTCCTTAGAAAAGGTTCGTAACTTCTAACCAATTCTTGTTGATGGTTGTCTTGATCAATTCTGTCATCTGCAATTAATACATTTATTATGTCTGTAATGCGTTTTTCTTTTTCTGATTCTTGATTGTTGTCTATTATGGGAAGTCCTTTTTGCTTGTTTGAGGATTTGAGCTTTTTGAAAATTTTATATGCGTTACCAAAAGGATCATTTGATTCATTTTCTTCGATGAAAATTTTCAAACTATTTCTCTTTGCTTTCTTTATCATATTATTAAATTTGTTTCTGACTTGTTTAAATCTTGTTGCATCGATAGTCTTACTGTGATAAAATAAGTTTCTTACATAATGAAAATGTGTTTTCATTTGTTCAAGTTCTTTATTCCACCACTTTATACCTGCATCGTATGCGTAGTTGTTTGATTTTACTTTTAATGATATGTAAGCTGCTTCTATTATGTTATCCGTGAGTTTGTTTACAACTTTATCAATATCCGTGCAATTTTCCACCATATCTGCCTCATTCTTTAATTTGATAAATTCTTGATACTTGAGATTTTTGGAGAAATTTGTCCAGTTGGCGTGTTTTTCATACTATAATAGTTTCGAATTTTGATAACATATTTTTTAGGTTACAATCGGGGAAGCGTTTATGTTCAAAAACATATATTCACAGAATGTTAAAATTTCGTGTCATATCATAATTATCTAACCCCTCGATGAGCTTTTCCCATGTGGTTGTAGGGTTAAATAGTTCCAATTGCCACACCTAGATGGCGCTGTGTTAAACTTTGTGTGTTATAAAAGTTACATTTTGTAAATGTAAATATTTAATTATTCTTTTTTAAATTATATTATATTTTATTGTAAACAATATGTTATATTTATTTTTTGTTAGAATACCATTCAACTAAAAATTGTATGCCTAAATAAGTCGAGGGACTTTTTGAAATAAAAACAACTTTTAGTGGCTAACCGTGTCTGTGGTGATTAAAGATCCTACATGGTCCTTCTCTTTCGATCAGTATAAATTGTTTATTTAAAAAAGACTCATACGCGTCTATAGTAGCTTCGAATTTTGATGACACTCAAGAGTAAGACAATAACCTAAAAGAACGTAAATAAAAAGTCACGATTTTTTATATATAAAAAGCCAGTACTTATCTTTTATTGCAGCGTTTATAGGAAGTTGACCGGGGTTACACAGGTATGCGATGAGATCACCAGACACGGACACAGAGAACACTTTAAGCGTCTCCACACAACTCACTCTTGGAAGAAAGCCCCCGCATACCTATGAACCCTTTGTCAAATTATATTGACAAACATTTGCATTTTTATCTTATTTCAGTTTTTAGCGGGAAGATTGTTGTTTTTGTTTGTTAAGTAAACCGATCTCTCATGCCTTCTCATTGGACGAATGTGACTAAGTTTGTATATAAGAGGGGGCTAAGGGAATGCGAGAGGCCAGTGTGGTTGATTATTGTGTGGAAACGCTTAAATTGTTCTCAGCGTGTTCTATCCGTGTCTAGTGATCTCCTCGCATACCTGTGTGACCCCGGTCCGATCCCTACCAACGTTACAATAAAAGATAAGTACTGTTTTTATTTTACAAATCGTGATTTTTATTTATATCCTTTTTGTTGTTGGTGTTGTACTCTTGAGTGTACGCTTTTCTGTATATTAAGTTACTGTTACTTTAGGCTCTAGTATATTGCTTTTTTGAATGAAAACCCGTAAAAGTAACTTTTGTCACATCATTATATACAAACATCGCCACATTCGTCCATTCAAAAATCTTGGAAGATAGCTCGCTAGTCAGATACAAATAAAAATCAAACTTTCCATCTAATTGTTGAGCTTTAACTCCTTATGCTTGTCAAATAATTTAACAATATTGTTGCATCAATTTTAATACGCCCTACATTTATTCAAAATATTCTATGATATTTTTAATATTTATTTAAAATAGATTATATACACAAGGGTATCATTCCTTTTTATAGTTTCATTCATTTTGTAATATTTTTATTGTATATATATCTTGATTGGTTATTGGAGGGAGAGAGGACCTAGAAGAAGACTGAGGATCACGACAACGAGGAAGACAATGAATAAATAAATACAATAACTTTAAAAAATAATTTTCTTTTATTTACTTTTCTTTGTTTGATTTAAGTATGGAAGCCCGCTTTGAAAACGTGTATAACACCAAGAAGGAGGAAACCAAGGTCTATGACCCTGCAAAGCTGCAACTTGGTGTAACAATATCATCAAAAGAAGAACAAAACCATGAGACGAAAAGTCTCTTGTAAGGTTTTTTATTTTTCATACGAGCTTTCAAAGCATCTCTTCCCTTCAACAGGAATTCTTTTAAATAAGCCATTCTTGTCCTTGCAAGATTCTCTTCCAGTTTACCTTCCTAGTCACGGCCGGCAATATGGGGGAGGGACAAAACATTTCTGCAAAGAGAGCTCGATAGACCCAATATTGGTGCGTGACTCGGGGAATCAATGGTTTGTTGAGATTGGAGGAGACGGTGCCATTGTATTGGCCTTGGCAGTCTTGTGTTTGTTCTACACACAGCGCTGATCCATGGCGTGATTGTGTAGGTTCCTTCAGGTGTCATTCTGAGTCATATGTTGCTAGGACTTGTATGCCAATTGATAATGATTGGCAATAGTCGTTTCTTAATGAATCATGCTTCAGATTAAGGCACGTCTAGGAAAGCTCAGCTTGTGTTTTGTAATTTTTATAATAAAAATAATTGACGCTCCCAGAATTGTATGTCTTTGTTTAGAATACGAAATGCTGGTATTGAGGAAGCTATATAAATAATATTCCCTCGAAATTTTGGGTTTAATTTACACCTGAATTTTATTTATGTCATGATTTGGGGTTATTCAGGCGCCCTTTGTGATTCTGATTTCATCTCCTCTATTATGTGTCGAGAAAATGGGCGGAGGTGGCCAATACAATATTTAATAAAAAAGTTCACATCTCCTACCAAAATAAACGCTTTAAATGAACGGAATATGTGCCATCCTCAAAAACCACGGAACAAGTGTCAACCTCAGCAGTCCACTGAACAAGTGTCACCCACCAAGACCACTGAACAAGTGTCACCCACCAAGACCACGGAACAAGTGTCACCCACCAAGACCACGGAACAAGTGTCAACCTCAGCAGTCCACGGAGCAAGTGTCACCCACCAAAACCACGGAACAAGTGTCAACCTCAGCAGTCCACTGAGCAAGTGTCACCCACCAAGACCACGGAACAAGTGTCAACCTCAGCAGTCCACTGAGCAAGTGTCACCCACCAAGACCACGGAACAAGTGTCACCCACCAAGACCACGGAACAAATGTCAACCTCAGCAGTCCACTGAGCAAGTGTTACCCACCAAGACCACGGAACAAGTGTCACCCACCAAGACCACGGAACAAGTGTCAACCTCAGCAGTCCACTGAGCAAGTGTCACCCACCAAGACCACGGAACAAGTGTCACCCACCAAGACCACGGAACAAGTGTCAACCTCAGCAGTCCACTGAGCAAGTGTCACCCACCAAGACCACGGAACAAGTGTCAACCTCAGCAGTCCACTGAGCAAGTGTCACCCACCAAGACCACGGAACAAGTGTCACCCACCAAGACCACGGAACAAGTGTCACCCACCAAGACCACGGAACAAGTGTCAACCTCAGCAGTCCACTGAGCAAATGTCACCCACCAAGACCACGGAACAAGTGTCACCCACCAAGACCACGGAACAAGTGTCAACCTCAGCAGTCCACTGAGCAAGTGTTACCCACCAAGACCAAGGAGTAGTGTCAACCTCAGCAGTCCACTGAGCAAATGTCACCCACCAAGACCACGGAACAAGTGTCAACCTCAGCAGTCCACTGAGCAAGTGTCACCCACCAAGACCACGGAACAAGTGTCAACCTCAGCAGTCCACTGAGCAAGTGTCACCCACCAAGACCACGGAACAAGTGTCAACCTCAGCAGTCCACTGAGCAAGTGTCACCCACCAAGACCACGGAACAAGTGTCAACCTCAGCAGTCCACTGAGCAAGTGTTACCCACCAAGACCACGGAACAAATGTCAACCTCAGCAGTCCACTGAGCAAGTGTCACCCACCAAGACCACGGAACAAATGTCAACCTCAGCAGTCCACTGAGCAAGTGTCACCCACCAAGACCACGGAACAAGTGTCAACCTCAGCAGTCCACTGAGCAAGTGTCACCCACCAAGACCACGGAACAAGTGTCACCCACCAAGACCACGGAGCAAGTGTCACCCACCAAAACCACGGAACAAGTGTCAACCTCAGCAGTCCACGGAGCAAGTGTCACCCACCTAGACCACGGAACAAGTGTCAACCACATCAGTCCACTGAGCAAATGTCACCCACCAAGACCACGGAACAAGTGTCAACCTCAGCAGTCCACTGAGCAAGTGTCACCCACCAAGACCACGGAAAAAGTGTCAACCTCAGCAGTCCACTGAGCAAGTGTCCCCCACCAAGACCACGGAACAAGTGTCGAACTCAGCAGTCCACTGAGCAAGTGTCACCCACCAAGACCACGGAGAAAGTGTCACCCACCAAGACCACGGAACAAGTGTCAACCTGAGCAGTCCACTGAGCAAGTGTCACCCACCAAGACCACGGAGAAAGTGTCACCCACCAAGACCACGGAACAAGTGTCAACCTCAGCAGTCCACTGAGCAAATGTCACCCACCAAGACCACGGAACAAGTGTCAACCTCAGCAGTCCACTGAGCAAGTGTCACCCACCAAGACCACGGAAAAAGTGTCAACCTCAGCAGTCCACTGAGCAAGTGTCCCCCACCAAGACCACGGAAAAAGTGTCAACCACAGCAGTCCACTGAGCAAATGTCACCCACCAAGACCACGGAACAAGTGTCAACCTCAGCAGTCCACTGAGCAAATGTCACCCACCAAGACCACGGAACAAGTGTCAACCTCAGCAGTCCACTGAGCAAGTGTCACCCACCAAGACCACGGAAAAAGTGTCAACCTCAGCAGTCCACTGAGCAAGTGTCCCCCACCAAGACCACGGAAAAAGTGTCAACCACAGCAGTCCACTGAGCAAATGTCACCCACCAAGACCACGGAACAAGTGTCAACCTCAGCAGTCCACTGAGCAAGTGTCACCCACCAAGACCACGGAACAAGTGTCGAACTCAGCAGTCCACTGAGCAAGTGTCCCCCACCAAGACCACGGAACAAGTGTCAACCTCAGCAGTTCACTGGGCAAGTGACACCCACCAAGACCAAGGAACAAGTGTCAACCTCAGCAGTCCACTCAGCCAATATTGACCCAGGACAAACCGATCGTTAATCCAATCTTTGGACAACACCGACTTTGTCCCATCGGATATTTGATTGATTCTAAAAATACAGTCCGCCATTCTGTCTTTGTCGTTGGGAAGATGTATTTCTTGTTAACTTGGACACTACTCCTTCTAGGAAATTCATTTCTCTTCTTCAGTAGTTTTTTGAACAGGCTCTTTCAATCCGCGAGCATTCTAATTTGAAATCATTCGTACATTTTTAAAATCTCAAACACAGAAGTCGATGCTTCGCTAAAATAGTTCAGCACACATTAAGTTTTCTATTAATTAAATTTGTCGGATTATTCCTTTTTTCAGAATGGATACCTTTCTTATCGAACTACAACCATATCGTTCCGATGTCATTTAGTATAGATTTCAGCATAACTAAGTATAGGATCTACAGCCACTGAAATACTAAGGTAGATGAGTGAAAAAAAAAAAAGAGTTGAATTTGTTAGGTTTATTATTTTTTTTTTTTGCTTATCCTTAGTACACGTGGTACAGGCAATTATAATCATGGTGGGTAGAGGTAGGCGACTGCTTTTACTGTAAGTGCACCACATGTCTACATATTGTTGCAACATGGCTAATGCACCTATTTTATTTTAATTAGTAATATTATTTTTGATATATTTTAAATTCAAATTTATATTTATTTATTTTATTAAACAGAATATATGTATTATAAACAGATTTATGTATTATAAAATCACCATTTATATTTTTGTACACTGTGTGACTTCACTGCTCTCTTTGATGTGAGAAATAAATAAATTATTCCGGAGGCTACCTAAAGTAGAGTTATCTCGTTATTCCCTTATATAAATTGTAGAATGGTTGGAACATGCTCTGGTAAGATGCAAGACCCGGCACAGGAGAGAATTAAGGTTGATGAGTCTGCCAAGCCGCAACCTGGTGCAACAACATGTGAAAAGCAGTTCGACTCTGCACTTACAAATATGCATGAGCCCCGTTTTGTTACTTTCACTCGTTGGTGGGTTTGGAATTTTGCAAGAAACGGGGCCATTGGAGCATTTTTTTTTTCAAATAAGAAAAAAGTGCCCAATGCGGGAATCGAACCCGGGTCGTAGCGGTCGAAACATAACGGTTTAAACGTTAGGTTTATCACTAATTTGAAATAATAGTACAGGAATGAAATTGTAGTAGGATCAGGTGGGTAAATTAAGAAAAAGCATCTCCTGATCATGCAAAAACTCGATAATAGCTTACGCCATCTGTATCAATCTGGAATAATTAAAAAACAACGATTAGTTGATATTTATCCCGACAGATGGCGCAAGCCATCGGCAACTTTAATTTGCAAGATGGAGCATTATCTTAACCATCAGACCCCAGTACAGTCTCCTTTTTGCACTGTAGTTTAAACAATAAAATTTGCTTTGACAACTACAACAATGTATTTCTCCCGAGTATACCATCCACTTTATGCAAGCCCAACACGTTACCTTACCCAAACTATCCATAATGGTTTATAATACATGGTTATATATTTTGAAAATAGAGCAATCCATAAATAGATCTTTAATTAAAAAGGATTATATTGGATCAAAATATAATTTATTTACCAATATTTCAGTTGGCTGAACGCCAACCTTTTTCACGGTATTCTAACATATTTATGTCAACAATTTATGTTGACACATATATGTGTTATGAAATAAATAAAGCTTCCAGGGCTAAGTTTCTTGTGCAAATCTTTTTATTTTCAAGCTTTCGGGCTTGTCAGTCCTTCAACAAAATATTGTAATATTTTATTTTATTATTACAGAAGCACGAAGTCTATCAGACTATTGTGCTATATTAGAATTATTTACATATATATCTTTAATTATTTACACAATGAATTAGTAGTGATTTATAAATCTGTGTACAAATAGCTCTAAACTTGCCAAAGTGTTCATAAGATTGAGTATATACAGAAAGATGGCATTATGTCGAGGTAAGCAAGTACAATTTGGTTAGTCAGAGGACAAGCCAACACTCTGGTGTTTCAACATCTAGACAGCATTCACTTGTTGGAACATTTATAACTCTCAAGTCAAAGAGAAAACTTAAAATGTTGTAATATCTTGAAAAAGGTTGGCGTTCAGTCAACTGAAATATTGGTAAATAAATAATATTTTAAACCAATATATGCCTTTTTAATTGAAGGCTATATAAGTTTCATGGTTCTATATGGTGTAAGATACAGATAAAAATGCGATGGATAGATTACTATAAACACTGGGGGCCATATTGTTGCTAGGTTTTGGTTAAAGTTTGATAAAACAAGGATCCTATCTCTCTTTACTTTTTTCTATTTTTAAGGTAGGATTCAGATTGCCTGACAAGTCCTTTAAAACAAAAGTTGCCTTGAATGTTTAAGAATTAATAATAAAGTATTTTAAAGAGATTGTGTTTGGTAAATTATTAATTTTTATATCATTTTCGAGATAAGAGGATGTTTCTTTTATTTACTCCGATCACATCGCAAATATCTTTCTAACCTGAAAGATTCAGGTTTCTAATATATCCTATTGTTTCTCTTTGTTTATTTACACATTTAAAAAATGATAATATTGTAGCAAAGTATTTAATGTACAGATTACTAATTTCTGATATTTATATTATTTATATTCTACTACTCTAGAAACTTTCCTCATTGCTTATCTTGTATCTTATAAATATTGATTTGTTCTTGTGCCTTGAATAAATTGCTGTGTCATTCTGAAGTTTGTCTTTCCTAATTTTATACGTGACAATATGTTTATAACTGATTATGTTTAAACATGTAAATCGACGAAATTATCCTTAGCCGGGATATCGAGTTTTGTTTGTTGAAATTAAAAACAATCGCAAACAAAAGTTCAAAAATGGATAAATTATTTGTAAAAACAAATCAAACATTTCAAATCTTTTCCCGTTAGGAATTCCATCATTTTTCAGTTCCAACGTTTATAATACCCAGTTTACAACTAACCACGACATTTTAAGTTTTTTTTAGCAACATTAGGAGCGGTTGAGTACTCAAGATGTAGCAAGGAAATCCAGGACTCGAGACACCTACTGCTGGAATTCCCACCCTTCTTTAGCGCTAGACAACAGACAGTAAACAATGTTGTAGATCTATATCAATTTGTAAATACTAGAGAGAATTGTCACAGATTTAACTATTTTTGTAAATATATTTATGGTTATCTTTCTAACCTGGAAGGAGCATGTTCCTGAATTATCTTATTGTTTATTATTATTTTTTATGTATAATTTTTCATTCTGTATAATATGTTTATAACTGTTTCAGTTTAAAAATGTAAATCGATGCAATTATCTCTAGCCGGGATATCGCGTTTTGTTTGTTGAAATAGAAAAATCGCAAAGGCAAAAAGAATATGTGTTCAATGATTTCATTAGCATATGTAGTTGACATTACCATGACATGAGCCATAGTCGGCTAACTGATGATGGTGATGAACGGTTAGACTCAGCGGGGTCTCCTCTGTAACACACAACATAACCTCAGTAATTACACAGGAAACATTCATCAGTTAATATTGAAAAGTGGGGTATTGTACCAAAGTAGGAAGTTGTAAATGACGACATACTGACCTCTTTCAAGCAGGATGCAACACTTTTAGAATGGATACAATACACCGCCACCGTGATGAGACAAAAAACAACGTAATCGTTTGTAATTTTAAACCAATTTAATAAGAGGTGTATCTGAAGACATAATAACTGGTGGAGATATTTCTTCAATTTCCTAACCCTAATTATGGTAGCATTACCATAAGATTGTTCAGCTGTACTTACTCCATATCAATGACTTCACCATACGGGAGATAAAAAAAGTCAAATTTTTTGTTTTAGGTAGATTTTAGTTTGTCTCCATAATAAAAAAAAAGATCCTTTGTATTTCTATGATTGTTTATGCCCATGTTATTTTAATAGACACTTATATATATTAATTCGAAATTATTTTAAAGGCGTAATATTCTTTTTGAAAATAAACAATTTCTACTGCTCTTACTGCAATGGAAAAATTAATAGGAGGGCCTGGCTCATCAGTGGTGAAACCTCCCAGCGGTTTCGTCAGTTTAATCTACCATACCGCTGTTATATTGCATTTTTGAAGCTTCCTTTTATAGTGATACTGTTGTTAGACACTGATGAGCCAGGTCCTCCCATTAAATTTTCCATTGCAGTAAGGGCAGTATAAATTGTTTATTTTCAAAAAGAATCTTACGCCTTTAAAATAATTTCGAATTTTGATAACAGATGGCGCGCTAGTACATCACTTATATATATTGTAGAACGAAGTTTGACAATTATACCGCAAAAGTTTCTTTTAAAACAAAAATCGAAATTTATTTTAAGGAGAAATAACGATTATTTCTAACTTTAGGGATGATGGATGAATTGTGAAGAGTAATGATGAACGGAAAAATAAGTGTCCAGGAATAGGAAATTTTCCCAATTCATCCTTTCATACTTCATCCCTAAGGTTAGAAATAAACGTTATTTCTCCTTAAAATAAATTTCGATTTCTGGTTTAAAAAAAAAAAAAACATTTGCGGTATAATTGTCAAACTTCGTTCAACAATCATATAAGCCGCATTATATTGTAGTGTAACTTATATATATTAATAAATAAAAAATATACAGGTGAATGTGGTCAGGTGTTGATATTAAAGAGAAAAAAGACATATACTTGCATCAAAGATGAGCATTTTAGATGGCTGAACGCCATCTAGTGGAACAAAAATCAACTAAACGTTAACCTAACTTGTTCTGTGATATTTAGACAACCCCCTTTTTCTGACACATCAAGAAAAGCCAACCATGTATGGGCTCTTCGGGTTGTTGGAATACCTCAGTGTGGTACGGTCTGTACAATAAAATATATATGCCTTTTTAAATTTAATTTATTATTATAAAATTCAGTATTTTATTCTTTTTTTAAATAGATTTTGATAATATGTGGTGTGTATTATATAAGTGAAGAAATATAGGTTTATAAATACAGAAGATTACACAGAGTAAGATAACTAGCTGTAAAAACGCGTAGAGCACACAGCCAGGGAACTAGCTGTAATCACAGGTAGAGTACACAGCCAGGGAACTAGCTGTAACAACAAGTAGAGTACACAGCCAGGGAACTAGCTGTAACAACAGGTAGAGTACACAGCCAGGGAACTAGCTGTAATCACAGGTAGAGTACACAGCCAGGGAACTAGCTGTAACAACAGGTAGAGTACACAGCCAGGGAACTAGCTGTAACAACAAGTAGAGTACACAGCCAGGGAACTAGCTGTAAAAACGCGTAGAGCACACAGCCAGGGAACTAGCTGTAATCACAGGTAGAGTACACACAGCCAGGGAACTAGCTGTAACAACAAGTAGAGCACACAGCCAGGGAACTAGCTGTAACAACAGGTAGAGTTCACAGTCAGGGAACTAGCTGTAATCACAGGTAGAGTACACACAGCCAGGGAACTAGCTGTAACAACAAGTAGAGCACACAGCCAGGGAACTAGCTGTAACAACAGGTAGAGTACACAGCCAGGGAACTAGCTGTAATCACAGGTAGAGTACACACAGCCAGGGAACTAGCTGTAACAACAAGTAGAGCACACAGCCAGGGAACTAGCTGTAACAACAAGTAGAGTACACAGCCAGGGAACTAGCTGTAACAACAGGTAGAGTACACAGCCAGGGAACTAGCTGTAATCACAGGTAGAGTACACACAGCCAGGGAACTAGCTGTAACAACAAGTAGAGCACACAGCCAGGGAACTAGCTGTAACAACAGGTAGAGTACACAGCCAGGGAACTAGCTGTAATCACAGGTAGAGTACACACAGCCAGGGAACTAGCTGTAACAACAAGTAGAGCACACAGCCAGGGAACTAGCTGTAACAACAGGTAGAGTACACAGCCAGGGAACTAGCTGTAATCACAGGTAGAGTACACACAGCCAGGGAACTAGCTGTAACAACAAGTAGAGTACACAGCCAGGGAACTAGCTGTAACAACAGGTAGAGTACACAGCCAGGGAACTAGCTGTAATCACAGGTAGAGTACACACAGCCAGGGAACTAGCTGTAACAACAAGTAGAGCACACAGCCAGGGAACTAGCTGTAACAACAGGTAGAGTACACAGCCAGGGAACTAGCTGTAATCACAGGTAGAGTACACACAGCCAGGGAACTAGCTGTAACAACAAGTAGAGTACACAGCCAGGGAACTAGCTGTAACAACAGGTAGAGTACACAGCCAGGGAACTAGCTGTAATCACAGGTAGAGTACACACAGCCAGGGAACTAGCTGTAACAACAAGTAGAGTACACAGCCAGGGAACTAGCTGTAACAACAGGTAGAGTACACAGCCAGGGAACTAGCTGTAATCACAGGTAGAGTACACACAGCCAGGGAACTAGCTGTAACAACAAGTAGAGTACACAGCCAGGGAACTAGCTGTAACAACAGGTAGAGTACACAGCCAGGGAACTAGCTGTAATCACAGGTAGAGTACACACAGCCAGGGAACTAGCTGTAACAACAAGTAGAGCACACAGCCAGGGAACTAGCTGTAACAACAGGTAGAGTACACAGTCAGGGAACTAGCTGTAATCACAGGTAGAGTACACACAGCCAGGGAACTAGCTGTAACAACAAGTAGAGCACACAGCCAGGGAACTAGCTGTAACAACAGGTAGAGTACACAGCCAGGGAACTAGCTGTAACAACAAGTAGAGCACACAGCCAGGGAACTAGCTGTAACAACAAGTAGAGTACACAGCCAGGGAACTAGCTGTAACAACAGGTAGAGTACACAGCCAGGGAACTAGCTGTAATCACAGGTAGAGTACACACAGCCAGGGAACTAGCTGTAACAACAAGTAGAGCACACAGCCAGGGAACTAGCTGTAACAACAGGTAGAGTACACAGCCAGGGAACTAGCTGTAATCACAGGTAGAGTACACACAGCCAGGGAACTAGCTGTAACAACAAGTAGAGCACACAGCCAGGGAACTAGCTGTAACAACAGGTAGAGTACACAGCCAGAGAACTAGCTGTAATCACAGGTAGAGGTACACACAGCCAGGGAACTAGCTGTAACAACAAGTAGAGCACACAGCCAGGGAACTAGCTGTAACAACAGGTAGAGTACACAGCCAGGGAACTAGCTGTAATCACAGGTAGAGTACACACAGCCAGGGAACTAGCTGTAACAACAAGTAGAGTACACAGCCAGGGAACTAGCTGTAACAACAGGTAGAGTACACAGCCAGGGAACTAGCTGTAATCACAGGTAGAGTACACACAGCCAGGGAACTAGCTTGTAACAACAAGTAGAGTACACAGCCAGGGAACTAGCTGTAACAACAGGTAGTGTACACAGCCAGGGAACTAGCTGTAATCACAGGTAGAGTACACACAGCCAGGGAACTAGCTGTAACAACAAGTAGAGTACACAGCCAGGGAACTAGCTGTAACAACAGGTAGAGTACACAGCCAGGGAACTAGCTGTAATCACAGGTAGAGTACACACAGCCAGGGAACTAGCTGTAACAACAAGTAGAGCACACAGCCAGGGAACTAGCTGTAACAACAGGTAGAGTACACAGCCAGGGAACTAGCTGTAATCACAGGTAGAGTACACACAGCCAGGGAACTAGCTGTAAAAACAAGTAGAGTACACAGCCAGGGAACTAGCTGTAACAACAGGTAGAGTACACAGCCAGGGAACTAGCTGTAACAACAAGTAGAGCACACAGCCAGGGAACTAGCTGTAACAACAGGTAGAGTAAACAGCCAGGGAACTAGCTGTAATCACAGGTAGAGTACACACAGCCAGGGAACTAGCTGTAACAACAAGTAGAGTACACAGCCAGGGAACTAGCTGTAACAACAGGTAGAGTACACAGCCAGGGAACTAGCTGTAACAACAAGTAGAGCACACAGCCAGGGAACTAGCTGTAACAACAGGTAGAGTAAACAGCCAGGGAACTAGCTGCAACAACAGGTAGAGCACACAGCCAGGGAACTAGCTGTAACAACAGGTAGAGTAAACAGCCAGGGAACTAGCTGCAACAACAGGTAGAGCACACAGCCAGGGAACTAGCTGTAACAACAGGTAGAGTAAACAGCCAGGGAACTAGCTGCAACAACAGGTAGAGCACACAGCCAGGGAACTAGCTGTAACAACAGGTAGAGTAAACAGCCAGGGAACTAGCTGTAACAACAGGTAGAGCACACAGCCAGGGAACTAGCTGTAACAACAGGTAGAGCACACAGCCAGGGAACTAGCTGTAACAACAGGTAGAGTACACAGCTAGGGAACTAGCTGTAACAACAAGTAGAGCACACAGCCAGGGAACTAGCTGTAACAACAGGTAGAGTACACACAGCCAGGGAACTAGCTGTAACAACAGGTAGAGCACACAGCCAGGGAACTAGCTGTAACAACAGGTAGAGTACACACAGCCAGGAAACTAGCTTTAACAACAGGTAGAGCACACAACCAGGGAACTAGCTTTAACAACAGGTAGAGTACACAGCCAGGAAACTAGCTTTAACAACAGGTAGAGCACACCGCCAGGGAACTAGCTGTAACAACAGGTAGAGCACACAACCAGGGAACTAGCTGTAACAACAAGTAGAGCACACACAGCCAGGGAACTAGCTGTAACAACAGGTAGAGTACACAGCCAGGGAACTAGCTGTAACAACAGGTAGAGTACACAGCCAGGGAACTAGCTGTAACAACAGGTAGATTACACACAGCCAGGGAACTAGCTGTAACAACAAGTAGAGCACACACAGCCAGGGAACTAGCTGTAACAACAAGTAGAGCACACACAGCCAGGGAACTAGCTGTAACAACAAGTAGAGCACACAACCAGGGAACTAGCTGTAACAACAGGTAGAGTACACAGCCAGGAAAATAGCTGTAACAACAAGTAGAGTACACAACCAGGGAACTAGCTTTAACAACAGGTAGAGCACACAACCAGGGAACTAGCTTTAACAACAGGTAGAGTACACAGCCAGGAAAATAGCTGTAACAACAAGTAGAGTACACAACCAGGGAACTAGCTTTAACAACAGGTAGAGTACACAGCCAGTGAACTAGCTGTAATAACAGGTAGAGCAGACAGCCAGGGAACTAGCTGTAACAACAGGTAGAGTACAAAGCCAGGGAACTAGCTGTAACAACAGGTAGAGCAGACAGCCAGGGAACTAGCTGTAACAACAGGTAGAAAACACAACCAGGGAACTAGCTGCAACAACAGGTAGAGCAGACAGCCAGGGAACTAGCTGTAACAACAAGTAGAGCACACAACCAGGGAATTAGCTGTAACAACAAGTAGAGCACACAACCAGGGAATTAGCTGTAACAACAAGTAGAGGACACAACCAGGGAACTAGCTGTAACAACAGGTAGAGCACACAGCCAGAGAACTAGCTGTAACAACAGGTAGAGCACACAGCCAGGGAACTAGCTGTAACAACAGGTAGAGTACACAGCCAGAGAACTAGCTGTAACAACAAGTAGAGCACACAGCCAGGGAGCTAGCTGTAACAACAGGTAGAGCACACATCCAGGGAACTAGCTGTAACAACAGGTAGAGCACACAGCCAGAGAACTAGCTGTAACAACAGGTAGAGCACACATCCAGGGAACTAGCTGTAACAACAGATAGAGCACACAACCAGGGAACTAGCTGTAACAACGCGTAGAGTACACAGCCAAAGAACTAGCTGTAACAACAAGTAGAGCACACAGCCAGGGAACTAGCTGTAACAACAGGTAGAGTACACAGCCAGGGAATTAGCTGTAACAACAGGTAGAGCACACAACCAGGGAACTAGCTGTAACAACAGATAGAGCACACACAGGCAGGGAACTAGCTGTAACAACAAGTAGAGTACACAGCCCGGGAACTAGCTATGACAACAAGTAGAGCACACAGTCAGGGAACTAGCTGTAACAACAGGTAGAGCACACAGCTAGGGAACTAGCTGTAACAACAGATGCCCAGAGGGGGCGAACGCTCCCCTTTATTACCGGCCCCCCGCCTCTCTACTTGTCTTCTAATTACCCTACCGTCACCCCCTCCCGGAACTGACGCCTGCAATATTCATGGATTGACACGTCTGTCTACCCCGATTGCATATTTATACTGGCCACCTGACCGAAAAAATAATTTAAAGAAACAACCTCTATAATTATTCTCCTATAGGCTTCATTAATCATGCAATTATGTATAGATATTGAATATGGCAAATCCCTACTAACATACAATGACAAATGGGTTTAACTTTGTCTATGTACCAATGGAGTTGGTAAAGGAGTGGTTTATACCGTTAAATTAGCCATGACTTGGGATCAAATCCCTCATTGGGAATTTTTATATACCCTTCTACCTAATATTCAACAATCTTAGGTAATGTAGTTTTTCATTAAAAGAGATTGTATGCTACTGTTATATATTTGTATAATATTATTACAGAATTATCATAAGAACTAAAAACATCTCACGCTATATATTGATAACATCACACAACAACAACCAGGTCCTTGGTCAAAACTATATATACATATTATATATTACAGGAATCTTTTTTCTTTAGAAGATTATTGCTTCAATGGCCCTCGTTTCTTGAAAATGACTATCTCCACCAGTGAGTGCAAGGAACTAAATGAGGTTATGGAAAACTAGTAAGTTTAAAAGTTGTACCGCATCTACATGGTGGTGCAGTCGTGATAAGAAAAATATAATTATTTCCCATCAAGTAGCTTTTATTTTCAATTACTTGAGGAAATATTACACATTAGTTATTTCACATTATATAGAATTTACAAAGTTAATCCTATATTAGAGATTCAAAAAGATAGATATGTTAACTACGCATATTTACAACAAAACTGAAAGTCATTCTAAAAACGATGTAACAAAAGTAAAATTATCAATGAATAAAATTAAATATATATTTTTTAAATTATAGAAATATTTGAGTTTTTAGATTATATATATGTGAAATAATTCGTGGGGGACTTTTCTTGATTTATTAAGAAAATGGGTTGGCCAAATATCAGGGAACAGTTTAATTCAACGTTTAGTTGATTTCTGTTCAACCAGATGGCGCTCTGCCATCAAAAAGTTCATGTCAACGTACTCAGGATATGCCTTCTTTGATTTTAATATATTATATAATCTAAAAACTCAAATATTTTTATATCTTAAAAAATATTATATTTATTTTTATTCATTGATAATTTTACTTTTGTTATCATCGTTTTTCAGAATGACTTTCAGTTTTGTTATAAATATGCGTAGTTAACATATCTATCTTTTTGAATCACTAATATAGGATTAACTTTATAAATTCTATATAATGTGAAAATAACTAATGTGTAATATTTCCTCAAGTAATTGAAAATAAAAGCTACTTGATATTAAATAATTATCTTTTTCTTATCACGACTGCACCTTCAACCTTTTATCTAATCGATCCTTTGTCTTATCAACCCTTTATCTAACAACAACAAAATATTCATAACATATATATAACTCTGTACCCAATCTCTCTGGCATTCTTATTATCATTCCATGTAAATAAGTATACAATGTGTGACGCCCAAATAAATAAAGCTTTTTCGTTATAAAAAATACATTGTCTATATTGGTGATAGACATTTATTATCATTATAATAAGTAAACATAGGCAAGATAGATGGCAATTAAATTTAATTTACTAATATATATTGGTTATGAAAACATATTTTGCGGAGGAGCTTTGCTCCATGCAATACCTTGAAATTACATGTATGTACCTCTACAGACCTATAAGCTTATGTCCATAGTTCACTAAACACCCCTAAGCTGCCTTCCATAGAAAATACAGGGTATACTCCAAACCAATCCAATACAATAGTAGAACGGTCTAGAGATTAATTTGGCGAAACCGCTGAAAGGGTTCACTACTGATGAGCCAAGCCCTCTCATTCAATAACTTATATCATTGCAGTAAGGTCTGTAGAGATAATATTTGATGATATTTAAAAGAAAAGCATTGCCAGTAAATTTATTTGTGTAAAATATCAGTGATATATGTCTTTGGATATGACCAATCCCTACTAACATACAATGACAAATGGGTTTAACTTTGTCTATGTACCAAGGGAGTTGGTAAAGGAGTGCTATAAACCGTTGAATTAGCCATGAACCGGGATCAAATCCCTCATTGGGAATCTTTTTTCTTTAGAAGATAATTGCTTCAATGGCCACCGATTCTTTAAAATGCCTAACCCTACCAATGAATACAAGTAATTAAATGAGTTTATTGAAAACTTGTTCAAAATTTGTACCGCATCTACTTGTGTAGATATTTGGCGAACTTACATTAAAAACAATCCCTATTTACACTGATTATCATGGATTATACCACGCGCACAAGGGATAAGTAGAATATATATGTTATGAATAATTTGTTTGTTGTAAGAGAAAGGGTTGATAAGACAAAGGATCGATAAGATAAAGGGTTGAAGGTACAGTCGTGATAAGAAAAAAATAATTATTTACCATCAAGTAGATTTTATTTTCAATTACTTGAGGAAATATTACACATTAGTTATTTTCACATTATATAGAATTTATAAAGTTAATCCTATATTAGTGATTCAAAAATATATATATGTTAACTATGCATATTTACAACACAAACGAAACTATAGCAAAAATATTCTCTATCTACACTATTGCCAGGGTTTATGCAACGTGTACTTGGGATAAGTGAAAAAAAAGAAAAATTTCTAAATTAGTGATTGACACTTCTTATCATTATAATAAGTAAACCTAGACTGCTCAGTGATATATGTCTTTGGAATGAAGTTTTCTATATAGGCCGATTTATCCTTTGTTTTAATGGTTTCTATCTTTTCTTTATATTCAAGGTTCCTATTCTCACCCTTTCTGTTATAGCTTTGTATGGATATGCTCAGTGTTCAGGTTGGAAAATAGCGTCGAAACAGGCGCCAGGTTAACTTTTGACGATACCCAGCCTGACATCAATTCCTTCCCACCCGGGTTGAACCATTATGTGTGCGTTGTGTTTGTGTTTTCCATTTTACAATATACAAAAACATTGAAGTTATGTAATTTCCAATTTTCACTATGAATTATTATTATTATATAAAATTTATTAAAATTTTTGAAAATACAAAAATAAACTTTCAAAAAATCTTCTGAATTTTCTTTACCCCTTATTTGTTTGAATAAATATTATGTATTATCATAGTCCTGTCTTTAGCTCTTTTTCCTAATATGTCTTCTTCCCCCCCCCCCCTTTTTTTTCTTTCTTTGTGTCCCGCATATATCACGCATTACTTCCGAAGCTTTTACATTCGCAATTACGTTCACAATGTAACATAATATAGGATTCAGAACTATTATAGACGCGTTTGATTCTTTTTAAAAATACAAAATTTCTACTGTCCTTACTGCAATGGAAAAATTAATGGGATGGCCTGGCTCATCATTGGTGAACCCTCCCAGCGGTTTCGCCAGTTTAATCTACCACACCGCATTTATTGCATTTTTCGATCTTCCGGTATGGTAGATTAAACTGGCGAAACCGCTGGGAGGGTTCACCACTGATGAGCCAGGCCCTCCTTTTAATACCAACACATACAGTATTCTATCAAGACAAGGCTGGCATGTCGAGGAAACAGGGCGGGTCGAGAGAGGAAATGCACGCCTCCTGCCCATCGACTGAATACTTGACCAGGAAACAAACGCTGGCAATGACCTTGCGTGGAGGACTCCTGATCAAGATCTCCCGCACGGGATTCAATTCTCTCTCTGTGGGGTTGTCAAATAATGCCCTGTGGTTGGACAGTGGCTTGTCGCGACATGGCTTGGTAGACAAATTTTCAGCGCCTTCTCGAATATTATAAAATATTATGATAAGGCACACATTTTAGATTATAGATTATAAACACAAGGTAATAAGACCAAATCCAAATAAATAAATAATAGTGTGTACGTTTAAATAACAGCGTTGTTACCATCTTCAGACAAAAATACTGAATCTTTTTCAGCTCATAGGAAGAATAACTTCTTAGGTCCATTGAAGTATATCAAAATAATAAGGCACAATTTGGATTATAGATTATAAACACAAAGTAATACGACCAAATCCAAATAAATTAATAGTGTGTAACGTTTAAATAACAGCGTTGTTACCATCTTCAGACAAAAATACTGAATCTTTTTCAGCTCATAGGAAGAATAACTTATTAGGTCCATTGAAGTTTATAAAAATGATAAGGCACACAATTTGGATTATAGATTATAAACACAAGGTAATAAGACCAAATCCAAATAAATTAATAGTGTGTGACGTTTCGTTAAAAACGTTGTTACTGAAACGTCACACACTATTTATTTATTTGGATTTGGTCTTATTACCTTGTGTTTATTATAAAATATTAATATATCTATTAAATGACTTTTGCAAAAGGTCTTTATATTGGAAAACTTACGAGATCTTCAATGAGCTAACCTATGATGGAAGAAATCACAAGATGCATGTATGATTATAAATATTGTAGCAAAATGTTTATTATGATTTATATACAGAGTATTAATTTTTTATATTTATATTACTTTTATTTTGCTACTCTGTAAAACTTCCCTCATTGCTTATCTTGTATCTTTTAAATGTTGACTTTGTGTTTTTGCCTTGAATAAATTTCTGTGTCATTCTGAAATTTGTCTTTCCTAATTTTCTACGTTACATTTGGTGGAGATGCTGGGTAGATTAGGGAAGACAAACTGAATATCGCCGAGAAGACCTTGAGACCATGGCTGCTGTGATTTACATTTTTCAAGTCTGGCTCCAGAATTCCACCGACGTGTCAAAGTCAAGACTTCTCTACAAGAAGACGAGGTCCCTTATTGACGCTACGACGCCGAAGCCGCTCTTCACGACAAGAGAAAAGAAGCGAGCCTACTAGCGACAAAGTTTCAAGAATAAAGGAATCCTTGGCAGAAGCACGTTAGATCCATGTCAGTATCTACAATATTTGTAAGCTGTGGATCACAGCTCTCATAGGGAAGGAGCTATGTACCAAAGTATTTATTATATTTTATATACAGATTATTAATTTTGATATTTATTTTATTTATATTTTGTTACTCTCTCTCTCTCTCTCTCTCTCTCTGGAAACTTCCCTCATAGCTTATCTTGTATCTTATAAATGTTGATTTGTGTTCTTGCCTTAAATAAATTGCTGTGTCATTCTGAAGTTTGTCTTTGTTAGGAACCAATTCTTTCCTAGTCTACAATCGAGCAGAGTAATCATCAACACCTCTAAGAAAATCAACACTTTTTAATTTCCTTTCATGACTAACTAATTTACATCATTTAAAACCAATTATATACATGTAAAATCGTCCAGTCATCTGGTCAAAATATAAATAAAATAATCTATGAAAAAACAACTTATAAAAATCCTAACAGTCTTTCCTAAAAAATTTTATACAATACAATATATATGTTATAAAGTTTTGAGAGAGAAATTATTTGCTGTTTTAGAATATGCGTATTATAGCATTTTTTGCAGTCGCGACATTTTGGAAAAAAATACAATAAAATCAATTTTAGCTCACTATTTGTTTTAAATGAGCTGATAAAATAATTTTAGGAAGAAATACCTGACTTGAGACGTGAATAAACAAAATAATAGATTTGAGTATCAGGATTAAAGAAATCGTAAAACGAACTTAGTATGGATATGCTAATACACTAATACAAAGTCCTTTATTAAGAAAGATAGTCTTATACGTGAATTTACCACAGAGTCTCTGGAAATGAAAAAAGTAAAAGATAATCATATTTAATGGTTATAATGAAATTTATATAGAGGAAAACATGATTAAGACAATTAAGCTCATAAACAGATTGGTCTGGGTAAATCAGAGGAAATAAAAGAATAAAAAGGTATAAAATACTAAAAACACAAGGTAATAAGACCAAATTCAAATAAATAAATAATGCGTGACGTTTCGGTAACAGAATTGTTACCATCTTCAGCCAAAAGTATTGAATGAGAAATTTTACCACAGTGTGAATTTAATCTTGCCTTCGCCCGCACAAGTCTCAGTGGAGACTTTTCCGGGCACAAAAAAAGTCTCCACTGAGACTTGTGCGGGCGAAGGCAAGATTAAATTCTCACTGTGGTAAAATTTCTCATTTTACCACAGCATGTTTTAAATAGTTATTGTTATCAAGTGTGTAAACAAGGTAACATATAAGAAGAAGATAGTTATCTGAGAAACACAGAATATTATTTTTAGAATTAAAAGTGGAAAAAAGTGGTACTTACATATGTGATGCATGCATACATTATAATATAAACATTTAAAAACAAATAAATGTGTAGACCTATACAGTAGAACCTCCCTTTAGCGGACACCTCTCTTCAAAGGACAATTTTCATCGCCAAAATTACCATTTTTACAATTTAGAAATTCTTCGGTAAGAGGATACCTCTTTCTAAAGGACACTTTATCTCTTCAATTAAGTGTTCTTCACAGGGAGATTCTACTGTATATAAGAAATATTCGTGGATAATGATTGATTGAAAAGAGTTCTATTTTCTACTTGAAGTCACCATATTTTAAAGTATTGCAGAAGATTATAACACCCATCAGAGAACAAAGGGAAGTTTGAAAAGATCAAATTTACAAACCAAACGTACAAAAACAAAGACCCATCATCAAGAAGAACAAGATAATATCCAAAGAAACATAGAAGAAGAAGAAAACAATCATTGAAATTGTGCGGCGTCAAACGTCGGCAAGACTTTCTTTCTAAATGAAAAATTATCTTTTTTTGGGCGTCTGTCGGACGGTGTAATTGGTGAATGGGGAGCGTGACAAAGCCTCTTCAAGGTCCAAGCAGGTTCAGGTGACGATGGGAGGCATGTTGGTTTGTCATTTGGTCGGAATGGCCTTTTCTGTAACGTGCTATCTTGCCGTTACTACCTATGTAGATGGAGACACTTTTCTACATTATAAATTTGATAAATTAAGACAACCATAATATCCCTATTCTCTATTAATGAACAAACACAAGTCAGGGAGAAAAGCTTCTTTTATATAAGAGGATGATCGAAAAATCTTTCGGGCAAGATGTCTTTCTACTGGTACATAATGATACTAATGGCAATGGTTTATAAGTATACTTTCAAACAAATAAAAGTCATATCCTGACTACGTTCACATGAACTTTTTAGATGGCAGATTTGACAAATTTACTTTATACGGGTTAACACAAAATGCAATAGACTAGGGCCTAAAGTAATAGTAACTAAACACACAAAAAGCGTACACTCAAAAGTACAACAACAACAAAAAAAAAAAAGAAGCGATAAATAAACTTACAATTGGTTAAATAAAATTTAAAAAAAACAGTACTTATCTTTATTGCTGCTTTGGTAGGGATCAGACCGGGGTTACACAGGGAATGCGAAGAGATCACCAGACAAGGGTAGAAATACGAAGAGAACACTATAAGCGTCTCCACACAAAACTTTAAACCACACTGGCCTCCACTCTCCTCGCAATACCATAGCTCCCTTATATATACAAACATGGCCACATTCGTCCAATGAGAAGGCAGGAGAGATTGGTTCACTAGCAAACGATAACAAAATCCTTTCCACTAAAATCTGAGATAAGATTTAAAAAATGCAAATATTTGTCAATATAATTTGACAGATTTATCAATAAAATAGGTTGTCCAAATATCAGGAAACAGGCTAAATCAACGTTTAGTTGATTTCTGTTCCACTAGATAGCGCTCTGCCATCTAAAAGGTTCATGTAAACGTGGTCAGGATATACCTTTTTTGATTTTAATACCAAACACCTGACCTTTTTATACCTTATATATACTTTCATGAAAATACGTTTGTACATAATTCTATTTTTTTTCTAAACTATATTATATATTGAACCTATTATACAAAATATAAATAATGATAGACAATCACTGCGTGACATTGAAAATGGAACACCAAGAAATAGTGGCCAGAAAGTGATGACACTCGGCAGACAGAGAGAGACAGGGACGAACAATAAGTGATCTTTATTTCAAAATGATAGTCATAATACAGAGCGAGAACGGCGTCGGCTTAGTAGCAAGTAGGACCACCGCGGACGGCGATGCACGCAGCAACACGTCTAGGTAGAGAGTCAATCAGAGTACGGATGGCGTCCTGAGGGATGGCTCTCCATTCCCTCTCAACCATTTGCCACAGTTCGTCCTCTGAACGCGGCTGTGGCAAGGCATGCAAACGGCATCCAATGATGTCCCAGACGTGCTCGATTGGTGAGAGATCAGGAGAGTACGGTGGCCAGGGAAGTATCTGTACATCTTGCAGAGCTTGTTGGCTAATGCGGGCAGTGTGCGGTCGGGCGTTATCCTGCTGATAAAGGGCATTGGGTACCCCCTAAAGGTAGGGGAGTGTCACCGGTCGCAGCACATCATCAACGTATCGTTGGGCCGTCATAGTGCCCTGAATACGAAGTAAAGGTGACCTGGAATCATACGCGATTGCACCCCAAACCATGATTCCACGTTGTCGCACGGTGGGGCGTTCCACAATTGCTGCCGGATTGGACCTTTCTCCACGTCGACGCCACACGCGTACACGGCGACTATCACTGGACAAGCAGAAACGCGACTCATCTGAGAACACGACCCTGTGCCATTCCGTCATCCACGTCGATCTAGCCCGGCACCATTCCAAACGTTGGCGCCTATTCGGTGGGGTCAATGGCAGTCTTCTTAGCGGACTGCATGAGTGCAAGCCATTAGCAACCAATCGACGGGAAATGGTTCTGGTCGAGATGGAATGATCTAGGGTGTCTTGCACATGTTGCAGGATGGCGGTACAAGTGGCTTGTGGGGCCGCCACTGCTTGTCGAAGGATACGCCGATCCACACGTGCTGACGTCACTGTGGTTGCACCGACATTCCTATAAATTGCCACATTTCCTTGTTCCAACCATCTTCTCCATAGTCGGTGCACCGTGGACGCACCAAGGTGTGTATCAGCTGCGATTTGACGTATGGACCAACCTGCCCTTTTCAGTCCGATCACCATGCCCCTCGTAAAAGCGTCTGTCTGCTTGAACTGCCTCCGTTTACGATGACCTGGCATTCTCTGTTATTACACGTGTCTTTTGACACAAGAACAAAATTTCTACAATGATTTTCCTTGAAGAAATAACGACACGAATACTGTCCTTTCTGCAAGTTCCTTCCCTTATATCTTACTCCATGTGCGCACGAGAGCTGCGCATTTTACATCATTTGCATAACTCGGTTAGGCGCGTCTACTCTGAAATTTGCATAATTTTCTGGCCACTATTTCTTGGTGTTCCATTTTCAATGTCACGCAGTGTATAAATATAATTATTTGGATTTTATTTGCATACAAGTGTATACTCAAAATTAAAAACATATTTAGATTAGTTTAGCACACTAACGAGAAACAAAGAGATGTAATTTTGAATGTCAAAACAATAAGAATCAAACGTTGTTGTAATGACTAAGTGTTATCTGAATAAGACTCGTTCTAGCTTTACAAGTTGAACTGAAATGTTTATTTAATCCAGTAATCTCCTTTTATACAAGATAGAGATAAAAAGGAAATAATTTACATACGTTTTTTTTAAACAATTGACAAATGGCATGATTTTGCATAGTCAATAATAAATATAATACGTAACATTATTATATGTTATTTAACATATCACAACATGTTTCCCCTCTGCTACAACAATACAACAATTAAAGAATGTCACGAATTTGAACAACCATCAATAATTAAATCAGGCAAATCAAAAGGCCGTTGACATGTTCCCCTATGCTTAAAAACAAAATCTTTGTGGTTTTTTAAATTCTCTTCCGAACCTTGAAAACCGGGGCCTTCCGGATGGTCTGGTTAAATCCCAGCAGATGCAGTCGCGTTTTCCTTCTGGTTAATATTGGTCTCTTCACTTGACCGCTGTATCGGGGCTGTGGATGACTCTCCCATCGTTGGACTGTCGTAATGCAGATGTTGAGCTTCTGGGGAGCCGGGAATTGGTTCTAAAGATAACTGCCTTTTTTCGTTGACTCCATCTTTCGGCCTAATAAGTTGTTGATTTCTTATTAACTTATTTCCTGATGGTGTTACGACTTCAAAGCTCTGAGGAGAATTAGCCTGCGCTGAAATCTTCACCGGTGTCCATGTCTCTTTTGGATGCATTTGACACCATGCATCCTCTCCTACATTGACCTTGGGATAGCATTTACTGTTTTTGTCATAATACTCTTTCATTGAGCTCTGTCTTTTTCTTTTGGCATTCTCTACACTTCTCCAATTAGTTTGATATGGTCTATATAGCGGTGTAATTCTGGGGATTTGACATCGAAGGCTCCTCGATAAACATAGCAGTGCGGGTGAAGGCAGGTCATTTTTTGGTGTATTCCTATATGTTAGAATAGCCAGATATGGGTCGGACCCTTCATCTCTACATTTGATTAATTGATTTTTTATTGTTTGAATGTTTCTTTCGGCCAGACCATTAGATCTATGAAGGTGTGGACTTGAAAATAGCTGTTTTATACCCCATTTTATACAGAAGTCAGTCATAATTTCTTAGCGAAACGGTGGTCCATTGTCGGACATCATGGTTTCCGGAATCCCGAATCGTGCAAATGTTTCTCTCAATTTATTTTTTTACATTAATCGCCGTAGGTGGGTTTAATGCAAATACCTCCGGGTAGCCACTATATCTGTCGACCACCAACAAATGGGGCTTTTTCTGAATATAAAATATGTCCAATGATACTGTCTGCCATGGATAATCTGGAACTGGGAAAGGTTTTAACGGCTGCCGTATTTTCGATTTCTGATATTTTTGACAAATTTCACAATTTTTTACTTTTTTTCAGCAATGTCGATGGACCATTCCCGGCCAAAACAAAGATTCTCGCGCCAAATCCTGAATTGCCGATATACCTTGGTGCGATTGGTGCAACAAATTGAGCATATTATTCCTTTGTATTCTCGGAATCACTATGGCCGATCCGATACATAATAGATCATTCCATGAATATAAACGGTGTCTGAAATCTAAAAATGCTTTGACATCTTCATCGACGTCTTTTTTGCATATTGGCCACCCCTCAATCACATAATCGATTACTTTAACTAAAGCAGGATCCTCTCGGGTATCTTTCTGCAGCGTTACCAGTTTTTCGTCCGATATATTAACACACACCATCTTGACCATTCTTTTGTACTAAAGAAAAGGTGTTGGTAGTTCGTCCATGGGGTGAGTATCCCTGGATAGGGTATCAGCCACAATAAAGTATTTTCCTGGTTTGTACTGCAATTTGAAGTCAAATGCTATAAGCTTCATTACTAATCTTTGTAGACGCGGGGATATATTACTCAGCGGTTTTTGACTAGGGGCAATAAAGGCTGGTGATCCGTCTGGACAACGAAAGTGTGTCCTGATAATAGATATTCAAACTTTTTGCATCCATAATAAACACTCAGTAACTCCTTCTCAATCTGAGAGTACTGTTTCTGCGAGTCGCTAAATGACGCGGATGCGAAGGCTAGAGGTCGATCTTCCTGTAGCAGAGCAGCTCCCATTGCATCTTTGCTGGCGTCACATTGCAAGATCAACATCTTGCTTTTGTCGAAATGTGCCAATGAAGGAGCTTCCCTAACGCATTCCTTAATATGATCGAATTCCTTATCCTGTTTAGGCCCCCAATGCCAGACAACATTCTTTCTTAATATTCCTCTTATATTGGATGTGGACGCAGCTAAATTCGGAATGATTTTTCCTAAGTAATTATAAAGACCCATGATTCTTTGAAGTGACTTTTTATCCCCTGGCTTTTTATAAAGGTAATTAATTTATCAATATTATTTGGCTCTGGATCAATTCCATTTTGCGAAATCACATGGCCCAAGAAACGAACCTTCGTTAGACATATTTGAGCCTTTGTTAAATCAAATTTGATATTTTTTTCTTTTGATTTTTCTAGAATTCCCTTTAATTTTTTATTGTGCTCTTGAATGGTATCCGCATATATCAGCAAATCGTCTACATATGTAATATTTTGACAGCTATCCCTAAAGATATTCGTCATTTTCTCAACAAAAATTTGTGCCGATATTTTCAAACCAAATGGCAATCGATTATATCTGAATTTACCAAATGGCGTGGTCATCACCAACAGATCTCTGCATTCCTTTGCAACCGGAATATGCCAATAGGCTGATTTCACGTCTAACACGGTATAATACTTAGCTTTGGGTATCTCGTGCAATAGTTCAGCTGGCGCCGGAGTCTGGAAGTGTCTTCCCACAAGGGCCTCATTTAGTTTACGAGGATCCAGGCATATTCTGATTTGACCAGAATTTTTTTTTACAACGACCATAGGATGAGACCATTCTGTTTCATGATATATTTTTGTAACGATTCCTTGCTTCACCATTTTTTCCAATTCAGACTGATCTTCGGCTCCGAGGCTTGTTGGGATGCGCCTGGGAAGGGCTTGCACAGGCGAATATTCAGGCTTTGTGTAAATCTTACATTCCGAGTTGATTAATCCTACTCCTTGAAACAATTCGTGGTATTGTTCGAGGATTTTTTGAGTTTCAGAACACAATTTCATTTCATCCGTGTTTATATGATTAATTCGCCTCAATATTTCAAGCTTCTCGCAAGTATCGCCCGTGATAAGTGTCTGCGCCTCTACATCGGCTACGATAAATTCAAACATTCCTTTCTTCTCACCATATTGGCATAGCACATTACATTTGCCGACGATAGGCAATTCTGTATTTCCATATGCGAACGCCTTTAATGACGTGGGTCTGATTTCTGGTCTTGATGGCCATTGGTTTATTACTTTATGAGGAAGCACATTGATCTGTGCGCCAGTGTCCAAATGTACCGTGGTCTTCTTGCCATTAATGATTATCACCGCGGACCACTTGTCCGACCCAACAGTCTTTACAACAACTTCATTTAAATTTATACCGTCACAGGATTCTTCAACTTCACTTTCCGCTAAGAGATTTCTTATAAGTTTTGTTCGGCAAACTACTGCGAAATGATTGGTTTTCCCGCATGTATTACATTTCTTCCCATACGCTGAGCAATTACCATAATTGTGTCGTTGTCCACACCACTTACATGGTTCTATTATTCTTTCTCTTCTCGGGTTTATAACCCTTGATCCTGCTTCTGCATTTTCCATTCGATTTCTATCTTTCACCCAATTACGTTTTTCAATTTTTTCAATCATTGTTTGCTCATTCAACGATGCTACTTGTGAGCATGTTGACTCGGAGATCATAGCCATCGAAATTGCCCTCGGTAGTGTCAACTGTGGATCTTCTAACAACTTTCTTTTCATTTCCCGGTCAAGTATTCCAATTATAAGACGATCCCTTATGAGAGATTCTGTTAAATTCTCGAATTCACATTCTTGTGCTAGATACTTTAATTCTGTGACAAATTCCATGATTCCCTGCCTTTCTTTTTGTACACAGGTAAAAAATGCATTTCTCCTTTGAATCGTATTTTTGAAGGGCTTAAAATGGTTCGTTAACATATCAAGCATTTCCTTTAAATTTGGGTAAGTATCATTTTCACTTATTTGAAATGTCTTGTATATCATCACTGTTTTCTCACCAGCAATATGTTTCAAAATTGCTCGCTGACGCACCAGCGGCATGCTTTCTAAATTTACCGCTATTGCAAAAATTTCAAACGACTCTCTCCAGGTCTCCCATTTTTTCTCGTTGCTGTATGGGACAAATTCTGCCGGCGGCTTGATACCTTCCATTCTACTCACAGTTGAATTAATCTGTTTTAATTCGATACTTTTCTTGTCATAATCTGGAATTATTTGTCGGCTGCGCCATGTTGTAATTGTTAAGTGTTATCTGAATAAGACTCATTCTAGCTTTACAAGTTGAACTGAATGTTTATTTAATCCAGTAATCTCCTTTTATACAAGATAGAGATAAAAAGGAAATAATTTACATAAGTTTTTTAAAACAATTGACAAATGGCATGATTTTGCATAGCAATAATAAATAATAAATATAATACGTAACATTATTATATGTTATAAAAACAACGCTTAATTTAACCGGAGAAGTTAAAAAACTCTGTAAGCTCAAGTCGTCGCCGTTAACTTTTATTCCTTCTTTAAGACTCCTATATTCGTATTACAGCATGTAGAAGGACATTATTGTCTGAAGGCTCGCCAAGTTTATACCTCTTCAATAAGTAAAGTCATCGCTTTTACCTCTTTTTAGAGGATTATAGCTAACCGAAGTCGGCTCCAACAGAGATTGTAGTTTCAATGTAGCTCAACGCTAGTCCTCTAACGTTCAGTTACATTTAGCCTACAATTTCTTCAATCTCTGTTAGAGATGACTTCGTCTAGATATATTCTTCTGATAAGAGACTAAAGATAAAAACGATGAGCTTCTTTGTTGAAGAGATTAAGCTTGGCCAACCTTTGGACAATAATGTCCTTCAAAAGGCTGTAATACAAATATAGGAGTTTATTGTATCCGTACTACAGTCTGTAGAAGTATGTAGAGCTTTCAGGATGATTTAACTCCAGTTTTAGGTATCTTCCCTCAAGACGGCGGTCAGTAATTGTGGACAGGCGTCGGACCGTAGCGTCAGGTTTCACGGCTCGGTGACCCGCTGGTAATTGGCTGGATTGAGTCATCCTCTTCTGTCCTAATACTGACGTAGAGTAACAGCTTGGGAACATATACCGTCCATTCTATCCTGGACGTATACACAATTAGACAGCTGGAGAATATATACCGTCCATTCTATCCTGTACGTATACACAAGTAGTCAGCTGGAGTACATATACCTTCCATTCTATCCTGTACGTATACACAAGTAGACAGCTGGAGAATATATACCGTCCATTCTATCCTGTACGTATACACAAGTAGAAAGCTGGAGAACATATACCGTCCATTCTATCCTGGACGTATACACAAGTAGACAGCTGGAGTACATATACCTTCCATTCTATCCTGTACGTATACACAAGTAGACAGCTGGAGAACATATACCGTCCATTCTATCCTGGACGTATACACAATTAGACAGCTGGAGAACATATACCGTCCATTCTATCCTGTACGTATACACAAGTAGACAGCTGGAGAACATATACCGTCCATTCTATCCTGGACGTATACACAATTAGACAGCTAGAGAACATATACCGTGATGTATATATATTGTTCATTTGTTTTAGATAAATATAAAATGATGTATATAATTATTCATTTGTTTTAAATAAATATAAAATTATGTATATAGTTATTCATTTGTTTTAAATAAATATCAAATTGATGTATATATTTGTTTAGTTATTTTGCATATTTTTCATCTTTGAATTTATCTTATAATTTGGTCTATGAAAATAAAAATATTGGACCAGTGACCAAAATAAACTGTAAATAGATCTTTTAATGTTAGTTAGTTAGTATAGAGAGTTGTTAGGCAGGATATATATATATTTAAATGTTATGCTTGTGTAATTTTAATCTTAATAGAATAAAAATATTTAAATTATAAATGTATTCTAAATCTTAAATACCAAGCATTAAAACAACTGGCGACGAGGAAAAGCAAATTTTGTAAAGAAAAAAGAATTTAAATAGTGAAAAGAAATTATACTTTTAAAAAAATGTCTTCAAGTATGTTTGAAAGATTCGACGAAAATCTAGAGAATGTAGAGAATTATATTTATCGATTGAAGCAATTCATGCTAATTTCTAAAACAAAAGAAGACTTTAAGACGCCATTTCTGATATCATGCATCGGGCCTAAATACTTCGGGATCTTGCGAAACTTAGTTTTTCCGGAAGAAGTTGATCAAGTTCCCTTTGATAAATTGTGCAGGATCTTATTAAAACATTTCAATCCTAAGATCAATATAATATATGAAAGATTTGTATTCCAGAAAATGGATCAGAAATCAGGCGAAACAATATCTAAATACATAATACGCCTTAAGGAACAGGCTCAAAGGTGTAACTTTGGAGATGTTCTGCAAGAATCCCTGCGAGACAGATTTGTGGCGGGCATCATTGATACACCAACCCAAAAGAAGCTGCTACAGGAAGAGGGATTGACTTTTGAGGGAGCATTGGACATCGCTCTGTCTGCGGAGTCTGCAGATAATGACCTACACAACCTCAAGAGATCCGAAGATGCCCATCTGTCCCCACAGCATCTTCATGCCATCAATAATCCCTGCAAACACTGTGGTAAGAACAACCATCTACACTATAATTGTTTTTTTAAATCAGCTAATTGTAGAGTTTGTGGTAGAGTAGGGCATATTTCTACTATATGTTATAAAAAAGATAGTTTTGCCCGTAAATTGCCCAGAAATCCCAAAAATACTTTTAATAAATTTAAAAAGCATGTTAATGATAATAATCCTTCGGGATCTCAAAATAATTTATCATTGAATAATATAAATTTGCATCCTCCCTTGATTGAAACTGTATATGTAAATAACATAAAATTGTTGGCTGAAATTGATACTGGAGCAGCCATTACTACATTAACTAAAAATGAGTACTTTAAATATTTCAAAAATGTTAAATTAAATAAATGTAATACAGTCTTGACCGGCTATAGTGGCTCTAAAATACCTATATTGGGCAAGGCTAAATTTGATATAAAATTAAGAAATGTTTCTAGAACCATTGAAATACTAATAACTAATTTAAATTGTTCTAAATTTATCTTAGGAAGAGATTTCCTTAATCTTTTCAATATCTCATTCAATTATTTGCATAAATTGGACTCTTTTAGTATAGATTCACTTTTAAATGATTACGAGTCCATTTTTGAATGCAAATCTGACCCTATTAAAGGTATCAAATGCCATCTTGATGTAAAAGCCTCCAAATTCAATAGTCAATATGTTAACAGTAAATTTAAAGTGGATGAGACTGTGAAGTTTAGGTGGATTACTAATGGGCATCCCTCTTGGTATACAGGAAAGATAATTAAAATACTAGGAAGGAATGTTTATTTAATAAAACAAGGTGACAGTATAAAAAAGGTTCATCAAAACTACATTAGAAAAATGTTGCCTGGTAAAACACATCCCACTAATATGAATGATGCTGAACGTGTGCCAACTCCAATCTCGGAGGAGAAATGTATTACAACCCCCAGGTATCCTCAGAGGGAGCGCAGATGTCCGCAGAGATATGGAGAGTAAATAAATAAATAAGGGGGGCCAAGCCTAAGAAGGGGGAATTGATGTATATATATTGTTCATTTGTTTTAGATAAATATAAAATGATGTATATAATTATTCATTTGTTTTAAATAAATATAAAATTATGTATATAGTTATTCATTTGTTTTAAATAAATATCAAATTGATGTATATATTTGTTTAGTTATTTTGCATATTTTTCATCTTTGAATTTATCTTATAATTTGGTCTATGAAAATAAAAATATTGGACCAGTGACCAAAATAAACTGTAAATAGATCTTTTAATGTTAGTTAGTTAGTATAGAGAGTTGTTAGGCAGGATATATATATATTTAAATGTTATGCTTGTGTAATTTTAATCTTAATAGAATAAAAATATTTAAATTATAAATGTATTCTAAATCTTAAATACCAAGCATTAAAACATACCGTCCATTCTATCCTGGACATTAGAGAACATATTACCTAAATCATATCAAAATGAACCGTGTTATACTGGTCTAGTAGCTTAGTAATTAATAGTATAACTATTTGGCAAATAAATCATCTAAGAAAGGGTTAAATACAATTTTAATATCTCTAGCTTTAGGTAGTTAACGCCTATCTACAGGAACATTCTGGAAGAGGCTGCAATTAAGAATACTCCCGTAGAAGGAAATTCAAAGCCCGTAAGTTAGAGATAATGGCTTATTCAAGAAACATATCACTGGGTGATTTTTTCTCGTTAAATAATATAGCGCGAATGATTGTTATATTTTAATTATTAGCAAAAATATATTATAAAAAGTAATACAATAGTGAGGCGAAGATTTTCTTGTAAGATATTTTATTCATCTGAGCATTCAAGAATTTCTGCCCTTCTACAAAGGTAAAAATTAGGGCTTATAAGAAGATATGCAAAGACACAGGTCGCCTTCCCGTCAAAGCTAGACGCCATCTATTGACCGTCGCCGCAAACTAGCGGCCTAGGGTCGGTGACAAAGCCACAACACCAGTTTTAGCAAACTGAGAAGCGTCATCTTAGAGACCATGGTTACAGGTTTAATGGCCCTCGTAGGCTAGGGCGGACTTTATTCCATGAGATTCAAACGGGATCTAATGGAAACTTCACAATCTGCCAAAGAGATGTTTAGCTGGCAAAGTGGCTAGGCCATATCTATGGCTAAAATATAGCAGGAAATTTTGCCGGGAGGATATCGATCTACAAAAATAAAGGTCGCTTTGACGTCTATTTTGAAGGGAGAGGTGACCTTAGTCTTTGTAAATCAATATCCGCCCGGCAAAATTTCCATCCATAAGAAGATATTAAAAATAACGAAGGCATATCCTGACCACATGTGCTTTTCAGATAGCAGAGCACCATCTAGTGGAACCGAAATCAACTAAACATTGATTTAGCCTGTTCCCTGATATTTGGCCAACCCATTTTCTTGATAAATCAAGAAAAGCCATCCACAAATGCGTTTCGCGTTGTTGACGCTCATCAGCTTGAAGCAGGCTGTACTACTGTGACCAAAAATCTCTTTGGTTCCAGAGGCTTCTTGAGAAACCAAGAAATGGGTATTAAAGGCCAAACTTGCATAAATACGCTTAACATGTGAAAATATAATAGAAAAAAAAAAAAGATCAGGTGTGATATTGAAAATAATGAAGGCATACCTGACCAGGAGCATATGTGCTTTTTTCTTTATTCATCAAGAAGGTTTTCCAAATATCAGGGAACAAGCTAAATTAATGTTTAGTTGATTTCTGTTCCACCAGATGGTGCTCTGCCATCTAAAAAGCACATTTGCTCCTAGTCAGGATATGCCTTCGTTATTTTTAATATCAACACCTGACCTTTTTATTGTTTTTTTTTTTCATATTATTTTTTCACATAAGAATCCCAAACACTTTTATTTTTCCGTTTATCATTACTTTCACAATTCATCCTTTCATACTTCATCCTTAAGGTTAGAAATAATCGTTATTTCTCCTTAAATTAATTTCGATTTTTCGTTCAAAAGAAACACATGCGGGATAATTTTGAAATGTCGTTCTACATAGAGAAGATATGAAAAAATAGTACAAATGTGATATAGTACTGGGATAAGGTTCATAAATTAAGAAAAAGGCATCTCATTATCGTGCAACTGAAAGTTTCTGATGGCTTGCGCAATGAAGAATGGTATTTAGGCCAATTCTGGAATAGTTAAAAATCAACGAGAATAGTTGATACTTATTCCGATAGATGGCGCAAGCCATCAGAAACTTTCAGTTGCACGATAAGGAGATGCCATTTTCTTAATAAGAATATATGTTTATGTCCATTTTTACCCCTTTGTATATTTCCCACTTTCATAGGTTTCTCCGTCTTGTAACCCCAAGGAGAATCCTCTGTAAGACCAGTGTGTCTTAATAAAGGCTTTTGTGTGCGTGTGTGTGTGAATAATTTATCTTTTATATGTTCTCATTTGTACTGCTGTAGATGATCAGAAATGTTCGAAAGCTCTCTCTCGGCTATATGAAAAAAATCATAGAAGAAACTCTTTGCCTCACTATTTTGTTAGTTTGATAATTTACTTGTCAATCATTATGACAAACATAAGCAGTTTTAAGCTTTTCAGTTCTATGTTTTAAGTTTCTTTATTATTTTATTCTCTCTCTTGTAAATCAATAAAGTTTGATCAATCTTCTTGGAATCAGTTCTTTAAAAAGACTGAGCAAAGCCAACAGCTATTTATCAAAAGAAAAATTCTTTGGAAAAATGAATCATAGGAAACTTGAAGGCCTTTAAGGGCTTTAAGCAATATTTAGCAAGTTGATTTAAAGGAATTATATAACATCTATCCCTTTATTGAAATGTACAAATTAAATCAACTTGTTTCTCAGAAATTTTCACTTGTAGCATATCAATCACTAAATTTGCGAATACAAAGGTATAAGCATCCAGTGCCAAGATCAACCTTGATTAAAAATATGATAAGCTTTTCAGTGTTTGATGGGAAGAATCTTGTTTGTTATTTAAGTGAACCGATCTCTTACGCCTTCTCATTGGACGAATGTGGCCATGTTTGTATATAAGAGGGTACCCAGTGAACCCAATTCAGCTAATCAGAATAATGTCCGAGAAAAAAATATATAGCGATAGAATTAATTTTCATAAAGCGTTAGAGAACAAGGTAATCTCTAAGAACTAAAATTACAGAACAATTTCCTTCCATAGTTAATTTGTATAGTGTTATGTTGAATACTTTGATTTCCTTTTCATTTTCCCTTCTCTTCTTTGTTTATGTTTTTTTCCCTTTCTTCATGAAAATGATGTATGGCGAGTCCTTACAGGACGGAAATGTCCTAATAAAGCTGTTGCTGTTGTTGTTGTATATAAGAGGGTTGATAGGGAATACGTTGATTCTGCTAGAGTGTTTGTGTGGAGACGCTTAACGCGTTCTCTGTATGCTTAGCCCGTGTATGGTGATCTCCTTGTATATCTGTGTAACCCCGGTCCGCTCCTTATCGACACTGCAATAAAATATAAGTATTGGTTTTGTTATACTGATTGAGTTGTTTTATTTTTATGACCTTCTTTTTTGTTGTTGTATTTCTGAGTGTACGCTTTTTCTCTGTGTTAAGTTACTTTTATCAAAATTCGAAACTATTATAGACGCGTATGAGTCTTTTTAAAAATAAATAATTTCTACTGCCCTTACTGCAATAGAAAAATTAATAGGAGGACCTGGCACATCAGTGGCGAACCCTCCCAGCGGTTTCGCCAGTTTAATCTACCATACCGCTGTTATATTGCATTTTTAGAACTTCCTTTTATAGTGATATTGATGCTAGACTCTTTGAATGGGTATTTTAGATGAACTATGGACATAGGCATTGAGGACAGCAGAATTACATACATTTATAAATATATAAATTTTAATTTAGGCCCTAGATTTTTGTCTGTAAACCGTACTAAGTAATTTTTGTTATTAAGTTCCAGGTAGTTACTCAGCTTATGAATAGTAAAACTACTCGGATTGTTTACTAAATTAAGATACCTCTTATTTCCACTATTTTCAATCTATCATATAGTTAAAGTACAAAAGCTATTCCAAATATAAAAAAGGGACATAAAAATATCATTAGAACGACTTAAATAGCTAACTCAACGCTATTTGTTTCAAAACAACAACAAAAATAACCATTTAAAAGATAGACAATTATTCCCCATCATAAAATTGCAAATTAAAAACATTATAAAATAAATAAAGCTTTCAGCTTTCATAAAGCTAAGTCTTGTGCAACTTTTATTTTCAAGCTTTCGGACTTGTCAATCCTTTAACAGGAGTATCACGTTAATAAATTAATGATAAAACTAAAAACACATATATTCGATCCAAAATAAGCCTAATTTCGAAAAAAAAAAAAAAAGAAGAATCTACCTCTGTATGCGACTTTTCTCTGACAGAAGATAAGAAATCAAATCTTCTTTTTTCCACATAGCGACTTAATGTACGACTAATGTACAAAGCGTCAATGATCACTAACATCAATCCTGACCTTACAGTAATCACCGAGAACAAAATATCAAGTTGACAAATGGAGATTGACCAAAAAAAGAAGTTTTGTAACGGCATATCCATATGTAGGAAGAAAAACAGTTTCATTAAAGTTTACCCCTTTTTTTTCTGTGGGTAGCGAGGATCCAAAGACCGTAATGGTGTAGGGCAGATGCCATATATCACAGGGAGTAAAAAGTCAGACGGGAGGGTGGATGCAAAGGGCGTGACTAATTGTGGCATTAGAGAACTGGGCGGTTTGTCATGGTGATGATCCCATAGCGATCCTTCCTTCCCTCTTCATTGGAACACCATCCTCCTCTCTTTCTGAGATTGACAATTTTTGTAGTCAGTATCGGTGTTAGATTACAGCGAAATGCCTCGCATGTTTAACAGAAAAACCTTCCTCGTGTAAATACGAAAGAACGGAAATAAGCTTGATTTTAAAGAAGATAAAAATAGGGATTGATAATTGATTACATCAGAAACTGCGAAATGCTTCAAATGTTTGACAGAAAAAAAATTTAGTCTACTCTTTAAGATATTGACAATTTTGTAACCAGTAACGGTGTTAAATTACAGCGAAATGTTTCGTATGTTTGACAGAAAAAGCTGCCTTGTGTAAATACGAAAGAACGGAAACAATATTGATTTTAAAGAAGATAAAAACAGCAATTAATAATTGATTGCATCAATAACAAAAAATGTTTCAAATGTTTGACAGAAAATATCTAGCCTTCTCTTTCTGATATTGACAATTTTGTAGCCAGTATTGGTGTTGGATTATCACGAAATGCTTCGTATGTTTGACAGAAAAAGCTGCCTTGTGTAAACACGAAAGAACATAAAGAATCTTAATTTTAAAGAAGATAAAAATAGGGATTGATAATTAATTACAACAAGAACAACGAAAGGCTTCAAATGTTTGACAGAAAAATCTAGCTCTATCGCCCCAAAATTCAAAATGTATGATGAAGAAAAATGAAAGTTTGTAAAAACACTATAGTTGCATATGTTCTGTTTACTAATATTGCCGGATTTCTCAACCTGCAACCCCAAACTACATCATTCACTGTATTGACTCATCCATTGATGAGCTCTACTCTGTCTGCTGGGGAGCCGACATCATCAACAAGCTCTACAAGCTTGATACACTGATATGATTGAAGAGAGATAAGAAAGAATAATACATTTATAGAAGCATGTAGTAAGTTAAAAGAACATTTAAAAAGAGATTTTCTTTTGTTTTCTAGTCATTAAAAAAAGAGCCCTCCAGTGACAATAAAACAATCTAGCAAGCATAACCCCATTTTCCAATATCATCTAAATGTTGAAAAACCAGAGCATCTTTTGTTGGCTTGCCCTCTGACTAACCAAATTGTACTTGCTTACTTTGACATAATGCCATCTTTCTGTATAGACTCAATCTTATGAACACTTTGACAAGTTTAGAGCAATTTGTACACAGATTTATAAATTACTACTAATTCATCGTGTAAATAATTAAAGATATATATGTAAATAATTCTAATATAGCACAATAGTCTGATAGACTTCGTGCTTCTTTAATAATAAAATAAAAATCTAAGTAGATCAAGTCAAATCCAAGACGCTACACATGGGTTTAGTCATGATGGTACATACTAAGTTCATCAGCCCCCGTCAGTTAATCAATCATTCTATCTGCAGATGTTGAAATGTGTGTTGGGGTGTGGGAGCATCTGTAGAAAACACAACACTTATGGAACTTGAGCAGCTGGCTTTCCCACCGCGTCAATGCACTAGCTTACTCTTTCTTTCTATGCTACCCCCTTTTTTTAAATCAAAAATAGCATCACGCTGTTGCAATCCCCTTCAATTTGCCGATTTACAATAATTGTCCTGTTTTTTCAAGACTACAGAATCGGAAACACAAGGTAATAAGACCAAATCCAAATAAATAGTGTGTGACGTTTCGGTAACAGCGTTACAATTTGGATTATAGATTATAAACACAAGGTAATAAGGCCAAATCCAAATAAATAAATAGTGTGTGACGTTTTGGTAACAGCGTTACAATTTGGATTATAGATTATAAACACAAGGTAATAAGACCAAATCCAAATAAATAAATAGTGTGTGACGTTTTGGTAACAGCGTTACAATTTGGATTATAGATTATAAAAACAAGGTAATAAGACCAAATCCAAATAAATAAATAGTGTGTGACGTTTCGGTAACAGCGTTAACCGTTCTAACGCTGTTACTGAAACGTCACACACTATTTATTTATTTGGATTTGGTCTTATTACCTTGTTTTTATAATCTATAATCCAAATTGTGCCTTATAACAGAATCGGAAATAATTTAATATTAATAGATCCAAGTATTTTTATTTCCAGTAAAGAAATGTATATTAAATTCAATACCTTTTGTAGATATATTCTAAATTAAATAGCAACAAATATCTTTTAAGAAACTGATAATTTATATTATGTTTATATTTCTAGACACTTCTTTCTTTTGTATACAGGTATTTTTCTAGTTTTTTCTCTCTTTCTCATTGTTAACATCATATGACTATTCTATTCACGGCCTAAAATTATTGTATAAATATGTATAGACAAATGTCATACATGTATGACAGCGCAAGTGTCTCTAGGGGGACATAGCGCTTTAAATTGAAATAAATAAATAAATAATAAATGTTTTTGAAAATTATTATTCCTAATATATATATGTGAAAAAAATAGTATAAATGTGATATTGGTGGGATAAGGTGCATAAATTAAGAAAAAGGCATCTCCTTATCGTGCAACTGAAAGTTGCTGATGACTTGCGCCATCTATCGGAATAAATATCAACTATTCTCGTTAATTTTTAATTATTCCAGAATTGGTCAAATACCCATTCTTGATTAATAAAGAAAAGCTAACCACGGACTGTAGTACTGCACATAGTACAAGCCACGATAATCATGGTGGGTAGAAGTAGGCGACTGCTTTTACTGTATGTCCACCAGATGTCTACACATGTGAAAAGCAGTTCGACTTTGCACTTACAAATGTGTCAGAGTCCCGTTTAGTTACTTGCACTCGCCGGTGGGGTTGGACTTTTGCAAGAATCGGGGGCGATTGGAGCATTTTTATTTTAAATCAGAAAAAAAGTGCCCAATGCAGGATTCGATCCCGGGGCGCTATAAACAGGTTTAACACTGTATATATATATATATATTGATTATTTAAATTTGAAGAAAAAACATGATCCCAGTGCAATTTCACGCTGGCGCTGTCTGTTTCATATCATCATTATTTAAATGTTAACAATTAATTGAAGCAAAGTCAAATATCTCCTACAATTATTTTACAATGAAACGGAAATGTAACTAATCAATCATGGTTCTGTCAATTTGTAATTGCAAAGTCAAATAGCTCCTACAATTATTTCATAACGAAACGTAAATCTAATTAATCAGACATATGGTTCTGATACTTTGTAAATGTATTCAATGTAAAAGCAAATATTTTTGACAATTATTTCAAAATGCAATGTTAATTATAATTTATCAAACATGGTTCTGACAATTTGAAATTGCATATAAAAATAGCTCCTACAATTATTTCACAATGCAATGTAAATCCATTTAACCAAACATAGTTCCAAATTTGCCCCAAGATAGAGGACATTGCAACTGCTGTGATATAAATGTATGGAAAGATTTGAGGCTCTTCATTGGATACCACAACAACAGAAAATTGACATGGACCCAGAACAGCAGCTTTACACACCCAAGATAGAGGACATTACGGCTGCTGTGATAGAGATGCAAGGACTCATCTGAGGCTCTTCATTGGACACCACAACAACAGAAAATTGACATGGACCCAGAGCAGCAGCTTTACACACCCAAGATAAAGAACATTACGGCTGCTGTGATAGAGATGCAAGGACTCATCTTAGGCTCTTCATTGGACACCACAACAACAGAAATTTGACATGGACCCAGAGCAGCAGCTTTACACACTCAAGATAGAGAAAATTACGGCTGCTGTGATAGAGATGCAAGGACTCTTCTGAGGCTCTTCATTGGACACCACAACAACAGAAAATTGACATGGACCCAGAGCAGCAGCTTTACACACCCAAGATAGAGAACATTACGGCTGCTGTGATAGAGATGCAAGGACTCATCTTAGGCTCTTCATTGGACACCACAACAACAGAAAATTGACATGGACCCAGAGCAGCAGCGTTACACACCCAAGATAGAGAACATTACGGCTGCTGTGATAGAGATGCAAGGACTCATCTGAGGCTCTTCATTGGACACCACAACAACAGAAAATTGACATGGACCCAGAGCAGCAGCTTTACACACTCAAGATAGAGAACATTACGGCTGCTGTGATAGAGATGCAAGGACTCATCTGAGGCCCTTCATAGTTCTGATATTTTGTAAATGTATTCAATGCAAAAGCAAATAGTTTTTCCAATTATTTCTCAAAGCACAAGGCTCTGGAATTACTTGTAAGTACAAAAGTCGAACTGCTTTTAACATGTGTAGACATATCGTGTACTTACAGTAAAAGCAGTCGACAACTTCTATCCACCATGATTATCATGATCTCTACCACGTGTACTAGGGATAATAAAACAATAGAAAATCCCTTTAACGAACACCCCGCTAACGGACAGCTCTCTACAAAGGATAGTTTTCATTTGCAAAATTAAAATTTTTGATATTTAGTAACTCTCCAGTAAGAGGACAACTCTTCCTAAAGGACACTTTGGCTCTGCAATTAGGTATCCCTTACAGGGAGGTTATTCTGTAATAGTAACAACAATAATAATAAAAGATACAAGTAAATGTTTTCTAGTTAAATCGTAGTTGTGTGGGTTGGTACTTAATATGTTTTGGTAGATATAATACTCATCAAAATAATGTAGGAATATTTCACTGACAAAGGCAAATTTTATCTTGATAATGATGATATTGGGTCACCATGGGGGGTCGCTAAAGGTAGATGTATGTTGTTGTTGTCATGTCCAATGAAGAGCCTCAGAGGTCTCCAGGCATCTCTATCACAGCAATGTCCTCTATCTTGGGTGTGTAAAGCTGCTGCTCTGGGTCCATGTTAATTTTCTGTTGTTGTCGTGTCCAATGAAGAGCCTTAGATGTCTCCAGACATCTCTATCACAGCAGCAGCAATGTCCTCTATCTTGGGTATGTATAGCTGCTGCTCTGGGTCCATGTCAATTTTCTGTTGTTGTTGTCGTGTCCAATGAAGATCCTCAGATGTCTCCATACATCTCTATCACAGCAGCAGCAATGTCCTCTATCTTGGGTATGTATAGCTGCTGCTCTGGGTCCATGTCAATTTTCTGTTGTTGTTGTCGTGTCCAATGAAGATCCTCAGATGTCTCCATCCATCTCTATTACAGCAGTAGCAATGTCCTCTATCTTGGGTGTGTAAAGCTGCTGCTCTGGGTCCATGTAAAATTTCTGATGTTGTTGACGTGTACAATGAAGAGCCTCAGATGTCTCCATGCATCTCTATCACTGCAGTAGCAATGTTCTCTATCTTGGGTGTGTGAAGCTGCTGCTCTGGGTCCATGTCAATTTTCTGTTGTTTTTGTTGTCATGTCCAATGAAGAGCCTCAGATGTCTCCATGCGTCTCTATCACAGCAGCAGCAATGTTCTCTATCTTGGATGTGTAAAGCTGCTCTGGGTCCATTCTAATTTTCTGCAAGGCTGCGGTCATTGATGGGCATGAGAATATGTGGTGTTATTTTCACACAAAAACAATGGTAGACGTGTATATATCTACTTTTATACAAGGTTTCTGTAGTTCTTCAAATTAATGATATTTCAGCCAGTAAATCTTTTTATTATCTCGACGTTTTGACAAAATTATTTTCTCATCGTCAGGAGCGAACAAAAACTAAAACATTTGGTAAAGCTTTAAAAAGTATTCTAAGGCTGTAACGGCGTTCTCACACGATATTTAAAATTTTGTACAACATCTAAAGCACGAGTCAAAAAAAATTTTGTTCCCTTCTGACGAGGACAAAATATTTTTGTCGAAACTTCGAAATTACGAGTTATCACACAAAAAGCAATAATCTAGGGCCTACAGTAAGTGAAACTTAAACACAGAAAAATCGTACACTCAAGAGTACAACACCAAAAAAAAAGTAAATAATAACTCACAATTTGTTTAATAAAATAAATTAAAAAACAGTACTTATCTTTATTGTTGCGTTGGACCGGGGTCACACAGGTATGCGAGGAGATAGCCAGACACGGATAAAGCACGCAGAGAACACTTTAAGCGTCTCCACACGATAATCCATCCACCACACTCCCCTCGACTCCCCTCGCAATACCATAGCCCCCTTATATATACAAACATGGCCACATTCGTCCAATGAGAAGGCGGAAGAGATTGGTTCACTAACAAACAAAAACATTTTCCCACTAAAACTGAGATAAGATAAAAGATAACTGTTTGTCAATATAATTTGACAAGATAATAAAAAGATTTACTAGCTGAAGTATATTTAATTCTATGAACTATGAATACCGGCCAGGCAGCCTCTATCTTTACGATAAGGTTTCTGTAGGTTTTCTCTCTCTGTAAGTGAACCACCTTGAGAGGTGTGTATGAGAACGGCGGGGTGTGGGAATGGGTGAGTGTGGGGCCAGGAGCGTCTCACATTAGCAATGTAAATACCGATCACCCTGCTGGCCCTTTGATCAACTTGCCGACATCCCATACCGTATCGTGGCGGTTTCTGAGGCGTCATTCTACATTGTTTCAGACATATCCACCCGGGTATGTTCCACTTTACTGGTGGTAGAATACGTATGTTGGCGGTTTCTGAGGCGTCATTCTACATTGTCTCAGACATATCCATCCGGGTATGTTCCACTTTACTGGTGGTAGAATACGTATGTTGGCGGTTTCTGAGGCGTCATTCTACATTGTCTCAGAGATATCCACCCGGGTATGTTCCACTTTACTGGTGGTAGAATACGGATGTCGATTTAGCAGTATGGTAAATTAATCAATCTCTCCCTCGGTAATTTGGAAATAAAAATGTTTAATAATAATCTTTCACAAATGAAAGAAATTCCGTTCTGTCCTTATTGTAATGAGGTTATTAGGAAAGCCCTCATTCTATATACCTACACAAATTATCAATGAATCAATTTATACACCTATCCCTCGATTTACACGGTACTTGTTTTACACGTTTTGGCTTTTACACGGTTTTCCAAATAAGTTTTTTTTTATATTTTTTTTATCGCACTATACTAAATGCTACTGTGATTGAACACATGCGCTGTGTACACATCTCACGAGGAATCCCGAGCTTATGTGCTGACTACATATTTTACCTGTCAATGCATTTTATTTTTATTTCTGTGTACACCTATCCCCCGATTTACACGTTTTTCTCAGGAACGTATCTACCGTGTAAATCGGGGGATAGGTGTATATGTAATGCAAAGATTTGCAAATTTAATATTCACATTTCCCAGCCACAAAGACCTTTTCAGCATAACTGACCATTAACTTTGCTCTCTTAATATGGGAAAACTAAACACATTAAACTACCAAAAACAAATTTTTTAAAATTTATTACATAGTGTAATTGTTAACAAACCCTTCAGTGCGATCTATTCATATTTCATGTTGAAAAAAACATTTGATCGATAAAATCAATTTAAAAAATAATAATAGAAAATAAAAAACAATAAATTTATCTTTCTACAGTCTTATAGGTTAACTGATCAGTCTGATTGGAAATGGCGAGTTCAAACTTCTTCCACCAAACAAGCTAACGCTCTCCAACAATTGACAGGAAAGAAAAAGCAAGAAAACAAACGTTAAAAGTTTATTTTTTCAGATAAAAAAAAAGATTAAGAAATAAAAAATAATAATAAAATAGTTTTCTTCAAACACACACACACCATGAGTAGTTATTATTTTTTAGAGTAGAAAGTGGTTAAGTAAAAGAGCGCCTAATAGATTTGCAAATATTTAAGTGGCTAAGACCATTAGGCTCTGACAGGAAATATCGACAGTTCTGCCTATATTCCAGAGAGCCAAACGGTGTTCTCTCCCTCCCTTCCATATTTACATACTTTCAAAATAAACTCAGTTGCATAACTGAAATCAATAACTCCCCACACCGCGTCTGTGGAGTTGATTTCAAAGTAACTGTTGCCATATTTAATATTCCCAGATTTAGCTATGTAACTCTTCTCTTTGCTCTTTTTAAAATTATAGAAGCGATTTTTAAAAATAGAGATACTTCTGCCAGTATATTTTCAATTTTAAGAACTATAAATACCAGCCAGGTAGCCTCTTATCTTTACGATATAGAAAAGATTCTTAAATTCGGCCGAAGTATCTTTAATTTTAAGAACTATGAATTCCAGCCAGACAACCTATCATCTTTACGATATGGAAAAGATTGTTAAATTCGGCCGAATCTTCAATTTTAAGAACTATAAATACCAGCTAGGTAGCCTCTTATCTTTACGATATGGAAAAGATTGTTAAATTCGGCCGAATCTTCAATTTTAAGAACTATAAATACCAGCTAGGTAGCCTCTTATCTTTACGATATGGAAAAGATTGTTAAATTCGGCCGAATCTTCAATTTTAAGAACTATAAATACCAGCTAGGTAGCCTCTTATCTTTACGATATGGAAAAGATTGTTAAATTCGGCCGAATCTTCAATTTTAAGAACTATAAATACCAGCTAGGTAGCCTCTTATCTTTACGATATGGAAAAGATTGTTAAATTCGGCCGAATCTTCAATTTTAAGAACTATAAATACCAGCTAGGTAGCCTCTTATCTTTACGATATGGAAAAGATTGTTAAATTCGGCCGAATCTTCAATTTTAAGAACTATAAATACCAGCTAGGTAGCCTCTTATCTTTACGATATGGAAAAAATTGTTAAATTCGGCCGAATCTTCAATTTTAAGAACTATAAATACCAGCTAGGTAGCCTCTTATCTTTACGATATGGAAAAGATTGTTAAATTCGGCCGAATCTTCAATTTTAAGAACTATAAATACCGGCCAGGTAGCTTCTATCTTTAAGATATGGAAAGGATAGTTTAAATAATCTATCTACCTCAACTAATTGTTCTTGAATATTTGAAACTATTATAGAGGCAAAGATAGAGGTTGCCTGGCCGTCATTCATGTTTCTATGAATAACGCCTTGCCAAATGCTTTATTTTTTATTTACTTCTCCTGACGAAGACAAAAGATTTTTGTCGAAACGTTGAGAAAATAAAAAACTCTAACTGGCCGAATTGTCAATTTTTCATAGAAATATTATAGACGCGTATAATTGTTTAAAAAATTAAACAATTTTCTCTGCCCTTACTGCAATGGAAAAATTGATTTTTCCATTGCTATAAGGGCAGTAGAAATTGTTTAATTTTCAAAAGAATCATACGCGTCTATAATAGTTTCGAATATTCATAACAGATGGCGCGCTAATGCATCATAATATAATTGTTCTTGATTTATTTCACGACATTTTACTGACTCTCTGTCATCTTCTTCAGAATGGAATCAATAAAATAAGAACAATTTCTGCATCTTCAATTATTTATACAATCTTCCAATCATCAAATAATTTTCAAAATTAAGAGAAGGTATTCTATTTTAACTCTTTAATTGTAATAATCATGATAAAAGATCCAATTTGGATTATAGGATATAAACATGAAGGTAACAAGATCATATCTAAATAAATAAAATGTTTGTAACACTTCAGTAATAGCGTTATTACCATCTTCAGAAAAAAAAAATACTGATTGATGAAAAAATACCACAGTATGTTTTTTAATATATGGTACTGTTATTAAGTTGTGCATGAATAGGAATAGAACCAACTATTTAAAAACATGTTGTGATCATTTTACCTTATTCAGTACTTTTTTCTGAAGATAGTAACAACAGCTCTGTTACCGAAAGGATACAGTTGATTTATTTGAATATGGTCTTGTAACTTCATGTATATAGTAAGTGAGTAAAGTTGATATCTCTCAAATTGTAACCTGTGAAATTTATTAAATACTATACAAATAGCCAACTTCACCAGGATATTCAAAACAAATGGTATATGCAAATTCGTTTGTCATCGGAATGATTAGCTTATTCCGGGTTTTAAACTGAGGAAGTGGCTCCTTATAGAATTAGAGAGAGACAATAGACATAAACCGGGTTCCTGGAGCACCAACTGCCCGGGCTGTCCAGTATAAAGTTCACGTCACGGCCTATGCGGGATACAGATAGTTGCTGAAGTAGTTAACTAGGTAGGATGGAAGAGATTCTTTAAAGCATGCCAAAGAGACAGGATCCTGGTGATTCCATCCAAGCAGTGAAACCGTTTGTGAGGATCCTGTGTCTCAGGAAAGCTGAACAGGAGATGTCTGTGTTTCTTCCAAACAGTGAGGTAATGGTTAGATTTATATCCAATGCATATCAGGAAGCACTAGGTCTACCAGAACATGGCCATGAAGATGATGGTGGAGACCTCTTCATGGTAGATCTTGGGAAGAAATATGAGAAGACGGCTAGGTGTAGATGAAAATCATCATAGCGAACTTGTTGAGTAGTCCTGGGTAGACTATTCAGTCCAAGAAGTTAAAGAAACGAAAGCGGGTTCAAACAAGACTTCAAGGTAAGATGAAATAATCAAATTCAGAATTATCTGCATTCTCTCTGCAGCCCCGTCCGCTCGTACGTTCCCATCGAGACTCCACTGTGACCCTTCTATCTAGATCTGAATCTATATGATATCAACATTTTCTTGGAATTGGTTGAATATTGAGGAAATGTATGAAGAATGAATATATATACACTCGTGGACAAAACTTAAGGAAGTTGTACCTTTTACCATGTATATCGGGATTCAGACAATAATACTGAAAGATACACTCATGGACAAAACTTAGGAAGTTGTACCTTTTAGCATGTATATCGGGATTCAGACAATAATACTGAAAGATACACTCATGGACAAAACTTAGGAAGTTGTATCTTCTAGCATGTATATCGGGATTCAGACACCAACTCGGAAAGATATACTCATGGACAAAACTTAGGATGTTGTACCTTTTAGCATGTATATCGGGATTCAGACAGTAATACTGAAAGATACACTCATGGACAAAAACTTAGGAAGTTTTACCTTTCAGCATGTATATCGGGATTCAGACAATAACTCTGAAAGATATTTGATACACAGTGTCCTTTATTGAAGATACACGAGATAACCAAGTGTGAACAAAAATGACAGTCTCCTTCAAAAAAAAAAAAAAAACAAACTGCGACATCAAAATATGAAAATTCCTCAAGTTTTGTCCATTAGTGCATACTATAGAGATATATTTTGGTTAATACTTGGCAAATATTTCTACGAAGCCGGGTCATTCACCTAGTATATTGTATACATATACAATACATGTTGTAAAAGAACAACAACAGAGAAAAAAGAGATAAGCTGTGTGATGTTGGAAAGAAACAGTTGGCCCAGTTCTCAGAATCCCGGTCTGAAACACACCACCTGAGGTACCAACGGCCTTGGTTGCCTTTCCGAACATCTGGGTCTCCAATATAAGACACATTTCAGGAATTCTTCTGTTTGTGCATTGTCTTCTCGGCCAATATATTAGAGTTGTGTTTGCCGATATGTAAATAGTGAATCTATCCCTCATAAAGAGTTTTCTGAAATATGATATGTGGATTTCGAGTGTCATCATTAACATTATGACCTTAGTAATGTCATTGAATCCAATAAAATGTTTAAAGAAATCTGTATCCAGCACATACAATGTATCCAAGTAAGGTACGATGTTTCCTTTGCTGAATGTCCTGAAGAAATTTGACCCTAAATCTGTCCATCTTCGAGAGGATTAAAGCCCGGGTGGACACAAAAGAGAGAATGATGGTCGTTTTCACATTCTCACTTTTTTTCTCTTTCCATCTTTCTCACTTATTGTGTTGGAGTGTTAAGGTTAATTTTTTACCACCCAGACCTTCCTGCTAAGGTCAAAACCATACCCATTTTGTATATAAGGACGCCCATAAATGGTAAAAAAAATATAAGTTGAACTTAAATTTTAAAAGTAAGAGACACTTCGGCCCCAGTAGAGTTCCTATGTGATTGTGTCTCTTACTTCAAGAACAATGAATGCCGGCCAGGCAATGTACATGGTATTCTGTATATATGTTTTTTATCTTAACCTTTTCCCTTTGTTTAATAATCTTTGCCAATTATTTCATTATTCTGCTTACATTTAAACTTACTCAATCTACAGTATTTATTACTTCCCAAGATTATGCTTCTACTGAATGGTAGGTCTAATGTTTATACATTTATGGCTTACCATTTTCTCTGGGATTGTTTGAATTGTAATAGGAAATGGTCTAGTGCAGGATAAGTACTTTTAGGAGACAGATATTCTTCTATGCAATCTTTTTCAGTCTTCTGTCCAAATCTTGATATATTTGGAGTTAAATATCCAGATGTCCTGGTCTTTCATCTTTAAAAACATGATGGAAATAGCTTTTTGCTCATTATAGAACCATCACCTTTCTTGTGCAAGCCATCTCCAGCTAGACTTCAGCTCAAACACTTCTTATGGTTCGAGAAGAAATAAGTGTATATACACCTCTCAAAATGCACATAACAATGTGGATTATTGACAATTTTTGCTTGGAACTCAAAAATAAAAGTAGCTTTAAATTATACGAAAGGATACCTGAATATATCATTTTTAGGGCTATGTACTTATCAGTACATTTGCGGTTATGATTTCATGACGTGTTCTACGGAAGAAGTAATGTCAACAAGTTCAAAGCCAAATGATAGAAATGGTATACAGATTGGCTATTCCATAGTATTTTTAAAAGTGGTTTTGTGGCTTCTTCATTAAAATGATACTACGCCAGAAGTGGAGATAAAAATGAATAAATACATAGTTATGTTTGTTCTGAAAGAGCAAAATATCATATATGAACCTCCTCTCTGCATATTGATAAAAATATATAGTATGATTCACTAGCGCGCCATCTGTTATGAAAATTCGAAACTATTTTAGACGCGTAAGATTCTTTTTGATATTAAACAATTTCTACTGCCCTTACTGCAATGGAATGCTTTAAATATTCACCACTGTTGAGCCAGGCCCTTAATTTTTCCATTGCAGTAAGGGCAGTAGAAATTGTTTAATTTCAAAAAGAATCTTACGCGTCTAAAATAGTTTCGAATTTTAATAATATATAGTGTTTTTATCTTGAAGATAGAGATTTGAAGATCATTTGTTGGTCAGAAGTTAGTTTGAAAAAAAAAATAACCAAATCAACCAATAATGTATTTAAATCTCAACGTTCCAGTGATTTTCTGTCATCCTCCTCAGGAGAATGTGACAGCTAGTTACTGAACGTCGAGGTTTAAATACATTATTGGTTGAAGATAGAGGTTGCCTGGCTATCATTTATAGTTCTTCAAAATAAGAGATACTTCGGCTACACAGAAAATGTTTTTATTTTCTCCACGTTGTGACAAAAATATTTTGTCGTCGTAGATCTATAAATGAACATTTATAACGCCTTACCAAATGATTTAATTTTATTTTTTCTTTGACGAAGACTAAAGATTTTTGTGTAAACGTCGAGAAAATAAAAACTTTCAGGCAGAAGTGTCCCTTTTTTTAAAGAATTATAGTGTTTAGTGTCTATAATGTATTGAGAACAAATTTTATATAAAAAATAAAAAGTAACTTTTTTTAGATAATCCTTTCAGTTAAACATCATATGTAAAGTGTTTAAAAGAGTGAAAGACAATCAATCTTTACTGCATACTTTGTTCTGAATCCAAGCAGGTATTTATGTTTTCAAGCCCCTAACACGTTCAGACTTGTCATGTCTAAAAAAGGTACTTACAATAGAGGAAAAGAATGAAGGACATCTTTGACTTTACACATGACTAATTCAACGTCAAGATATTTTCTCGGGTTTTAGAGCAATTGAATTTTTTTCCCACATGGGCGCTATTGTAGTGGCAGGCGCATCAAATGGACTTCACTTCATCATCCATCATGGAGGTGTCAAGGTGACCTCCCAGCTTGAACAAAGTTAGGTGGCTCCAGCCCTGTTGACCTACTTCTTTGTCCTTATATTCATGTTACATTCATGACCGAAAGGATTGCTTGTTTTGACAATAACTAAAGTAACCACTTTACTTTTTAAAAAGCATTAAAATTGTTCTTTTAAAATGGTACTGGTGCAGTTACCTAAGTCAGTAGAATTCCGGCGCCTACATTCAGCAGGAATCCTGGTGCAGTTACCTAAGTCAGCAGAATCCCGGCACCTACATTCAGCAGGAATCCTGGTGCAGTTACCTAAGTCAGCAGAATCCCGGCACCTACATTCAGCAGGAATCCTGATGCAGCTACCTAAATCAGCAGAATCCCGGCACCTACATTCATCATGAATCCTGGTGCAGTTACCTAAGTCAGCAGAATCCCGGCACCTACATTCAGCAGGAATCCTGGTGAAGTTACCTAAGTCAGCAGAATCCCGGCACCTACATTCAGCAGGAATCCTGGTGCAGCTACCTAAGTCAGCAGAATCCTGGCACCTACATTCATCATGAATCCTGGTGCAGTTGCCTAAGTCAGCAGAATCCCGGCACCTACATTCAGCAGGAATCCTGGTGCAGTTACCTAAGTCAGCAGAATCCCGGCACCTACATTCAGCAGGGATCCTGGTGCAGTTACCGAAGTCAGCATAATTCCGGCACCTACATTCAGCAGGGATCCTGGTGCAGTTACCTAAGTCAGCAGAATCCCGGCACCTACATTCAGCAGGAATCCCGGTGCAGTTACCTAAGTCAGCAGAATCCCGGCACCTACATTCAGCAGGATTCCTGGTGCAGTTACCTAAGTCAGCAGAATCCCGGCACCTACATTCAGCAGAAATCCTGGTGCAGTTGCCTAAGTCAGCAGGATCCCGGCACCTACATTCAGCAGGGATCCTGGTGCAGCTACCCAAGTCAGCAGAATCCCGGCACCTACATTCAGCAGGAATCCTGGTGCAGTTATCTAAGTCAGCAGAATCCCGGCACCTACATTCAGCAGGAATCCTGGTGCAGTTATCTAAGTCAGCAGAATCCCGGCACCTACATTCAGCAAGAATCCTGGAGCAGTTACCTAAGTCAGCAGAATCCCGGCACCTACATTCAGCAGGAATCCTGGTGCAGCTACCTAAGTCAGCAGAATCCCGGCACCTACATTCAGCAGGAATCCTGGTGCAGTTGCCTAAGTCAGCAGAATCCCGGCACCTACATTCAGCAGGAATCCTGCTGCAGCTACCTAAGTCAGCAGAATCCCGGCACCTACATTCAGCAGAAATCCTGGTGCAGTTACCTAAGTCAGCAGAATCCCGGCACCTACATTCAGCAGGAATCCTGGTGCAGCTGCCTAAGTCAGCAGAATCCTGGCACACCTACATTCATCAGGGATCCTGGTGCAGTTACCTAAGTCAGCAGAATACCGGCACCTACATTCATCAGGGATCCTGGTGCAGTTACCTAAGTCAGCAGAATCCCGGCACCTACATTCAGCAGGAATCCTGGTGCAGTTACCTAAGTCAGCAGAATCCCGGCACCTACATTCAGCAGGAATCCTGGTGCAGTTACCTAAGTCAGCAGAATCCCGGCACCTACATTCAGCAGGAATCCTGGTGCAGTTACCTAAGTCAGCAGAATCCCGGCACCTACATTCAGCAGGAATCCTGGTGCAGTTACCTAAGTCAGCAGAATCCCGGCACCTACATTCAGCAGGAATCCTGGTGCAGTTACCTAAGTCAGCAGAAGCCCGGCACCTACATTCAGCAGGAATCCTGGTGAAGTTACCTAAGTCAGCAGAAGCCCGGCACCTACATTCAGCAGGAATCCTGGTGCAGCTACCTAAGTCAGCAGAATCCCGGCACCTACATTCAGTAGTAATCCTGGTGCAGTTACCTAAGTCAGCAGAAGCCCGGCACCTACATTCAGCAGGAATCCTGGTGCAGTTACCTAAGTCAGCAGAATCCCGGCACCTACATTCAGCAGGATTCCTGGTGCAGTTACCTAAGTCAGCAGAATCCCGGCACCTACATTCAGCAGGAATCCTGGTGCAGTTACCTAAGTCAGCAGAAGCCCGGCACCTACATTCAGCAGGAATCCTGGTGCAGCTACCTAAGTCAGCAGAAGCCCGGCACCTACATTCAGCAGGATTCCTGGTGCAGCTACCTAAGTCAGCAGAATCCCGGCACCTACATTCAGCAGGAATCCTGGTGCAGTTACCTAAGTCAGCAGAAGCCCGGCACCTACATTCAGCAGGAATCCTGGTGCAGTTACCTAAGTCAGCAGAAGCCCGGCACCTACATTCAGCAGGATTCCTGGTGCAGCTACCTAAGTCAGCAGAATCCCGGCACCTACATTCAGCAGGATTCCTGGTGCAGCTACCTAAGTCAGCAGAATCCCGGCACCTACATTCAGCAGGAATCCTGGTGCAGTTACCTAAGTCAGCAGAATCCCGGCACCTACATTCAGTAAGAATCCTGGAGCAGTTACCTAAGTCAGCAGAATCCCGGCACCTACATTCAGCAGGAATCCTGGTGCAGTTACCTAAGTCAGCAGAATCCCGGCACCTACATTCAGCAGGAATCCTGGTGCAGTTACCTAAGTCAGCAGAATCCCGGCACCTATATTCAGCAAGAATCCTGGTGCAGCTACCTAAGTCAGCAGGATCCCGGCACCTACATTCAGCAGGAAGCTATTTGTATGCAAAACAAGAAGTAAGTCGTTGTCGTCGCCCACCCAGCTGCTGACTCCATTGTCGCAGCAGGTGACGGGAGGTCAGCCCCGCCCGCTCGCTGCCAGTACCATGACATCTTCGCTCTATGGATGGCTACCAGAATACTATGGATATACCCCATACATACCCAGGATACTATAAGATTATATCCTTTGAGTCCATTGTTTTCCATTTAGCCATTCATTTCTCGTTGGATCGATAAATGAATTATATAAATCGTCTATTTTTAACAGTAACGAACAAAGATCGTATCCTGAATTGGACACTTTTGATAAAGAAAAAATGATCCAATGGTCTCGATTTTGGCATAAGTCGAACCCCACCAGCGAGCACAAGAAGACAAATGGGGTTCTTTCATACTTATAAGTGAAAAAATAGAACTGCTTCTACATGGGTAGACATGCGGTGTACTTACAGTAAAATTAATCGCTAAATACAAGCATGATTATAATGGCCTGTTCCACGTTTATGTAGGAATTGTATCATCGCCTCTTTTATTTTCTCTCGGTATTAAAAGGGGGAATTGCCTATATTTTCTAACAATTATGAAACAAAATATCCAATCAAATTTACAAGAAGATTGTGATAAATAATATATTTAATCTATTACACATTCTCTAATTCTATCTTCACATATGATCAATTCTCTACACAAACCTATTTCCTTTTCTTCAACTACGATGTTTCAGTGACCGCTGTTTTAAAGGAAAACTAATCTCTGGGTCATTGAAACGGAGGAATTAAAGAAAGGTTGAAATGGAAAATTAATAATAATATATCAAAATATAATCAAGCAAATCTTTTTCTACAATTTTTTCCCATTTTCAATACTTTTCAGCCATTTCTTGAAGCCATTTTCAAGGGTGTTTAATGCTTGTAACTCGGAACCCTTTGATTATGATTATATATATATATCATATACAGTAGAACCTCCCGGTAAAAGACACCTAATTGCAGAGCAAACGTGTCCTTTAGAGAGAAGTGTCCTCTTACTGGAGAATTGATAAATAATAAAAATGGTAATTTTCCAAATGAAAACTGTCTTTTGTAGAGAGGTGTCCTCTAGCGTGAGTGTCCTCTCATAAAGGTTCTACTCTATATATCTATGATTATATATATATCGAATATAATGCACTTCAAAATACTGGTGAAGGGTAGGAAATGTCACTATTAGACCCGATACTTCAGGAAGAGAAAATACAGAATTGTCATTGTGTCTGCACCTGGCAGAAGGTAGACAACGCGCTAAGCCATGTCAGGAACTAGCAGAGACTAGGGCATAAGTCTCTATTTCCATTCTAATATGGAAGGGAACGTGCACTCATTACAAAATCCTAAATACTCCAGCCCTTATGCAACCTCAAGATTTACAGACAATTAACAACAACAATTTCAAGAATCAGAACAGGACATTTTAAAGGAATGAAGATAAACCCAGACATGACTAGATCCTACAGGAACTGTAATAACTGTTATAATACCCAACTCACTCCGGACCATAAATACCCGGCCATCCTTGCAGCCCTCTATATGGCAGACATCAATCCAGAAGAGGGCATCTATACGAACAAGGCACCTCAGTTGGCTGGTATTGTGATCAGGGTGCATGGACCGATCTGATCTGCTCCATGGACAAAACACCACCACCTCAGTTGGCCGGTATTGTGATCAGGGTGCACGGACCGATCTGATCTGCTCCATGGACAAGACACCACCACCCCCAGCATGCACTTGCTCTTGTACTTAGAAATATCTTCTAAAAATATATAAACCTACTATCAAGTCAACAGCATATACTCATGGATAAAACTTAAAGAAGTGGAAAGTCTTTTATATTGCCAGTTATCTGTGTTTTTGAAGGAGACAAAGACAAATTTATTCACACTTGGTTATCTCGTGTCTTCAATGAAGTTTACTGTGTATCTAATATCTTCAGAGGTATTGTCTGAATCTCGATATACATGCTAAAAGGCATAGCTTCCTTAAGTTTTGTCCATGAGTGTATGTAATAAGAGCAGAAAACAAGAACAAACCATCGAAAAGGATTTGAACGCTTTCAGAACATCCTCATGAGTCTTCTGAAATACCGTTGAAGTCTTTTAAGCACAGAGATGCCTACAATTTTCTAAATGCATAGAGCAATCAACCAGCTGTAGCTTTAACAATCAAAACAAAAGAAAAAAATTCACAATCAACGGGAAGGTTCAAAAATATTTATTTGTTAAATAATTTGACAGATAATGAAGATAAATAAACAAAAATGATTCAAAATTACTGCTATGTGAATAAATTGTATATTAATAACGAATGTAGAATATAAAATTCAAAATTACGGTGAATAGAAAAATAGGTTAGAACGTTTTTTTTTAGATTGCTCAGAAAATGCTAGCTCATACAAAATGTAACAGGCGTGGAAGGATATAATTTGCAGAAGGTGGAAATATGTCAATAAAATATTTCCATAAAATTATAAGAGAGGTAAAAATGGAGGATTAAATATTTATGTTTCAAATTGAAAGGGGCGCACTAACCTTGGTGGTGGTTCTAAGATTTTTTTTCCTGCTCCACCTTTAGTTACATGGGTCTGACTGTGGTATATATATTTATATATATATAAATGAATAAAACAAAGCATCAAGGGCTGCGATCTTTATTAGAACAAATATATATGAGCTTTCGGGCACATACGCCCTTCTACAGGAATTAATGAAACAATAATCCAACTAGTTTGAAATAGGATTTATATATAATTTAACGTGCATATCCACGATACACGTGCATATCAACTTGCAAGGTATCCCATCAGACACGTGATATCTTATACTGTGAATGAATTTGTTTTATCTTATTTTATTTAGGTCTATTGAATTATATGCTTCTGGTAAATCAATTCTGCGATTTATACTGCTATATTGATTGGACACTATTGCTTCAATTATTAATCTTTGATATTTGTTATTGATATTGTTGTAATGTACTTTTTTTTCCTTGTTTTTACAGTAGTATTGTTGGGTGTCAAAACTTCATTTGTATATATAGCATTCGAGTCATATATCGATTGTATTCAATACAAAACTTCACTGTAATTTGTATATTTGCATATATCTTTTATATTTGTGGTTCAATGATCTGTAAAGAAGACTGGCATATCATAATCGCGTGTAATTATAAATTGCTGATGGTCCATCTGTCGGAATAAATATTAATTAATCGCTGATTTTTAATTATTAAAGAATTTTCCAAATAGCCTATCTTGATTAATCAAGAAAAACTAACCCCGACGTAGGTGTTTCGAGCGATTGGCCCTCATCAGCGTGGTGCAAGTTGTACCTCAACGACTAAAAAAGCCATCGGTAACTTTTAGCTGCACAATCAGTAGATGTCTTTTTTCACTATTTATCCACTTCTCAGTGCAATCTCACTATTGTAATATTTTTCTATGATCAATGTTGGAAAGATTGAAAAGGTTGTTTCTTCGACTCCTAGAACGTAGCTGCAACTTTCACATGTGCCGCCGTGCTTTCTCGGTTTCCCGACCGGCCCTGCAGATGCAACCGCCCCTGACGTGTGATTGTGGCACTGTACCCTGGAACACTGAGCATTGCGGTATGTCTGCTCTCCACGGTCACCCTTGGGCTCAATACTATTGGACCCGTCTCTGCCTCCCCCTGATTTCCGCGGATCATCACCCTGCCCCCCTGATCCTCCTCTACATCCCGGCTCTCCTGGCCTCACCTGGCGATGATTCCCTGGCCACCCATCTCCAGACCCCTCCAACAGTACAATGTATATAGTGATTTATATATATTCCGCTTTATGCGTCGATCGGGGCTCAAAAATCATCCATTCTGGTTAGCAGATTCGTAAATAAAGATATTTACAGGATGTTTCTTACAAAAACAAATGCAAGAAACGACATTGGGTACAACGTTCCAGAAAGGTTGGTTTGAATATAAAGAGAGAGAGAGAGTCACTGAGATAAAATATTCTACTTTCAGATTCTATTTGGATTTCAAATTTTCATCTGGTGTGTTTTCGAAACTTGCTATCCATATTAATTGTTCCAGCTGGCACGATATGGTATTCTTCCTTGCGTTCCAGTTATTTCAGTACTGAGATGTTTGCTCGCTCTAATGAGCCAATTGCCTCACTTCTTTATGTTTTTTGTTGTTGTTTTTCACTTGACAAGATGGGATGTCCTTTCTTCACCTAGCAGTATATTTATAGTTAGAGTTGTATGAAGCGAAATAGTGCTTCTGTATTTTTGTGGTGGAAATGGTATAATTGGATTGATGTAGTATACACTCATGGACAACGTTCAAGAAAGTGAAAGTCTTTATAGTCGCTTGTCATTTTTTTTTCTAAGGAGACAGAGGTAATTTTTGTACACAATTGGTTATCTCGTGTGTCTTCAATAAAGGTCACTGTATATCAAATATCTTTCAGAGTTATTGTCTGAATCCCAATATACATGTTAAAATGTACAGATTCCTTAAGTTTGAGGAAAACGGAGGCAATTTTGTTCACACTTTTTTATCTCGTGTTTCTACAATAAAGGTCACTGTAATCAGAGTTATTGTCTGAATCCCAATATACATGTTAAAATGTACAGATTCCTTAAGTTTGAGGAAAACAGAGGCAATTTTGTTCACACTTTTTTATCTCGTGTTTCTACAATAAAGGTCACTGTAATCAGAGTTATTGTCTGAATCCCGATATACATGCTAAAAGGTACATCTTCCTTAAGGTTTGCCTATGAGTTTATATTCTTAAGATTGGTTAATAACTGTCATGATACAATAATTTACCTATTGTAGCTCTATTATAAAATCATATTTGTTTAGAGCGTTAACAGATTCATTTACTGAGGGGTTTCAGATGCTTTTTGTCTTTCCCTGTATTTTATGGCAGTCATCCTTTTCTCTCAGAACAAATTTGTTTACATAGATAAAAGATTTTGGTATAATAATCATTCATTTCATTAAGAAAATTTCTGATTATAGCTTGCCGAATTTACAGCATTAATAAAAGAAACACGACGTCGTTAACTTTTGTTCCTTCTTCAAAATGATGTCTAGCGATTCCTTCTCTAATAAATATATACTTTTATACATAGAGATTCTTATGAGCATAGCATCCTTAAAAAGTCTAAACTGCCTTTCTTATAAAACACCAACTACTTACTGTATATAAGAATAAGATCATCTGAAGAGATCTGTAGAGATAATATTTGATGATATTTTAAAAAGAAACACATTACCAGTAAATTTATTTATTATAAATTATAACGATAGATGGCGATTAAATCTATCAATTTAATTTACTAACAAAACCAATCTAATACAATAGTAGAGCTGTTTGGAAATTAATTTAGCAAAGTGCTGAGAAGGTTCACCTCTGATGAGCTAAGCTCTTTCATTCAATAACTTTTATCATTGCAATAAGGTCTGTAGAGATAATATCTGATGCTATTTTAAAAAGAAACACATTGCCAGTGAATTTATTTGTTACAAATTATAAGAAAAACAGTTCAATACAATAGTAGAACTGTTTGTAGATTAATTTGGCGAAACCGCTGAGAGAGTTCACGTCGGATGAGCTAAGCCCTCTAATTCAATAACTTTTATCATTGCAGTAAGGTCTGTAGAGATAATATTTGATGCTATTTTAAAAAGAACCACATTGCCAGTACATTTATTTGTTACAAATTATAAGAATAACAGTTCAATACAATAGTAGAGCGGTATTTGGAAAATAAGAAGGGGTAATCAGTAGTTTAGTTAAAATATTGATGAGTTTTCATTTTGAGTTAATTACAAAAATTAATATGGATTGTGAAGAAAGAATCAAACAGCTATAAGGAACGAACATTCACATTGATAAAAAAGAACGAGAGTCAGCAAGAGGGAAAGATCATAAAGATTGACACAAAAAAATAACAGAAATGGTGACAAAAGGACAGCCACCGCGAGTCAGGAATCAATCAAACTTCAACAAATTGGGGTTATCTGGCCAAACGACGCCCTCTCATCACGTCGGGACAATAAATGAGTTATCATCATCACCGCCCCAGTGTCCGTGACTTCTTCCATTAGAAGAAGTGTCATTAGCTCAAGTGTTAGCTCTTCTGCAGATGGGAGGGCCGCCTGGGTGATGGATGAAGCTAATTGAAGAAACATCGCTGCTGCTAAAAGTGGATTCACGCCATTCTTTTCGTCGGATGTGTTTTGCCAGGAAGAATATCTACAGTCAAACTTGGATGATTCAAAGCCCAAAGGACCAAAAAAAAAATTCCATTTATCCAACAATTTGAATTAAAAACGTTTTGAATAAAAGCCTTTAAAGTCTAGAGACCAAGATAAATATTGGAATTGAAGACGTTTTCGAATTATAGTGAAGTATTTGTGCATAAGCACATACGAAGGATCCGGAAAAGTAAAGTAAAAATTTAACACGTATTGTGAAAAATAAGAAAAAATAGAAAATATCGAAAAAGACAGCTCGAAACGCCTTTGTGGTTGTCTTTTCTGATTTTCAAGAAATAGGTTGGCCAAATATTATTATGGTATAATTCTAAATCAACGTTTAGTTGGTTTTTGTTCCACTAGATGGCGCTCTGCTATCTAAAATACTTATGTGAACGGTCAAGATATGTCAAGATATTGTTTTGATAATACTTATTGTTTATTATTCTGATAATGTGATTGAAGTGGTTCATATATACAACAAAACAAAAGCTTTGGCACACGTCCCATACAGGATTCTCCCAGATACAGAAGTAAACATAGCCGTTATCTACAGAAACTGGAGATTGTCATCGACCTTTCTTCAAGTCGAATACATAATCTGTGTTGCGCCTATTGTATGTGCTGTTTTCTAGAATTTTTGAAAAGCTAATGCATTGGGTCTGATTTTTTTTACTACATTTTACTTTAAAACATTGGCAACTTGGATTCATAATCAATATTTTGTTGAAGAATTTCACTCTCCTCCTTCAGTACTGAACAATAAAACATGTAGTGTGGAAAGCCATGGCTAAATTCTCTATTGTACAAAGTATTTTTAAGTATTCTCTTTGACTTGAGAGTTACAAATTATCCAACATGTGAATGCTGTCTAGATGTTAAAACACCAGAGTGTTGGCTTGTCCTCTGACTAACCAAATTGTACTTGCTTACTTTGACATGATGCCATCTTTCTGTATATACTCAATCTTATGAACACTTTGGCAAGTTTAGAGCTATTTGTACACAGATTTATAAATCACTACTAATTCATCGTGTAAATAATTAAAGATATATATGTAAATAATTCTAATATAGCACAATAGTCTGATAGACTTCGTGCTTCTGTAATAATAAAATAAAATAAAAACAAAGTGCATTTTGAATATTTAGATAGTGTCTAAGATATTTCTTGAGGCAATTGTTATCGTATCGTATTAAAGCTTCAATCTTTTGTAATTGTTGGGGATGTTACTGTAAGAATGGTTTGCATAGCCCAAGTTGAATTCTATACAACCAACATGTACAATATTGTTTACAAAACATTTGTTTACAGAATGTTTCTTATTTATAAATCAACCAGGCGCGATATTGAAATATTTATACCTATTACAGAGAAACAAAAAAAACAACAAACAAATTAGAACTCAGAATTAGATATTCACAAATTTACATGTATTAATTGATAGAGTTCATGAAATTTATATAGACAAAGTGGCTGATGTAAGAGAGTTAAATCATTTAGATCAGGGAACAATCGATGTCTCACTTCTGTAAAGTTCGGCAGTCATAGATAAGGTGAAGAGCAGTTTGTTCTGTTTCTCTTTAGGAACAATTTTGTGTTTCTGATAGACCTCTTTTATGTAGGTATTTCTGTAATTTTCCGTGACAAATTGAGTGAATATAAAATTTGAATGTAACTGTATAGGAATTACCGTTAGGAAAATTAGTACGAATTGTATGATTATCATTATAAATGGATTGATACAATTGATTCAGAATGTTTGTACTTACGTTCCTTGGTTGAGATCATCTTCCCATTTACTGGGAGATCCTGGATGCCATCTGTACACAACACATGTGACAATTTATTGTCAACCTCTTAAATACTTCTCATTATATTTTATTAGCCAAATGATTAGTTAAAAACAAAAATCTCTTTGCTTCAAGGTTTTCATACAACAATGGTTACTAAAGTTATAAAGGGTTTTCAGCTCAAAATCAAACAAAACAGATGTCATTGTTTTGAACGTTCTGTAGCTAAAAATCAAGCCAACCAGATTCTTTAGCATAGAGAGATATGGAACTCAACATCAAACCAACCGGTTGCTTTGCTATTTATAAGTATGTAGTTTAACACCAAGTCAACCAGATGCCTTGGTATTAAGATGTATGTAACTTAGCATCAAACCAACCAGATGCCTTGGTATTGAACGTTCCATAGCTGACATTAAGTCAATCAGTTGCCTTAGTATTCATAGATATGTAGCTTAACATTAATCAAATCAGATACTTTGGTATTGAGGGGATTTCATGCGACCTCAAGCCAAACAGTAACCATTAAATTCAATAAACCAATTTATAAGGCAATCATATACCGAGTAATTGAAGGTCGTGCAGCCTCGGCGAACACTCGCCACGAAACGTGCATCCAGTAATTTCATTATAGACCAGCTTCCTCCTTTCTACGCCACCTCTGGGACCTCGTCCCGACTCAATGATCTCAAACCCACAGAATTACAGTTTTGTGGACTATCACTTCACTATAAAAAATTATCCACAAAATTTCAGTTTTGTGGCATAAAGCTACACTACAAATATCCTTCATAAAATTCTAGGTCAGTACACTATATAACAGTTTTGAGGAGACAAGTTGTGTTTTGAACTAAGACTTTCCTATTTAAATATCATCGAGAGGGGTAATCACCAACACATCGAAGAAATTAACAGTTTTAATTTCCTTTCATAACTAACTAACTTACATCATTTCAAAAACCAACTATATCCATTGCAAAGTAACCCGGTCATCTCTCTCTGGTCAAAAATATAAATATATTAATCTATGAAAAACAACTTATAAAAATGCTAGCATAAGTTCACTATAAAAATCCTCCACAAAATTTCAGTTGTGAGATATAAAGCTCCACTACAAAAATTCTTCATAAAATTTTAGTTTAGTACACTATATAATGAAATTACAGTTTTGATAACTAAAACCTCATTATAAAATCCTCCACAAAATTTCAGTTGTGAGATATAAAGCTCCACTACAAAAATCCTTCATAAAATTCTAGTTTAGTACACTATATAACGTAATTCCAGTTTTGGGGAGTATAAGTTCACTATAAAAACTCTCCACTATATAATTTACGGCTAATTCGACCGATTTCATAACTCATCTTGATGTTATGAAATTGAAGCTGTCCCTGTACTGATGAGAGCCATAAGCCCTAAACCATGGATTACATATTTGATTTTGATGAATTTGTCAAACTAGTGCTGTGGATTATTCTTTATCACCACTTTTAGATTTTTAATGGGGAATGATAAATTATAGGCATATCGTAATTTAAACAATGTGATATGTAAGTAATAAAGTATGACGTCTTTTCTAGTCGTCTCAAAGTGACACCAGCTTGCCACTGGACACCCGAGAGATCCAGAGAGGGACAAAAATGGCGTTGGTCCGGATGTTGGCAGTTAGTTATGTTACAGTGGATATTTTCGGAGAGGCCCGCTGAGTGCGAGGTCTCACGGCGGCCCCCGTGGCCGCCGTTTTAGTTTCTCCCTGCCTCGGCGGCTTCATGCAGGACGCCGAGCTTTTCTCAGTTAATCATAAACTTTCCCCTGGTCCTGGTGCCACGTGTGACGTACTAGGAGAGCGTCTTTTGATCCCAAACTTTGTCCTTACTGTCCCGTGCGGACTTCCCACTCTGCACGCCTTGCCACTCAACCCCGACTGCTTCCAACTCACTTGTTGGCTTACCCGGGTTTACGACAGGCATATTTATATAAAGGAGTAGATGCAACTTTTGATACATGAATATCATTCTCCAGAAATTTGCGCTGTACTTCAATATAGAATTCTTTCATTTTAGATTGTCGAAGAATAAAAGTTATGTCCTGTCGTTATCAAACATTCCAGAATTGTCACGGCTCTTCCTCGACTAGGCCAACTCTTTCCTGGAACGTAACTCAGTTTCTGTTAGGTCAAGATCGCCTTCCATCACCATATCGGATAGATAGAGAACCTGAGAATCTGCAATTTATATTGTAAAATTGTAGAACGACATTTGTGTGTGTGTGTGTGTGTGAAAATTATCCCGCATGTGTTTCTTTTGAACGAAAAATAGAAATTTATTTTAAGGAGAAATAACGATTATTTCTAATCTTAGAGATGAAGTATGAAAGGATGAATTGTGAAGAGTAATGATAAACGGAAAATAATGTGTCCATACTTCATTCAGAACTTCATCTCTAAGGTTAGAAATAATCGTTATTTCTCCTTAAAATGAATTTATATTTTTCGTTCAAAAGAAACACATGCGGGATAATTTTCAAATGTCGTTTTACAATCATAAACCGCATTATATTGTATTATAAATATTGTAAAATACTTAATTAAATACTCCGCATTAGGTTTCCAAACCAATTTATTAGTATTCACGAACTTTTTCGAGTTAAAAAAAAAACCTACTGACGTTTCTCTAAGCATTAATATTTCAAAATTGAAATGTTTACACTTAAAAGAAAGGGCTGTAGCCAAAATCATTCACAACCCTCTCCCCTAAAGAAACCTTCAGTACCCATTGGGGGGGGGGGGGCGGTACCATTCACGTTTAGAAATCACCGTTCCAAAACAGACAAATTCTCCACAGAATAAAGACAAACACAGATCGATTGAAGTAGGCAGGTGAAATCAAACGCCTATTAGCTATTAATTAATGAGATGACAAAAAACGACCTAGTTGATATTATTAAAAAAAACAAAACAATTATCTTTGTATATCTTGAAGATAGAGGTTGTCTGGATAGCTTTCATTGTTCTTTAAATACAAGTACATGGAGCTTTTCCCACCGCTAATTAATGGAAAGTTCAGAAAAAAATATAGTCATATCAACCAATCTTCTTCTTCTTTCTTATCTTCGCTCAATCATGTTAGGGTATCAAGCTTGTAAAGCTTGAGATAATGACTGGGTGAAGTAGAATGTGTCTACCTTTGTCATTAAGACTGGGAGCACTACTCAGTGGCAGGCCGACTTAGCTCCAAAAGAAATTCCTCTGACATGAGGAACAGACGCCATGTGCAGCCACTCCTAACATCAACCAATGATTTATTTAACTCCCTACGTTTTAGTGCTTCGCTGTCACCATCTTCAAGGAAATGATCAATTTGAATCCCACTTCTGAATCAACTTCTAGCCAACAAATGATTTTCGGAATTCATGGAAAGGCTATTGAGTTTATATATATATATATGAAAAAACAATAGAAAAAAAAATAAAAGATAAGTGGGTCAGGTGTTGATATTAAAAATGGTCAGGAGATGCCTTATTTATTTTTAATATATATATATTATATAAAAATATTATTTTATTTTAAATTATAATTTCATAGATACAAATATTTTTTTAAATCGACCGCCAGAGGTCACGCTTTGCATATAAAAACTCGTTGTTTTATCCCGATGTCCGGCTCAAAACATTTGTACATTATGTAAATAAGCTTTTCATTTTTTATTCTTACGCCTTAAGCCAGGCAGTACTTTTATCAAATTATGTTTTCTATATTCCAAAAGCTCAATTAAAGCAATTTCTTTACTATATTTATTATTTTACTTTCAAGATTCTTGCCACGACTGCATTACCATAGCATTAATCTCAACAATCCCAAAAATCAACAGAAATCTCTTATCTTTTTTCTTTTTATAACATATATATATACACACCACACACAGCTTTATTAAGACCACCGGTCTTATACAGATTCACCACAGGAAGAAAGGAAGTATAGATGGAGCTCTTGTACTCCAGGCAGCGCAGCACCCAACAACAGCCTCCAGGTTCGACACATGTCCAGTGGCCACACGTTCCTTCGTGCATACGTCAAGGTTAGAGTATCACTGAACAGGCTAGTGTGGAATCAGACGCGTTCTAGTCTTCACTTTCCTCATCCAAATGGACCACGACATTCGGCGATTCTATTAATTTCCTCCGAACGGTGACTGCGGCCTTGTAGAATTTATATAAACCAAAAAGAAGACCTTGATCAAACGACATTGTATTGAAAGTTGATATTTATCCCGATAGATGGCGCAAGCCATCAGCAACTTTCAGTTGCACAATAAGGAGATGCTTTTTCATTAGTCCTTGTATTGAGTTTATATAAAAGCTGTTCTTTCATCATATAGGTATCTATGAGAAGATTTTACTGAATATTCTCTAAGATTCTGTTGTCAATTCCATATGTAAAATGGCGGTGTGCGTGTGAGGAAGTCTCCCAGAGGCTGCTAAGCAGGCGACGAAGAGGGGCGGGGGGCGACACTTCCGTCAATTTGGGACAATTGATTCAATTTTCCTCCACCCAGCTTGTGTGTATGTCGTGCTTGAACTTTTTCAACTCTCCTTCCTCTTTTTTTTTTTTTCTTCTTTAACTCCCGTATGACTTCTGTTTCACGCCAGCCGTTTGGTTTAGAAGGCAACTGTCACTTTTGTCTTCATTCTCAGCCATCGATGGTTTTAAACTCTGAACAAATGCGTAGACAATTCAAAAAATATTTTGGAATTCTTAGTCAATTTGAAAAAACTCTGGCCTTCGTCAGCGTTTTGCAAGTCTGTATTTCGACGGCCAAAAACATTTGGTCCTAGAGGCTTCCTTTTTATTTTATTTCTTTATATATGTATTTATTTATTCATAAGTTCCCAAAAAGGTTTGACAGGTAAATTGGCTAGTACAATTCAATGACCAAAATATAAATGGAAATTCTGTCAGAAGGAAATTTTTGGCGTCTATTTTGACGGAAGAGATAAGCTTTCCTTTTTTTAGAGACCAACCAAAAGTGAATTTGCACTTGGATCAGGTGGATAAGAATCGTGCAACAGAAATTTGCTGATGGCTTGCAGCAAGCCGTCATCAAATTTTGGTTGTACAATCAGAAAATGTCCCTTTTCTAAATCTTAGTTAATTGTTACAAAAATTAATGAGAAATTAAACAAAGATAATGATATTATTTATATTCGGTGATTAAATATAAACAGCTGTTCTCAGGAAGGGAGACTCATCCATTTTGTCTTCCTCCAGGCAAGGATCTCTCAGTTCTATGTTGAGATGGTACTTAAAAAAACATGTCTAGACAGACCCCACAAATGTATAAAGAAAAGAATCGAATTTTTAGATGAATTCTAACCATATTTATGTCAGATAATGACGATAGATAAGGATTCAGTTTCTCCCCGAGTTCTACTCAAGTACTCTCATGGACAAAACTTAAGGAAGTTGTACCTTTTAGCATGTATATCAGGATTCAGACAATAACTCTGAAAGATACACTCATGGACAAAACTTAAGGAAGTTGTACCTTTTAGCATGTATATTGGGATTCAGAGAATAACTCTGAAAGATATTACAGTGATCTTTATTGAGATACGCGAGATAACCAAGTGTGTATAAAATCGTCTCTATCTTGTTAAAAAAAAAAAAAAAAACAGATTACCGGTGACATTTGAACGCTTATATATGTCGCGTCCGATATGGTAAATAAATAAATGATAATGTAAATTCAAAATAAGGAAAAAGAAAGTTCAAAGGATTTTTTAAGTAATATAAATTTGTGTAAAAAAATATTAGGCCTATTCATAACACTAACATGAGTGTTTTTTTTTTATAGGTAGCAGAGCGCCCTCTAGTGGAACAAAAATTAACAAAACGTTGATTTAACTTGTTCCCTGACATTTAGCCAACCCAGTTTCTTGATAAATCGTTAAAAAACCAACCACGTACGGGTTTCGGGCTGTTGGCCCTTGTCAGCGTGGTGAAGGAAATACTTCTACGGCCAAAAATTTGGTCCTAGAGGCTTTCTTTTTTTTTTTCTCATATATAAATAATTATTTATTCATTAGTTCCCAACAAGGTTGACAGGTAAAGTGGCTAGTCCAATTCAATGACCAAAATATAAATGGAAATTCTGTCAGAAGGAAATTTTTGGCCTCTATTTTGACGGAAGAGATAACATTTCCTTTTTTTAGAGACCAATTTCCTTCAGACAAAATGTCCATTCATAGACATTGCAAGTTGAAGAGTGTACAACGATTTTATGCTCCCAGTTTGTTGAACAAATATCTTCTTTCTTATCCCCACTCAATCATATTAGGGTATCAAGCTTGTAGAGCTTGAGATTTGACAACCACCATGACTGGGTGAAGTAGAATGCGTCTGCCTTTGTCATTAAGACTGGGAGCACTACTCAGTGGCAGGCCGACTTAGCTCCAAAAGAAATTACCGCCTCTGACATGAGGAACAGACGCCATGTGCAGCTGCTCCTAACATGGAGTACAAATGCTGCTCATCCTGTATCCCTGGATTAGGAGATCTTACAGGGTACTATCAGCCGGGCCAGCTGAGTCCAGGTTTTTTAGTGAGCTTGTAACTGCTCCCCCTCCTCCTTTTTTATCCGGGCTTGGGACCGGCAAAGGCGGAGTTTTGAAAAATATTAAGAAAGATAGTTTTGATAATAGCACGCAAAAGGTTGCCGCAAATCACAAATGTTTATAGAATTTTGAAGTGTGAGTAGTTTATGACATTCATATATACACACACACACAAAAGCCTTTATTAAGACACACAGGTCTTACAGAGGATTCTCCTTGGGGTTACAAAACGGAGAAAGTGGGAAATAAAAATGGTGAAAGAATATATACATATGGTAAATATATACAGATTATAAGAAAGAATAAAGAAATAAGAAGAATTTTTAAAAATAAAAAAAATAATAATAATAAAAAAAAATAATTGGAAATATGGATGGGAGAAGTGGAGAGCGAAAAGAGGAAAGAAAGCAGATATTTACATATGGAACAAGTCAAATTAAGTTCTTCTGCAGTGGACCATGGCTTTTTCAAGATATCTTCAAGAGATTTTCCAGGAAAATCAGAGTGTTCGGGGTTGTAAGGTAAACACCGTTTTATCAGTGTGGGGGTTAACTTATCGTATCTGCCTAAGCAAATAATTGGATGTTGGTTCTGTCCTTCTCATCAAATAGAATTTTTTGGTATGTTTGGATGTTCGGTTAAGTCTTTCTTTTTTCAGCATTTTTATGGAAGTTATATAGATTCAGAGCTACTGAACTATTGTCTATAAAGTTGGATAATAAAGAATATAATGTGAAGTGTGTATGGCCTATCTTAGAAAAGAGTATTTTTCTTTCCGTGTCAAGAGGCTTGCATTCAAATATATAATGTTCTAATTCATTTTCGGTTCTATTTTTGCATAGTTGGCAATACAAGTCTTCTGTCCTTAGATATTTTATATGGTCTTCTCGATATAAAACAAATAGAATTCTCAATTGCGCAATGAGGCGTTTAGTCGGCAGTGGGAGTTCACTTAGTAGATAGTTCTCTGCTGCGAATGTTTTATGTAAATATTTGTAGTGTGTGTGTAGCTTCGAATTGGTTATTCTTGATTGATCGGTTTGGATAGACTGTTCTATAGTGATTCTGATAATTTGAGGTATTGCTTTCTGTAGAATATTGGGATTTGAACAATTCTTTAACCACATGAATCCAGTTGAGTTTAGGATATTCATTAAATTTTCTGTAAAACCTATAAAGGTATTCGTTCGAGTGGATGTTTCCCATAATTGGGCTAGACAGATTGCGGGCAATCTGGATTTTTCCATTTTTAATATTCTTAACCAGAACTTTAGAATTAGTTTGGTTGCTGTGACTCCTAGTGAGAAGCGTCCGGTTTCCATGCGTAGTATGTAGCCTGGTGTGTTACTCGGCAAGTTCAATAGTCGTCGGAGATAGTTATTCTGAATTTGGTCCAAGATTTTGTACTTTTCGTTTGCCCAAATTGGAGCAGAATACAGCAGAGTTGACAGGATAATCGAGTCTAATAGTTTCATTGATGAACCAAATGAATTCAACCTGGATTTCTCCATAATTTTCCATACTTCGCCGGTAGCTGCAAGCGCTTTGCCTTTAAAGTATGAAGCCACTTGACTAAACGAGATTGTTGTTGTGAGGGGATAGCCAAGATAGAGATATTTCGATGTCACTGTCAACAGTTGGTCTCCCCAGAACCATTTGTCCGATTTTGCAGGGCGGCCACCATTTCGGAAAACCATTATCTTGGATTTTGATTCGTTCAGGGTTAGATGATTTGTTTCGAAGTATTTTTTCAACATGTTGATTTTTATTTGTAGATTGATTTTTGATTCTCCTAAGAGAATTATGTCGTCGGCATACATCAAAAGGTGGACCGTTCCAAAATTAGGGAGGTATATGCCTGGTAGAGTAGAGTCATTAAAAATGTTGATTAAATCAGTTACAAAGAGTATAAATAGATAGGGTGATAAGGGTTCTCCTTGTAACACTCCCGATCGGATTTTGATGGGTTCAGTAAATAGTCCATTCCATCTCACCGTCGTTGTCATTTGTTCGAAGTAGTTCCTAATAAGGTTAACAAAGCGGAAATCCAGACCTAATTCACCCAATTTTGTCCACAGAAGTGAGTGGGGAACAGTGTCAAAGGCCTTTTTTAGGTCCACAAAAAAAGCATAAAGTTTTCTTCTTTTACGTCTGAGAGTCAGCTGTATCAAGGACAACAGTGTGAATATGTGATCTTGACAGGAGTAGCCTTTTCTGAATCCAGCCTGGTTTTCTGGAATAATTGATCTACCTTCAATCCAGTTGCGTAATCGCGATTTTAGTATTGATGTGAAAAGTTTTGACAGATTACTAATAAGGGCAATTCCGCGGTAGTTTGATGGATTATCCCGGTCACCGCTTTTAAAAATAGGATGGATGATAGATTTAGACCATATTATGGGATATGAACCAGAATTAATGATTCTGTTGAATATATTTTTTAGAGTAACAAGGTGTTCGGAAGGTAGGGTCTTTAATGCTTCCATTCATATATAGAGAAAGAGACCAATAAGTGATGTTCTAGTTCAAAGCTAATGATAAGGCACAATTTGGATTATAGATTAGAAACAAGGTAATAAGACCAAATCCAAATAAAAAAATAGTGTGTGACGTTTCCGTGACATCGTTGTTACCGAAACATCATATAATATTTATTTATTGGGATGTGACTTTGTAATCTAGAGTTCCAAAATAACTTTAATATATGCTGTTCAAAAAATAGTAACCTATATCATCATGGAGTAATTTACTTATAGTGTCACGGACAGATTAAACAATAAATATTTCAATCATAAATGAAATTAATTCTGTTACATCTTTGGAATCCCAAATATGTAAACGAAAACTGACTTACTTCGAATACTTGATGAGAGAAAATGGTTAGAGAAATATTTGATCTAAATTACAAGAGGAGGAATTGCCGACTATCATACTGTAACAAAGTATATATTATTTTATTAGCAGAGTATTATTGTTTTATGTTTATATTTTGCTATACTCTGTATACTTCCCTCTTTTGCTTATCTTATGTTTATCATTGCTAGTTTGTTCTTTCCTGAAATAATTGTTGTCTCATTCCGAAGTTGGTCTTCCCTAATTTTCCACGTGGCAATATTTAAGAAGAAATAGAAGCTAAGGGTGAGGTGATTATTTATTGAAGAATTCTTTATAATAATGAATCTCGAGAGAGAGAGAGAGAGAGAGAGACGCCGTTAGGTTTTATTTCTTCTTAGAGAAAGATGTTGATGTTGGTAAAAAATCGAAAGAAGATGACGTATAATGAGCTGGCTGGAAGGAATCAAGAAAGCTACCGGAAAGATGAGCTGTGAGTGATAGTGACTAACAGGACAAATTAGAGAATATTTGTAAATAGTGTCATCAAAAGTCGATATAGAAGGAAATTTTGCCGGGAGGATATTGATCTAAAGAGACAAAGGTCGCCTCTCCCGTCAAAATAGACGTCTTCCTTCTATATTTTAGCCATAGATTTGGCCCAGCCACTTTGCCGTGTGGATCTCATGGAATAAAGTCCGCCCTAGGCTGAAGAGAGCAATTAGCCCGAAACCATGGTCTCTAGGTGGACGCTTTTCAGTTTATCAAAGCTGGTGTTGTGGCTTTGTCACCGACCCTAGGCCGCTAGTTTGCGGCGACGGTCAATAGATGGCGTCTAGTTTTGACGTCTATTTTGACGGGAGAGGAGACCTTTATATCTTTAGATTAAAAGTCGAATTCAACTTAATGGATGCTCACAACAACAACAACAGCCAGTTAAAGAGTTGGTTATAACTTGAAATCTTCTTTTCTAATTATCAAACAAAGAAACACTTTATAAAATCAATTAATCTTTTGCATATAGCTTTCATTCTTATTGGGGTGGCCTTTACAAAGACGAAGAGTCCTCCTCCAGATAATCAGAGGGTCATCGTAAACCCTCCTCAACTCAAAGAGAGATGACTGTTTAATATAATCCACTCACATCAAGCTACACAGGAAAAGGAAAATATGATCAGGTAGCTATAGAACTACGCAATATATGCAAATATTTCCAAAACTATGGCGAGCAGTTCCAAGGCCACCATGTCCTTTGTCATCTCTGCATGTCACATCCTGGTCCATTCAATACATCCGTCCTCCAACTGGGATGAACATGCAACAACCACCTTAATGCCACAGTAGCATAATGGAGAGAAGAGGAAATTATTGACTTTCCTCTAGCTCTTCTCAAAACAACTCGTTATTATGGCAATTTAGACAATTAAAATAATTTTATTGACATCTTGTCAATACATGCAAAGTGCACAGTCTGTACTATTTAGAAAAGATAATATGCATTATATACACTATGTACAATGAATATGGCGTCTCTGCCAGCGCTGCAGAGTTTGGTGGAGAATCGCCAGTGGGTTTCCAGTGACACCACGTATTTTGCGATCTACGAAGAATACGTAGATCGCGTACTTCGCCGCTGAGGAGATGGTGATGGCGTGGTCTTCGAGACCAACTGGAAAGATATGTAAAATAGATTAAATACGTATACGTAATCTTTTTGACATGTATCCTACGTATAGTTAATATTGACATGTAGAAAATTATCAAAGATAAACCTTAGAATTAAACGGCAATATATTGAAACGTAGAAATTAGGAAAGACAAACTTCAGAATGACACAGCAATTTATTCAAGGCACTAATACAAATCAATATTTATAAGATACAAGATAAGCAATGAGGGAAGTTTCCGGAATAGCAAAATATAAATAATATAAATATCAAAAAATTAATACTCTGTATATAGAAATATACAAAACTATTATAGACGCGTATGATTCTTTTAAAATAAAACAATTTCTACTGTCCTTACTGCAATGGAAAAATAATGGGAGGTCCTGGATCATCAGTGGTGAACCCTCCCAGCGGTTAAAAATAATCATACGCGTCTATAATAGCTTTGAATTTTGATAACAGATGGCACGCTAATGCATCATAATATAAAAATATAATAAATGCTTTGCTACAATATTAGATTCGAAGAATTTAAATATTATTAGATAGTCAATAGGGGAGTTTAAAGAATAGAAGAAATGTAATGGAAAAAATTGTTAATCTATATTGAATTAATATATTGAAAAGAAACTCAAGCGGTGTAACTTCAAGTGTTGTTTTACAATCACGGGCCGCAGTGTATTATATTGTATTATAAGTTACTTTATATATTATTTATGAACGAAAAAATACGTCCAGGGTAGCCTAGTGGACATGGCATCTGCCCGGTAAGCGGAACATTGTGGGTTCGATTCCCATCCCTGGACACTTTTATTTTTCCGTTCATCATTACTCTTCATAATTCACCCTTTCATACCTCATCCAAAAAGGTTAGAAATAGTCAATATTTTACCTTGAAATAAATTTTGATTTTTCATTGAAAAGAAACTCATGCGGTGTAACTTCAAGTGTTTTTTTTTTTTACAATCACAAGCCGCAGTGTATTATATTGTAATAATATATATGTTTATACATAGCTCATTCCCTATGGTAACTGTGACTCACAGCTTGTAAATCTTGTTGCTGATGATTTGGATCTGAAGAGTTTCTGTCAAGGATGTTGAAAGTCTTGGAAGTTTGTTCCTAGGAGTTTTAAGTTCTTTTCTTGCTGCGTGAAGAGAAGCTTTGTCGTCATATCATCTATAGGGACATCGTCATCTTGGAGGGAAGTCTTGGCTTTGACAAGGCAGTGGATTCCTAGAGTCAGTCACGGAAAAGGTAGATCACAGCACCCATGACCTTCAGTTTGTCTTCACTAATCTACCCAGCATATGCACTAGAGCGTCAAATAGAAATTAAGAAAAACAATTTTCAAAACGGTAGATACGGTAATTTATTTACTGCAAAAATAAATCCAAAATTTATAAAATATCATAGAATAAATGAGGGAAGTTTACAGAGTAGCAAAATACATTTAAATGATCAAACTCTTTCACCTCAGCCACTTTGTCTATATACATTTTATAAACTCTGTAGAATAATACATGTAAATTTGTAAATATTTAATTCTAAGTTCTAATTTGTTGTTTTGTTTGTTTCCTCTGTGTATTAGGCGCAAATATTTCAATATCACGCCTGATTGATTAATAAATACATTTTGAAAATATATTAGATTTTCCTTTAAAATAAAACATTCCGTATTAGATACCTTATATTTAAATTGTTCTACCTCTATGAGAAAGAATGCATTTATATTTTTATATATATCTTATTTAAAACTCGGGAGTCCTCCAGGGAGAACCACTTTCCCCACTGCTATTTATATTATTTATCACGGACTTAATCGAAATTTATAATAACTCAGACCTGCCGAGTGTAAATTTGCCAGAATTTGGAGATATCCATTTATTGCTGTACGCCGACGACATAGCAATTATAGGTGAGTCCAGGATAAACCTCCAAAAGAAGATCAAAATACTGAAAGAATATCTCGATGAGAACTTAATGACACTAAATGAGTCCAAGTCAAAGATTATGGTGTTCCGTAATGGAGGTAAACCCTCAAATAAGGATAGATGGTTCTGGAATGATAAACCCATAGCAATAACTTCAAGATATACATACTTGGGATTCCCTCTGACACCAACAATAACAACTACTCACCCGGCAAATTACTTTAAAGGAAAAGCACTTACAGCAATTAACGCCACACACCCAATATTAATAAAATCAAAAGCAAAGTCAATAAATTTATCAATCAAACTCTTTGATACAATAGTGAGAGCTGTCCTGATGTATGCCGCTCCATTATGGGCAACAGAGCATAAAGACTTACTGGACAATATACAAGACATATTTATCCGTAGGTTCCTGAATCTGCCCAGATACACTCCAGGTTACCTAATCAGATTAGAAACCGGTCGTATCTCATTGAGTGTAACAGCCTTAAAATTAACCCTGAAGTATTGGCTGCGGGTGTTGAATATGAGCAGTGACAGATTGCCACGTATATGTTTTAATAGAACACGGGAACTCTCTAATGCTTCGGGCACACCCATCGGTTTCATTAAAAAGCTCACTAATCTGCTTAACGATAATGGATCCCCTGCACTTGTTTCCTGTGATGACCCTGAAACGCTGAGGAGCGCGATTACAGGGCTCTTAAAAACAGCGGCAGACCAATCTATACAAAACGACCTTACAAGAATGGATAAATCTAAGCTATACTCTCACTACAAAGACATTCACATATCTTTCATGACGGAGGGATACCTTTTAGGGGATTTTCCTTTCCCGGTTGTAAGACTACTCGCACAAGTTAGAATACTTTCAAGTTTTTTTTAGAGAAAACCACACCAAGATGCTCTGCGGTGAGGACCCGACTTGTACCTTCTGTAATTCAAAACTACAAAATGAAATCACTCACTATATTTTTGATTGCTCTGCTCTGAAAGAAGAAAGAAGAACCCTTATGCTCAAAACTGGGCAACTCTGTGCTTCACTTCCATCAATAATTGACAATATGACCCAGAATAAGTATATTGCTACGGCGTTTTATGGTTTCCACAAGTCCATATCTCAGAAGAAGGCCAAGTGATACTCACTCCTCACTTTCTTACTGCTACTCTTTTTGTGTTGATTTCTTGCTTCCCTCTTTCTTATTATTATTATTTTTTTTTTTTTTTCCTTTTCTTGTTTTTTTTTTTTTTTTCTTTCTCTTTTTACTCTGTATATATCGCTATTTCCGTTGTCTCACTGCTTTGTTCTTATGCATACCTCTGGTGAATCCTGTATAGGGTCAGTGACCCTAAATAAAGGCTTTTTTGTTGTTGTTGTTGTATATATCTTATTTAATGACCAGTTAAAAAGTAATTTGAAGAGTTTGAAATCTCTTTTTATTATAGGCATATTAATTTTGAAAATAGAGCAATCCATAAATATATGCCTTTTTATTTAAAGGTATATTAATATTCTTTGACAAATATGAAGGGTATTGATTTCAAATACTGCAATAATATATAATAATATTAATACTTTTGAAAATCTTTTATTTAACTTGCTTTTCCATGTCTGCTTGTCTGTCAACAAATTTTGTATTCAATTTTTAATATATTTACAAGGAATCTATAAGCCTGATATATGGTATACTTGTTCACATCTGATGATAATTCAAAATGATAAAATTTGATTTCTGGTTGGTTGATAATTGCTTTATATTTTTACTTTTAAAATTTTGTGATCGATTTTCAATATAGTTACAGAAATTGACACAAAGCAATAACGCGCCATCCATACACATAAAACGAAAGAATTTAAAAGCACGAATGTTTCTTTTATACATAATACAAACTTCTACTGCCCTTACTGGGATGAAAAATATGTATTGGGAGGGCTTGGCTCATCAGTGGTGAGATAATTACAGAAAGCATCTATAAGTCTGATATTTGGTATACTTGTTCACACCTGATGACATTGTATGTTGATAAAATTTCTGACTTCAGGGTGGTTGAGATGGTCGCAATGGATTAATTTTAATTGTCATTATTTACTTGCAAACATTTTAATAACATATTTTATTGTCCACTAGGCTACACTGGGCATATTTTTGCGTTCGTAAATAATATATAAAGTAATTTATAATACAATCTAATGCGGCTTATGATTGTAAAACGACATTTGAAAATTATCACGCATGTGTTTCTTTTGAACGAAAAATCGAAATTTATTTTTAAGGAAAAATAACAATTATTTCTAACCTTAGGGATGAAGTATGAAAGGATGAATTGTGAAGAGTAATGATAAACGGAAAAAAAAGTATCCAGGGATGGGAACATGTCCCTGGACACAATATATTTTAGTATAATTTCAGATATCACAGAAGTCTGAACATTTGTAGATTTGATCAATACAGCAAACAATGCAAGTTACCATAATATTAGACTTATGGATAATGGACTATTTTTTCCATATTTATTTTCAAATTTGGTTACATTTGTGTTAAATGTGGTCGGGATTGGACTAATTTCTATATTTCCTTTACATTTTTGATCAAATATCAATAAATTTCCAGACTACGTTGTAATCTGAAATTTTATACACTCGATAAATTCAGCTAGCAATGTAAGTCTACAATATTCAAGGTTTCTGGGTTGTAGGAAATTGAAAAATTCTTATATTCATTATCAAAATTTGTAATGAATTTTTAATATAATTTCAGATCACCTAGAAGTTGAAAATTTTGTACACTTTCTCAATCAAGCTAACAACGCTATCATAAATCACTTACAGCAATGAATCATAAAAAAATCATACGCTTCAACAATGGATTCAATTTATTATAAAAGAGGACGCGCTAATGCATTATATTATAAAAGCAAATGTGAATTGTTGCACCAGGCTGCGGTTTGGATTCTTCAGTCTTGATTCTCTCCTCAGACGCGTCTTGCATCTTTCCAGAACGTGTCTCAACCATCCTACAAGGTTAAACCAGTCAATAATAAGACAACTAGATTTTTAGGTAGCACCTAGAATCTCTCTTTATTCATCACATCAAAGTTTAAAGCAGGTGGTGTATTCAGTGTATCAAAATACAAATGTTCTATAGTACATAATATTTTATAGTAATAATCTGTTTTATAAAAATAAATAAATATATAATTTAAATTTTAAATATATTATAAAAATAAGATTATAATTTTAAAAATATGCGCATTAATCATGATGCAATAATGTAACATTGTTTTTACGACATTTTGTACCATTAAGAGTTACTAACAGTTTAATCTGTTGTTTGATTCTTTCAACTAGGGATAGAAACATGTCTGTTTCCATGGGCATTTTACAATTTCCAATTATTTTATTTTATTTCCAAAGCGCTATATCCCGCAAGGGATACTTGCGCCAAACAAGGAGAAAAGTTTATTTACATAAGTTATTTACATTATTCAACGCATGGAAACATTAGAGATCCAGATTTTGTAGAAAGCTTAGAATGTATTTACAAAATGAATTAAACTTTAAATATATGATTTTTTATCGGAAATCAAATCATTAAGTTCACAAACAACTAGTTCATTCTTCATTCTATAATCTTGAAATTCTGGGCAATCGATCAGTAGATGTCTTGAGGTTTGTTCCTCAATACCACAAAAGCAACTTGAATCCTCCACTGCCTTTAATCTATTTTAAAAACATTTGAAATTTCCGTGGTTTCTAACAAATTGAGTATTATATGGACATCCCAACACGATATGTGTGAAGTACATAGACCAAACATTGCTAAACAACCCACGCTAACTTCAGCCGTGTATGTGTATAAAAAGAGACTTTAATTATGTTTTCTCCACACATGTGTGCCGTTCTCATTTCCTTCCTACCAATCCGAATAGAGATCTCGGAACGTCTTAAAAACTGTTGCGTGTGAAGTTGGACACTCGACAACGTTGTTTTTTAGGGTCACGAGGACTTAATAAAATAATTTAATATTTTGTAAAAGTGTTATACACTTGTCTTGATAAAGAGGTGTTAAATTGAAATTACTTTATTTGTCCGAATTTTCTGTCAAATTACGATTAAATTATACTACTAATTATTTGTTCTTTAAGAAAAGGAATTGCTTGTTTTCTTTCCATTTTATTAATCAACCAGATGCGATATTAAAATATTATCGCCTATTACAGAGGAAACAAACAAACAACAAACAAATTAGAACTTAGAATCAAATATTTACAAATTTACATGTATATATATTATTTGACAGAGTTCATAAAATTTATATAGACAAAGTGACTGATGTAAGAGAGTTAAATTATTTAGATCAGGGAACAAACGTTGTCTCACTTCTGCAAAATGTGTTCTTGACTCACTGTATATAAATTTATGCTATGCCCTTCCTTTCTTTTTTCCCTTATTTGATACATTGTAAATAACATTGTTGATTACTTGAACTATTACTGTTATTCCTGTATATGTCCTACATTTCTGTGTTTGGAGAATCTGTATAAGACTAAAAAGTCTTAATATTTTTTTTTTTGTTGTTGTTATTTGTCCAATATTTTGATTGTAGTAAAGTGTCTATCTTTTTAACCATATAACCAAACAAAGTTGATCCTTGAAGTAGATCAGCTGATTGTCAATCGAAATATATAAGGCAAATAAAATAATTCGATTACAGTATAACTACCTCCCTGTAAAGGACAACACCTAATTGCAATGCCAAAGTGTCCTTTAGGGAGAGGTGTCCTCTTACCGGAGAGTTGATAAATAGTAAAAAAAAAAATTGGTCATGAAAACTGTCCTTTGTAGAGAGGTATCCTCTAGCGTGAGTGTGCTCTCATGGAGGTTCTACTGTATATATTGCCACGTAGAAAATTAGGAAAGACAAACTACAGGATGACACAGAAATTTATTTAAGGCAAGAACAAACTAAGAACAATAAAAAATATATATAAAAGCAAAGGGGAAGTTTACAGAGTAGCAAAATATGAACATAAAAAATGATATGTTAAAATAAAATAATAAATACTGTGCGACAATATTGTTACACCGAGTTACAGCTTTGCAGAGTCATCGTCCTTGGTTTCCTTCTTCTTGGTGTTATACACTGAGCGGGTTTCCATACTTAAAGCAAATAAAGAAAAGTAAATAAAAATAAATTACCTTTTAAAGTTATTTTGTTTATTTATTCGTTGTCTTCCTCGTAGGTCGTTATCCGAAGTCTTCGTCTAGGTCCTTTTCTCTCCAATAACCAATCAAGATATATGTACAATAACAATATTACAAAAGGAATGAAACTATAAAAATGGATACTATTGTATATAATCTGTTTTAAATATATATTAAATATCATAGAATATTTTGAATAAATGTAGAGTGCATCAAAATTAAAACAACAATATGCAATGTAGATGCATCAAATATGCGCATCCGCTTTACATATTTCGCAAATGTTAAAGAAATTTTTGCTCAACCGTATAGTATTCATAGCTTTTCGAATGGGAACAAATGAATCCTCATATAACTAATTCTTTCTTCCTTATCGAAGAGTTGTAAATGATGGCTTCAATCTATCAGCGATATGATCAACGGCCGTTTGAATCCTTCCCACCTTTCTGCCAAAGAGGGTGGAAGCAATGCTCAGCCAATTTCTCCCAAAGGAAACAAGCCCCCACACCGCGGTAACAAGCCAAATAAGAAAAACGACGTGAAATTCAAAACAAAATTTTCTTTCTTTAGGGATCGACTAGTTAAAATAATAGGCCAATTATGGGATGTACAAACCCAGAAGCCGCTTTCAATCGACGCCATTGTCTAAAGGGTCTTATTATTGAAGTCTGCCATTAAGGACGCTGCCGACAAAGGCCTCAACTCCACCCAGTCACCCTACCCTGGTCCACCCTGGCTTATCCTACCCTGCTGTCTTATCAACTCTTCTATCTACAGTATTCATCTTATCTTCACATACGACACAATGTTGCCGCCTCTTCTTTTTCCTTCCAACTAATTCAGTGATCTTGTCTCCTCCTAAACAATAATCTTTTTGTCCCCTCTATTACAAATGGTAGTTAATAGTTTAATTTCAACCTGTCTATTATTCTCCAACCATTTTCTATATTATTGTTTCCTCATATTCTTTTTTTTTCTTATATCTCTTTTCTTTATAACCCATTTATATCTTTGAAAAAAAATTAATTAACTTTTTTTTTCTCCTTTATTGTATTGGAGGTCGTTGTTCATTATGAATAAATAAGATTTGAATTAAATACATATCAATGGGTACCTTAGGTATTTTTAAGTTTCAATAGATCCTTTGAGAAAAAGATGTCCTTTAAAAAATTGATGTTTTTTTTTATCGTAAAAATTGAGGTTGTCTGGCCGGCATTCATATTTATATAAAAAAATAGACACTTCGGCCAGTTGGAGTTTTTTATTTTCTCAACGTTTCGACAAAAATATTTTGTCTTCGTTAGGAGAAGTAAATAAAAATAAAGCATTTGGCAAGGTGTTAAAAATTGATGTTTTTTTGGTTATTCAAAAAAAAAGATATCTTGATGCATAGAGAAATCTCAATAGTTGATTCGGTAACTACACACATTGGAAAAATAAAACGAAATAATAAACAATGGCTATTGTTATCTTCAATTTCTGTTTTAAAATGGGGAAAACAACTTTTAACAATTGCTAGTAAGTTCATTTAAATATGTTTTTAAATGTTGTTGTCTTGTGTGGTGGTTTTGACTTTAGTTTCCTGAGATAGATGAGTTTGCCTATACTTGAAGTTATCAATTTCATTCTTTTTTTTTTTGGTTTTCTTTGTTCCAGCATAGCACATTTATAAAAGATGCTAAAAAAGAAGAGAAAAAGTTTTCTTTAATAAAAATATACGATACAAGCTTTCGGGCTGTTAAGCCCTTCGACAGGTACAACGGATTGTGAGAAAACAAGACTATATAAAGAATCGATCTATGAGAAATTTGCATATTTTAAATATGTATGACGTAAAGATAAAAAGAATAAGATATGAAATAGATGCTATTTTTAGAAATAATTTTATAAGATATAAGATATGGTAATTGACAAATTAAAATGTGACTGAAGTTAAAAAAGAACGGCGAAATTAGCATACTATTAGTAAAAATATAGCGAAATAAAATGAAGCATGATCATATTTGAAACGCCAAACAACTGTAAAAGTAATATACACAATATAACGGTTAAAAGAGTATTACCAGGGAAGAATAAAGATTAAACCCGCCATCAGCGGAATCTTCGGACTATGAAAAGGGGGGGCGGGGGGTTTGGTAGGACCAGGGAAAAAATTTAGGATTAAGTGGCCTGCCTATAGATTATTACAAATGTCAAGATAATGTTTTGGTAAATCAATATGTCTATTAATACTATTGTTGCACATTTATCCAAGTTTCTTTAATCAAATAACAGAACAGACAATAGACGCAAAGCAGATGATGGATCCAACTTGAAGAAAGGTCGATCTTAATCTCCATTTTCTATAGATAACTGCTATGTCTACTTCTGTATCTGGGAGAATCCTGTATAGGACAAGTGTCTTCAATAATGTTATTGTATACTCATTTTTGTTATTTTACCTTTAAAGAGACAACAATGTAAATTTTATCGTCTATAATCGAACAAACAAGAATTAAAGAATATCTGTATAGAAATACATTTTGATCTGAAAAAGCATATATTGGTAAATAGATTTATTTTTCATCTAATATGTGCCTTTCATTATCTAAAGATTCTAAACCCAAGGTAATAAGATCAAATCCAAATAAATAGTGTGTGACGTTTCAGTAACAGTGTTGTTACTGTTACGTCACACACTATTTATTTGATCTTATTACTTTGTGGTTATAATCTATAATACATCGTTGACATATTCTAGAATTGCCACTTTCAACAGACATCCCCTATATAGTCGAATTCCTATGAATTCTATTCAATATCTAGGTGAAATGGAATTTGACAAGTATTTTGAAGATTAGCCATAAAAGACGATGCATTTTATAAAATGGAAGAATAAATTGGCGAAACCTTTAGGAGATTTTACCAATGATAAGCAGGGTCTTTCCAATCCTCTTTTTAAATTGAAAAACCCGCTATCTCCTTTAGCATCGAGAGCTCAACGATAAATTATTCTGTGAGATATATATTTAAAAAATAAAATAATTCAAATTAATATTGAAAATTAATAATCGCCTAGATAAAAAATATATATGAACCAAAAGATTAAAACAGATAACAGATGCGATGTGTATGCGTTTCTTTATTTAAAAAAAAAAAAAGATAATAAAGAGTTAATTTAATAAGGAAGCTCATCTCGTCTGAAATCTATCGTGTTCTTTTGTGATTGCCATTTATATTTTCACATATATAATATCACCAATATTAATTCAAATCTAATACGGTAGAACTTCTCTGTAAAGGACAACAGCTAGTCGCAAAGCCAAAGTGCCTTTTAAAGAGAGGCATCCTCTTACCAGAGATAAACTAATTAATGAAAAATGGTAATTTTGGTGATGAAAACTGTTAACATTTGTATAAGTTGTTTTTCATAGATTAATATATTTATATTTTTGACCAGAGATGACCGGACTACTTTGCATGGATATAGTTGGTTTTAGAAATGATGTAAGTTAGTTAGTTAAGAAAGGAAATTAAAAGTGTTAATTTCTTCGTGGTGTTGGTGATTACTCTGCTCGATGATAGAATAGGAAAGTCTTAGCTCTCAACAAAACTACCCTTTGTATATAGCTGTCCTCTAGCGAGATTTTCCTTTCATATATGAATATCTACTGTACCAAAAAAATTGATAATATCTTCTTCTTTGAGTTTGATTTCTGTTTTCAAGATATCGCTTCAAAATGATCAAACATTCAAGAATTCTGAACAATATTCAAATTGAAAACAATATGATACATTTTTATGCAATATAATGCTGCTGCCTATGATTGTAGAACGACATTTGAAAATATCCCGCATGTATTTCTTTTGAACGAATAATCGAAATTTATTTTTCCCTGGTACTTTTATTTTTCCGTTTATCATTACTCTTCACAGTTCATCCTATCATACTTCATCCCTAAGGTTAGAAATAATTGTTATTTCTCCCTTAAAATAAATTTCGATTTTTCGTTCAAAAGAAACACATGCGGGATATTTTCAAATGTCGTTCTACAACATGATACATAATTCACTAGAATATAAAAATAAATTTATATTCAGAAAACAAGTTACAATAATATGCAAAACAAAATAAATTTTAAAGAAATCAGTATTTATTAAATCAGTATTCGACAAGGTAATTGTTAGATTCGACTTGCAAATATGCATTGTATTTATTGAAAAATACAATGGAGAAGACGAAACAATTCCATCTAAAGAATGATGGGACATTATTAAATTTGTGTCGACCAATGAAAATCATTCTATTCTCTATAAGTGTTTTATCAATTGTTAACTTAAAATTTGAATAAAAATTCCCACTAACAACTTGGCAAAATGACACAATTCGTGTTTGAAAACGCTGCAATTTGACAAACTGGTAGGTTAATGACAATATGGTTGGCGTATCTAATGGGCAAATTATGGAGGACTTCCTCAAGCCTGGTAATTTTGACGAGGCAATTCTCTGTACGACAGTGGACAAATACTTGTCGCCAATGGTCACTTACTAAAACAACAACGACCATTCTTTTTACGGTGAAGACTTTAGACAATGTTATCAAAATCATAGACCCTCTAGAAACACAATAGACAAAATATTGGGCAGACTTCATAACAGTCAAAAGACAAAATTTCAAATAAAAATCGATTAAATTTACTGATAATTATTTATTTACTTCAAAACACAAAACGCGATATCTCCGCTAGGGATAATTGCGTCAATTTACAATTTTCAAACAGAGTAATAAACTCATTATAAAAGAAAAAAAAGAAACAATAAGATAGATTAGGAACCTGATCCTTTCAGGTTAGAAAGATATTCACAAATATATTTACAAAAGTGATTAAATATCTGACAATTCTCTCTGCCATTTACAAATTGATATAGATCTACAACATTATTAACTGTCTGTTGTCTAGCTATAAGAAGAGTGGACATTCCAGCAGTAGGTGTCTCGAGTCCTGGATTTCCTTGCCACAGTGACAGCTAGAGTCCTCAACAGCTCCATTTGTGTTTCTAAAAATCCCCTGAAATTTTCTGATTTGTTGTAAACTGGGTATTTTAAAAGTTATTATAGATTAAAAAAGAAAATAATTTTAAAAAATATATAATATACTTTAAAAAGTTATTTCTATTTTCTGTTTATATCCTTTATTTTCAATTTGTATTCATTGAAAGACAATGATGTAGATAAGTATTTAGTAAAAACTCAATAAAAATTGTTACGTAGAAAACATAAAAACAAATCGTTTGTAGAGGAAACCAACAATGAACTAGATTAGACCATAAACACAAGCTAATAAAACCACACCAAATAAATAAATAATGTGTGACGTTTCAGAAAGAACGTTTTCCTGAAACATCACACACTATTTATTTGAATTTGGTCTTATTACCATATGTTTATAATCTATAATACAAATCGTGCCCTATCATTATATTAGACCAAATATGTCTCATTTTGTTAAAAACACTTAGCATGTAGAACTTTAGAAATGATTTTAATAAAGGTTTACAAAGGTAAATTCTACTTTAAATATACATACTAAAAGGTACAACTTAAGTTTTGTCCATGAATGAACATATATTTCAATTCATATAAAAGATTTAGATCGAAGCTCCAAATTACATAAAATAAAAACCAACCTCAATGTTTATGGAAAATTTTAAACATTTTTTTTCCTAATCGTATTTTAAATACAAGTCCCAAATAGATACTAAATCAATTGACTTCAGAAAGATCTCCTAAGATTGTGAACAAAGAAGTCATCTAATTGTTTGAAGAATTTTTAATGAACGGATTTTTTATTAAGAGATTAAGCACGACAAAAAAGCAAAATCGATTGTTGGAATTATATGCTTCGTTAAGTCTTTAGTTTTTTAACCTAGTTAGTGAACTCTATGCTAACTATCCTTCTTTCTTATCTTTCGATTTAAATGGAAAGTCATTATCTTCTGATAAGCTCTTGTTCTACATAGGTTTTCTAGGTCTTCTTATGATCAAAATATCGGCCTCATTTACATATATGCATTTGAATGAGTAATAATGACCTTTTTCTCAACGTAATGTCAAATGAAAGATTATCTTCTTCTTTCTTATCTACAACCATCATGATTAGGTAACGTAAAATGCGTCTGCTTTTGTCTTTAAGACTGGAAGCACTACTCAGTAGCAGGCCAACTTAGCTCCAATATGAAATACCCGCCTTTGACAGGAAGAACAGACACCATGTACAGCTGCTCCTAACATGGAGTACAGGCTCATCCTCTATCCCTGGATCAAGAGATTTTACAGGGTACTATCGGCCGAGCCAGCTGAGCCTAGTTTTTTTTTAGGAAGGTTGTTACTGCTCCCCCTCCTCCTTTTTCATCCGGACTTGGGACCAGCAAAGGCGGAGTTATTATATGATATTATATATTTACAAGTTCAACCTTTTAAAATTTCTATTATAAAGCTATTATATTATATATTATAAAGCTATTAATTGCTGTTATAAACTTAAAAGAAGTTAGTTTTGATTAGGCCTAAAGTTATATTTGTTTTTTAATATATTTTCACGAACCATTCCCTTTAACTTATTTCTTCAACTTTTTTTGCTATTGAGCAGCTTATGGTCTCCAGTTACGCCATGTTTATTTATCTTGAATTATTCTCTTTATTTCTCCATACGTTTATTTTTCCTGTCCAGACCATAAGTCCCTTTTTTGTTTCTTCTCACTGCTATCTTTCTGTTCATTTCACTTTCCAGAAATGTCTTCTTCAATACATTTCTACCAATAGAAGTCAAATTTAATTCTTTGAACTTTTTTAGGAAAACCTTCAACACGCTTCGTTCTTCTTCCAATCTTCTAAAACGTGTTCATTCCTGATCTTTTCAATTCATCTTGTCCTTGTATAGTCTCACCTATATCTGAATTTTGGATGTTTCAAATATTCTTTCCTCTGCCTTTCTCATTTTGGTCATGTCTTCTACGCCCAATCGTATCTATAACTAAGAGGTTCATATTTAGATATGTTTTATTTTGTGTGATGTTTGTGCTTATACTATCTATCTCTGACTACAGAGGGTCGGTGGAAGGATGGTCTAAACCGTTGGTTTTCGACTGCTATGACCCGGTTCGATTCCCGCATTGGGCACTTTTTTTCTGATAAAAAATGCTCTAATGGCTCCCGATTCTTTCAAAAGTCCCACCCCACAAGCGAGTGCAAGTAACCAAACGGGGATCTGGAACATTTTTAAGTGCAAAGTCGAACTGATTTTCACATGTGTAGACATGTGGTGGTACTTACAGTAAAAACAGTCGCCTACTTCTACCCACCATAATGATCATGGCCTGTATCACATGTACTAGGGATAAGTAAAAAAAAATCTCTGCCTACATTTTAAGCACTGACTATTCCAAATTGGACACAAATAGGAATCTTGATTTATTCACGCATATTGTGAGTAATGCTTGAACCATATTCACCTTAATTAAAATGACTCGTGTTTAATTCATATAACTATTCTTGCAAGTATAGGTAAATTTGTATTTCTTGGATCATCTCACTTTTTAAGTCCAAGATATCAAAGACGACCAGCATAGATCTTAGATGGCTCTCTGATATTAAATAAAATGTCCCTACACGGCAAATCTGTTCTCATACACACAAAAACAAAGTTGACGAATACAATAAGATCAAACCAAGAGCGTCTCTCTGTTGTTTAGAAGAGATATTTATAATCCGGGCTCCTGAAGCGCAAAACGTTGTTCAGGAACAATTCAGAACACTGAATCAAAGACTAAAAACAAAGCAGTTCAAACCAACAACGATTCTGTGTTGTTCTTATGCCATTATTCTAATCTATTCTGTTCTTGAAGACAAAAAAAAAAAACTATACTTCAAGCACACCAAAGCTGCTTTCAAATAAGATGACGAACCGAAGCAGGTTAAACCAACAATGTCTTGATGTTGTCCACAAACAGTTCCCCAAAACAAATCTGTTCTCAAATACAAAGATAATGAACACAGGCAGGTCAAACCAACGACGATTCTATGTTGTTCAAGAGCAGTTCACCACACCAAATCTGTTCTCAAATACAAAGATGACGAACCCAAGTATGTTAAATCAACGACGACCCTATGTTGTCCAAGAACAGTTTCCCACACCAATTCTGTTCTGAAAGACAAAGATAATGAACCCTAGAAGGCCAAACCTACGATGTTTCTATGTTGTCAATGAGCAATGTTTACAACAAATCTGTCTCAAAGACAAATATGACGAACCCAAACAGGTCAAACTAACGACGAATCCATGTTGTCCAAAAACAGTTCAACACACCGATTCTGTTCTCAAAGATCAAGATTACGAGACCAAACAGGTAAAACCAATGATGATTCCATGTTGCCCAAGAAAATTTCCCCAAACCAAATCTGTTCTAAAAAATAAGACGAAACCAAGTAGGTTAAACCCTCGATGTCTCTATGTTGTCCAAAAACAGTTCACCACATCGAATCTGTTCTCAAAGAACAAGATGACGAGGTTCAGCAGGTCAAACCAACGATGTATCCATGTTGTCCATGAGCAGTTCCCCACATTGCCCCAGCTCTAAACGTGCCAATTCCAGCACCAAAGGACTAATCATCTCATTCAATTAAAGTGAGACCATAATTGGCCGTTCTCCCCATGTGGCGCAGATGTGTCTCTGATAATTGCCCCAGCTGAATTTCTTGGAAACCAGGTGTCCCTGCGCGAGTGCGAAAAAAAGAGTTTGGATTGGCTTTAAAGAGTTCCCAATTATATCACCCTACTTGGATAAATTACACTTTTTGTTTGTTTCGACACGTGGCCGCCCGTCATGATGGCAAATGATTTGCATTTGGCATTGGACAGATTCAATTCGAGGTGACGTATAACCGCCATTTTCACTAAGAACAAAGACATTGATTCTAAATCTGCAATGACTTCATTTTTTAAATATATATATATTATATAAATAAAAATAGAAATGAGATTTTCTGCTTGAATTTTGGATCATCTTGATGATTATGCTATGTAATTATTTGCTGGTTCTTTTTAGGACTAAATGGTATTGGTAATGCAGTCGTGGCAGAAATGTTGAAAGTAAAATAATAAAAATAGTAAAGATTAGAAATTGCTTCAATTGAACTTATGAGATTTATATAAAAAAAAACATAATTAGGTAAAAGTAATGCCTGGCTTAAGGCGAGTAGAATAGGGAAACAAAAGATTATTTACATAATGTACAAAAGTTTTGAGCCGGCCATCGGGGAACAACAACAATGAGTTTTTATAGGGTAAGCGTGACCTCTGGCGGTCGATTTAGCAGAGTGTATCTATGAAATATATAATTTTAAATAAAATAATATTTTAAGATAACAATTCTAAATAAAATATTTTAATATAACATATATATATATATTACTTATCCCAAGTACATTTGGTACAGGCCATGATAATCATGGTGGGTAGAAGAAGACGACTGCTTTTACTGTAAGTGTACCACATGTCTACACATGTGAAAAGCAGTTCGACTTTGCACTTACAAATGTGCCAGAGCCCCGTTTGGTTACTTGCACTCGCTGGTGGGGTTGGACTTTTGCAAGAATCGGGGGCCATTGGAGCATTTTTTTTCTAATCAGAATAAAGTGTCCAATATGGGAATCGAACCCGGGTCGTAGAGTAAGGTCGAAAACCAACAGTTTAGACCATCCTTCCACCGACCCTCTTTTTAAATATTAAATTCCTTCAATTGTCAAACATGATCAGTTTTAAGCTTCTCAGTGTTTTGTAGGAAGAATGCATTTGCTTGTTTGCTAAGTGAATTGATCTCTAATGCCTTCTCATTGGACGAATGTGGCCATGTTTGTATATGAAAGGGTTGATAGGAAATACGTTGATTCTGCCAGAGTGATTGTGTGGAGACGCTTAAAGCGTTCTCTGTGTGTCAAATTGTCAAATTAATTTGTCAAACATAATCAGTTTAAAGCTTCTTAGTGTTTTGTGGGAATAAAGTTGTTTGCTTGTTTGTTAAGTGAACTGATCTCTAATGCCTTCTCATTGGAGGAATGTGGCCATGTTTGTATATAAAATGGTTGATAGGGAATGCGTTGATTCTTCCAGAGTGATTGTGTGTAGACGCTTAAAGCGTTCTCTGTGTATTTGGTCCGTGTCTGATGATCTCGCATACCTGTGTAACCCTGGTCCGATACTTGTCAACGCTGCAATAAAAGATAAGTACTGTTTTTTTATACTAATTGAGTGGTTTTATTTACGTCCTTCTATTTAAATTGTTGTATTACTAAATATACGCATTTTATCTGTGTTAAGTTACTTTTAATTTAGACCCTAGGTTTATTTTTGTATTTGTGTAAACCGTACAAAATAACTTTTGTCACAATGACATCCGATTTACTAAAGATTACGACCTCAACAGTGAGTGCAAGTTAATATTTGAAAATGGAAACAATTCTATACAATATTTCTATGAAAAATTTTAATCTGCTTTCATATTACTAATTTTTATTGATTATTGTTGTGCATATATAGGCGAAGATATAAAAAAATTCAATAACTAAATACTATTTAAAGCGATGTGTTTATTGAATTATTTGCGATAAGGTTATGGCCAAGTGGCCTTTACTGGCGATAAAAGAGCAAACAATCTTGGTAAGCTAATTGTTATATTAGAATTATGATTTACACTCATAGACAAAACTTGAGGAAGTTGTACCTTTTACTATGTATATCGGGATTCAGACAATAACTCTGAAAGATATTACAATGACCTTAAATAGCAATCTCACCTAACCCCAAACGGATGAAAGGTCACATACATCCCTGCTATGAGAAGCACAGATGGACTTCTGAAAACACATCACTCTTCTTTCAGAACCTTGACAATTATAATTCCTTCAAGATGAACTTCGACTGCCAGGTCAACGCTTTAATCAAACAAATTCAAAACACGATGAGTGCGGCAGGAATGAAGATTAAGGTTAGACCTGGTCGCCCTAAATCAAAACCCTGGTTTAACAGAGATTACTATCTTACTAAAATAATTGCAAAGACAAGTCTATCAACCTATATTACAGTGACCTTTATTGAAGACACACGAGATAACTAAGTGTGAACAAAATTGCCTCTTTCTCCTTCAAAAAATAGACGGAACCTTCTTAAATATTTCCCATAAATGTATTTTGATTATTGTTGAGTATATCGTTGATTACTAACTATATCTATAATACCAACGTTTTGTTTGTACAGTTAGATCTATGTAAAATAAGGCTAGATCATAGTAAAATACAATATAGTAATAAAGTATTTTGAGAATATTTGACAATGAATATCATCAGAAACATATTGGCAATAATTAATAGTTACAAATTTTATCGATAGATGGCAATTGAAATTCAAATTGTGAATATATAAATTTGTTTTCAGCAACTCCACCTTGTACCATATTTTCCCAATCCAAACACATGTAATGTTCCAGTGAAATGGTTTTGCTCTCTCAGACAAGTTATAATTCCGCTTTGTACCATATTGTCCCAATCCAAACACATGTAATGTTCCAGTGAAATGGTTTTGCTCTCTCAGACAAGTTATAATTCCGCTTTGTACCATATTGTCCCAATCCAAACACATGTAATGTTCCAGTGAAATGGTTTTGCTCTCTCAGACAAGTTATAATTCCGCTTTGTACCATATTGTCCCAATCCAAACACATGTAATGTTCCAGTGAAATGGTTTTGCCATCTCAGACAAGTTACAACTCCGCCTTGGGTCATATTGTCCCAATCCAAACACATGTAATGTTCCAGTGAAATGGTTTTGCTCTCTCAGACAAGTTATAATTCCGCTTTGTACCATATTGTCCCAATCCAAACACTTGTATTGTTTCAGTGAGTTAGTTCTGTCCTCTCAGACAAGTTACAACTCCGTCTTGTACCATATTGTCCCAATCCAAACACATGTAATGTTCCAATAGGTATTTTTCTGTTCTCTCAGACAAGTTACAACTCCACCTTGTATCATATTTTCCCAAATCCAAATACTTGTAAAGTTTCTGTGAGTTAGTTTTTACCATCTTAGACAAGTTACAAATTCACCTTGAGTCAAATTCTGCCAATCCAAGCACGTAATGTTCCAGTAAGTATTGTTCTGCTCTCACAGACAAGTTACAACTCCGTCTTGTATCACATTGTCCCAAATTCAAACACTTGTAATGTTTCAATGAGTTGGTTCAGACCTCTCAGACAAGTTACAATTTAACCTTGGACCATTTTGTCCCCATACAAACACTTGTAATTTTCTAGTGACTTAGGTTTTCCATCTCAGACAAGTTACAAATCCATCTTGTACCATATTGTCCCAATTTAAACACTTGTATTGTTTCAGTGAGTTAGTTCTGTCCTCTCAGACAAGTTACAAATCCACCTTGTACCATATTGTCCCAATCCAAACACTTGTAATGTTCCAGTAAGTATTGTTCTGCTCTCTCAGACAAGTTAAAACTCCGTCTTGTACCATATTGTCCCAAATCCAAACACTTGTAATGTTATAGTGAATTAGTTTTATCGTCTCAGACAAGTTACAAATCCACCTTGTACCAATATCTCCCAATCCAAACACTTGTAATGTTCTAGTAAGTGGGTTCTGTCCTCTCAGACAAGTTACAACTCCGTCTTGTATCATATTGTCCCAAATCCAAACACTTGTAAATTCCAATTAGACTTTCGAAACGGCTCAGTAGCGAATTAAAGTTGATCAAACCCAAATTACGGCAAATTGCAAATTGAAGTTTCATCATCCATAGGCTGTCCTCTCTATTGTCCGGTCTTGGGCAAGTTGGGGGAAATGGGCCGCCGCTCTGGACACCGTTTTGTGGAGAGACCGATTGGCCAACCGCTTTTACGTCACATATACAACAATCTCTTTTTATGACAAAAACCATGATATATTCACCATTCGCACAGCTATTTATCATAGGAAATAGCGCCCATATGTATAGTAGGTTGTCTAGACCGTGAAATTATGCTGAGATCAGATAGTTAAATTGAGAAAACGGGCATCTCTTGATAGTGAAACTGAAAGTGGAGGATGGTTTGCGCCATCTATCGGAATAAATATCAACTAATTGTTGATTTTATAGGAAGGAAGTTGATTTTGTAGGCCTGCATCACGCTGAAAAATAGGAGAGACCTTTATTGATTTATCAAGAAATAGCATTTGACCAATATCTCACTGGTCAACAAGATTTTTGCCCAAGAGAACCTGATGATGTTTCTAGTGTAACTTCTCATGCTGAACCCAAAATTCTAATAAGAAATTTTCCATCACCCATGGTTTTTGCGTGACAGCCTTTTTTGGTATTGGGATAAATACAGCAAAAAAAATGCTAGAAATATTACGTAAGCATTTTGCATAAACCTTATTACATTACACTGGTTTATCAAAAATTATTTTTCTCTGTCCCAAAAGAAACAGCATCTTATCTAAATTTAACTCTTTGTGCTGATTCCAAATATACCGTTAGGGTTTTTCTATCACGCAAGATTTTTGAGATACACCTACTTGAAATTTGAAAATGTTTTTAATATATAGGCATATATGAACGAAATATATTTATTTTATTTAAAAGTAGTGACAGTGGATTTTCTTCTATACTTTGCTTGTGGTAAATCCCTCTCGAGTGTCCACCAGTAGTTAGCAAGCATAACGGGACTCCATTTACCTTGGTACAGCTTCTCCATGCTTGATATATCTTGATGAAACCTCGCACCATGCTCATCGCTAACTGAACCAAGATTGTCTGGAAAGAAATCCAGATGTGAATGCAGGAAATGGATTTTGAGAGAATTGTTACATCCCAGTGCCTTGTAGGAAAGAAACAGATCATTAACTATGTCTCGGTAATTTTCAACCTTGACACCTCCTAAGAAGTTCTTGCAAACGTTTCTAAAAGAATTCCATGCTGCTGCTTCAACTTCATTCAAAATATTTTGAAAATTTCCATCCTGCAGCAATTCTCGAATCTGAGGTCCAACGAAAATGCCTTCTTTAATTTTCGCATCACTTATGCTAGAGCATTTTTGTTTTAGGTAGGCAAATCTACTGGCATTTCGATCCATTGCCTTGACAAAGTTCTTCATTAATCCCAGTTTAATATGTAATGGTGGTAAGTAAATATTTTCTGAATCAATCAGGGGAGGATATACAATATTTTTATGTACTGGAGTAAAGATTTCACGGTTTGGCCAGCTTTTTTTAATGTAATGCCTTTCCCTATCTCTGCTATACCACTCGCACAGAAAACTAAAACATTTTGTATATCCAAACTGTAATCCACGCATGAGAGCAATGACTTTCAAATCACTGCATATTTTCCAACCGTATCTTTCATATTCTATTTTTTTCAAAAGCAGTTTCATGTTTTCGTAAGTCTCTTTCATGTTGGATGCATGTGCTATTGGCACTGATGGGAACTTATTTCCGTTGTGAAGGAGAACAGCTTTCAAACTAATTTTTGAAGAATAAACGAATAAACGCCACTCTTCTGTATCATGGTCATGATCAAGCACTTCCATTAGACTAACAACATCATTGCAATATACTAAATCATTCTCTTGTGAAAATAAGTCTTGAAATTCATCTTGACGCTTGCGAAAAAGGCATACTTTTGTGCCTTTATGCAGCAAATTCCAGCCTTTTAACCTAGAGTCTAAATGTTCACTCTGTTTTTTGGATAAATCTAAATCACGTACGAGGTCGTTCAAATCTCCTTGGGTTAACAAATGAGGTTCAGATGAAGCACCTGCTTCAAAATTTGTGTCATCCGTCTGTTTCTCTTGTCTATCTGAATTCTTGTCACTAAATATTACATTTTCAAGAGGCCGTGGCACAGGTAAAATATCACTATGAGGAACCAGTCTCATAGCAGAAGGCAAATCTGGATATTCAACTGTATGTCTTGATTTGGATGTTGTATTAAATCGAAAAGGCATATCCTTACCACGTTCACAGTAACCTTTCAGATAAAAATATGTTTGGTCGAAGGGGTTACAGCCTGTCCCACACTGACGGGGGTCAACAGCCCGAAACGTGTTCTTGGTTGACTTTTCTTGATTTATCAAGAAAATAGGTTGGCTAAATATCAGGGAACAGGTTAAATCAACGTTTAGTTGATTTCTGTTCCACTAGATGGCGCTCTGCTATATAAAAAAACGCTCATGTGAGCGTGTTCAGGATATATATATATCCATAGAAGCATAGGGCGCCTCTCCCTTCAAAATAAATGTCAAAACCTGACGCCATCTATTGACCGTCGCCGCATACTAGCGGCCTCGGGTCGGTGACAAAGCCACAACACCAGCTTTGGCAAATTGAGAAGCGTCCACCTAGGAGCTGGTGTTGTGGCTTTGTTACCGACCCGAGGCCGCTAGTATGCGGCGACGGTCAATAGATGGCGTCAGGTTTTGGCGTTTATTTTGACGGGAGAGGCGCCCTATGCTTATATGGATCAATTTCCTCCCGGGAAATTTTCCATATATTTATATGTACGCCTTTTCTTTTCAGCTCCACACACAAACAGAGAATATATAAAAGAAAGGCGATGATTATGTAAGGCTAGAGAGGTGTTTGTGTTTCCAAACTTTGTGTAAGGTGAAACAGAAGAATAGTTGTTGTTTTATCATTCAGCGCACCAAATGTTATTGTTGAAAGATGGGAGCTAATATTGAAAGGTGGCGTCTGCCAGATGGAGCTGTCTTGTTTATCTCCAACTACAGCAAGTGTTAGCACTTCCTGACCATAGATATCGTCATTTTATACACAATACACTCATGGACAAAACTTGAGGAAGTGGAAAGTCTCTGATCTCAACAGTGATCTGTTTTTTTTTTTTTTCTTTTTTTTTAGGGAGACAGAGACAATTTTGTTCACACTTGGTTATCTCGTGTGTCTTCAATAAAGGTCACTGTGTATCAAATATATTTCAGAGTTATTGTCTGAATCTCGATATACATGCTAAAAGGTACAATTTCCTAAAGTTTTGTCCATGAGTGTATCTTTCAGAGTTGTTGTCTGAATCCCGATATACATGCTAAAAGGTACAACTTACTCAAGTTAGAAGAAGACTGAGGCAATTTTGTTCACACTTAGTTATCCCGTGTGTCTTCAATAAAGGTCACTGTAATATCTTTCAGAGTTATTGTTTGAATCCTAATATACATGCTAAAAGGTACAACTTCCTTAAGTTTTGTCCATGAGTGTATCTTTCAGAGTTATTGTCTGAATCCCGATATACATGCTAAAAGGTACAACTTACTCAAGTTAGAAGAAGACTGAGGCAATTTTGTTCACACTTGGTTATCCCGTGTGTCTTCAATAAAGGTCACTGTAATATCTTTCAGAGTTATTGTCTGAACCCCGATATACATGCTAAAAGGTACAACTTACTCAAGTTAGAAGAAGACTGAGGCAATTTTGTTCACACTTGGTTATCCCGTGTGTCTTCAATAAAGGTCACTGTAATATCTTTCAGAGTTATTGTCTGAATCCCGATATACATGCTAAAAGGTACAACTTACTCAAGTTAGAAGAAGACTGAGGCAATTTTGTTCACACTTGGTTATCCCGTGTGTCTTCAATAAAGGTCACTGTAATATCTTTCAGAGTTATTGTTTGAATCCCGATATACATGCTAAAAGGTACAACTTCCTAAATCTTTGTCCATGAGGGTAAATGTACACACTTAATAATAATACATGCAGATTTTATATACACAAAAAAGTCTAATTAAGACAATTAGCCCCATTCACATATTTGTATGAGTAAGTCCAATTAAAACCCGAAGATAAAAAAGACTAAATGAAAGAAGAAAAAACACCGGTGTTTACATATTATACATGCATGTACAAGTCTTATTAAGATCTTTCGTCTTATGCTGAAAGTCTTCAACCCAAGAACGATGACTTTAAAAATGTTAAAACGGGAAATTTGTGTGCATACGGTATTTGCATTCCTACCAAGCGAAGGATGAAATAATAAACAAATAAATAATTGGAAATGAAAAACATTAAAATCGCGTTAAATCTTGTTATTTTCTCTTTGTTACTGCTTTTTAAATTTGAATAACCACTGATGGATAATTCGAACTTCTTTAATTCGAATATTTATTTTGGCCCCTAGAATTTCCTATAAATATAATTTCCGTTTTTAATTCGAATCTTTGGATAATTCGAGTTTTTTTATGGTCCCTTGGGGTTCGAATTATCCAAGTTCGACTGTATTATGATGCAGTAAGGTCAGTAGAAATTATTTATTTATGAAAAAAGAATCATACGCGTCTATAATAGTTTAGAATTTTAAAACTAATATAACTGATCGTAAAGATAGAGTCCCTTGGCCGGAATTCATAATTCTTCAAATATATTTGTTTTTTGACTCGTGCTTTAGATGTGAGATCATAGTCTTTTGTTAGTTCAATATTTGTTTTTGACTCGTGCTTTAGATGCAAGATCATAGTCTTTTGTTAGTTCAATATTTGTTTTTGGCTCGTGCTTAAGATGTAAGATCATAGTCTTTTGTGAGTTAAATATTTGTTTTTTGACTCGTGCTTTAGATGTGAGATCATAGTCTTTTGTTAGTTCAATATTTGTTTTTTGACTCGTGCTTTAGATGCAAGATCATAGTCTTTTGTTAGTTCAATATTTGTTTATGGCTCGTGCTTAAGATGTAAGATCATAGTCTTTTGTGAGTTAAATATTTGTTTTTTGACTCGTGCTTTAGATGTAAGTTCATAGTCTTTTGTGAGTTAAATATTTGTTTTTTGACTCGTGCTTTAGATGTGAGATCATAGTCTTTTGTTAGTTCAATATTTGTTTTTGACTCGTGCTTTAGATGCAAGATCATAGTCTTTTGTTAGTTCAATATTTGTTTTTGGCTCGTGCTTAAGATGTAAGATCATAGTCTTTTGTGAGTTAAATATTTGTTTTTTGACTCGTGCTTTAGATGTGAGATCATAGTCTTTTGTTAGTTCAATATTTGTTTTTTGACTCGTGCTTTAGATGCAAGATCATAGTCTTTTGTTAGTTCAATATTTGTTTTTGGCTCGTGCTTAAGATGTAAGATCATAGTCTTTTGTGAGTTAAATATTTGTTTTTTGACTCGTGCTTTAGATGTGAGATCATAGTCTTTTGTGAGTTAAATATTTGTTTTTTGACTCGTGCTTTAGATGTGAGATCATAGTCTTTTGTTAGTTCAATATTTGTTTTTGACTCGTGCTTTAGATGTAAGATCATAGTCTTTTGTGAGTTAAATATTTGTTTTTTGACTCGTGCTTTAGATGTGAGATCATAGTCTTTTGTTAGTTCAATATTTGTTTTTGACTCGTGCTTTAGATGCAAGATCATAGTCTTTTGTTAGTTCAATATTTGTTTTTGGATCGTGCTTAAGATGTAAGATCATAGTCTTTTGTGAGTTAAATATTTGTTTTTTGACTCGTGCTTTAGATGTAAGATCATAGTCTTTTGTTAGTTCAATATTTGTTTTTTGACTCGTGCTTTAGATGTAAGATCATAGTCTTTTGTTAGTTCAATATTTGTTTTTGGCTCGTGCTTTAGATGTAAGATCATAGTCTTTTGTGAGCTAAATATTTGTTTTTTGACTCGTGCTTTAGATGTAAGTTCATAGTCTTTTGTGAGTTAAATATTTGTTTTTTGACTCGTGCTTTAGATGTAAGATCATAGTCTTTTGTGAGTTAAATATTTGTTTTTTGACTCGTGCTTTAGATGTAAGATCATAGTCTTTTGTGAGTTAAATATTTGTTTTTTGACTCGTGCTTTAGATGTAAGATCATAGTCTTTTGTTAGTTCAATATTTGTTTTTTGACTCGTGCTTTAGATGTAAGATCATAGTCTTTTGTTAGTTCAATATTTGTTTTTGGCTCGTGCTTTAGATGTAAGATCATAGTCTTTTGTGAGTTAAATATTTGTTTTTTGACTCGTGCTTTAGATGTAAGTTCATAGTCTTTTGTGAGTTAAATATTTGTTTTTTGACTCGTGCTTTAGATGTAAGATCATAGTATTTTGTGAGTTAAATATTTGTTTTTTGACTCGTGCTTTAGATGTAAGATCATAGTCTTTTGTGAGTTAAATATTTGTTTTTTGACTCGTGCTTTAGATGTAAGATCATAGTCTTTTGTGAGTTAAATATTTGTTTTTTTGACTCGTGCTTTAGATGTAAGATCATAGTCTTTTGTTAGTTCAATATTTGTTTTTGGCTCGTGCTTTAGATGTAAGATCATAGTCTTTTGTGAGCTAAATATTTGTTTTTTGACTCGTGCTTTAGATGTAAGATCATAGTCTTTTGTTAGTTCAATATTTGTTTTTGGCTCGTGCTTTAGATGTAAGATCATAGTCTTTTGTGAGCTAAATATTTGTTTTTGACTCGTGCTTTAGATGTGAGATCATAGTCTTTTGTGAGTTAAATATTTGTTTTTGACTCGTGCTTTAGATGTAAGATCATAGTCTTTTGTGAGTTAAATATTTGTTTTTTGACTCGTGCTTTAGATGTAAGATCATAGTCTTTTGTGAGTTAAATATTTGTTTTTTGACTCGTGCTTTAGATGTAAGTTCATAGTCTTTTGTGAGTTAAATATTTGTTTTTTGACTCGTGCTTTAGATGTAAGATCATAGTCTTTTGTGAGTTAAATATTTGTTTTTTGACTTGTGCTTTAGATGTAAGATCATAGTCTTTTGTGAGCTAAATATTTGTTTTTTGACTCGTGCTTTAGATGTAAGATCATAGTCTTTTGTTATTTCAATATTTGTTTTTGGCTCGTGCTTTAGATGTAAGATCATAGTCTTTTGTGAGCTAAATATTTGTTTTTTGACTCGTGCTTTAGATGTAAGATCATAGTCTTTTGTTAGTTCAATATTTGTTTTTGGCTCGTGCTTTAGATGTGAGATCATAGTCTTTTGTGAGTTAAATATTTGTTTTTGACTCGTGCTTTAGATGTAAGATCATAGTCTTTTGTGAGTTAAATATTTGTTTTTTGACTCGTGCTTTAGATGTAAGATCATTGTCTTTTGTGAGTTAAATATTTGTTTTTTGACTCGTGCTTTAGATGTAAGTTCATAGTCTTTTGTGAGTTAAATATTTGTTTTTTGACTCGTGCTTTAGATGTAAGATCATAGTCTTTTGTGAGTTAAATATTTGTTTTTTGACTCGTGCTTTAGATGTAAGTTCATAGTCTTTTGTGAGTTAAATATTTGTTTTTTGACTCGTGCTTTAGATGTAAGATCATAGTCTTTTGTGAGTTAAATATTTGTTTTTTGACTCGTGCTTTAAATGTTGTACACAATTTGAAATATCGCGTGAGAACGCTCTTGCAGCCTTAGAATAATTTTTAATGCTTTGCCAAATGTTTTGATTTTTGTTCGCTCCTGACGAGGACAAAAGATTTTTGTCGAAACGTCGAGACAATAAAAATTATTTACTGGCCGAAATATCTTTAATAAGAAAAGTAATATAACTGAGAAATTATATAACTCTTATAATACACCTATCCCCCGATTCACACGGTAGATACGTTCCTGAGAAAAACGTGTAAATCGGGGGATAGATGTACACAGAAATAAAAATAAAATGCATTGACAGGTTAAAATATGTAGTCAGCACATAAGCTCGATTCCTCGTGAGATGTGTACACAGCGCATGTGTTCAATCACAGTAGCATTTAGTATAGTGCGATAAAAAAAACTTATTTGGTAAACCGTGTAAAAGCGAAAACGTGTAAAACAAGTACCGTGTAAATCGGGGGATATGTGTTTTTATTTCAACACACTAAACGCGATATCCCGGCTAGGAATGATTGCGTATATTATATTATTGAATATATGTATGATTGAATATCTCTATGTGTATAAGGTAAACGTTTTATATCAACCCATGTTCCAAAGATCTTCACTCCAGTTACATATTTGTCAATTTATTTGGACAAACATAAATATTTCTACATCTTAAGTACAAAGAGAAAAGATTCAGTTATGTTATATCACCATATTATCTCCTATAAATTCTATATAGAATGTCGAATCAATATAAAATAGCATAAGTTAAATCTCTCTATAGCGCCCCCTCTAAATAGCGCCTCCCTCTCTATAGCGCCCGATTTTAAATATGTAGTACGAAGCGAGATTTACAATAAAAGTAACCTGTCTATAGCACCCCCTCTCTATAGCACCCTATCCCTCGCGTCTGCCAAGTCATCAATTCACAGGTTCTTTCTGAGACTTGAGATGAGGGGAGAATGTGACTTACTGTCTGTACTCTTTGTTGTTGTCTCCTGGACTTTACATAACTGTATATAGTTTACTCTTTTAGTTTATCTTTATCATATATCCTTCTTTTTATGATTATTTCATAATACCACCATTGACTTGTTTATGATGTCGATAAAATATTTTTAAATCTCAATCTCTCTATAGCATCCTATTTTGGGGAGTCCCCAGAGAGGGCGCTATAGACAGGTTAAACTGTATGATATTTGTTTTCGCATACTATTGGATTTTGAGAATTTCATCATGTGAATTTCTGAATCTTCATCATTATATCTATAGTGTAGAAAAATATACGATATAGATTCCTATGGACAGTATTTTAAGGATTATTAACCATATTTTGTATATATATTCATCTAATAAATCTTTTATGACCCAATTCCCCGAATTTTATTATCATACCTTGTATAAGAAATGCTATATAAAAATATATTTCTGTTGAATTCTATCATAAGAAAACAGAAGAGATGTTAAGTGGTCAAATACAATATTTTCCAGTGTGTCTTCAATAAAGGTCACTGTAATATCTTTCAATGTTATTGTCTAAATTCCGATATATATGCTAAAAGGTACAACTTTCTATTGTCCATGAGTGTATATTGGTTATCTCGTGTGTCTTCAATAAATGTCACTGTAATATCTTTCAAAGTTGTTGTCTAAATTCCGATATATATGCTAAAAGGTACAACTTCCTATTGTCCATGAATGTATATTGATTATCTCGTGTGTCTTCAATAAAGGTCACTGTAATATCTTTCAAAGTTATTGTCTAAATTCCGAATATACATGCTAAAAGGTACAACTTCCTATTGTCCATGAGTGTATATGCAGAATTAAATATTTATATATGACAAAGCTTACTCATTGTATTTATTTATATGTGAATCTTGGAGAGATTCTCTTTGCGATACGAGAGAAGTATTTGAGGTAGATAATCTTCCCAGCTATAAAAACCATTTATGGATTCAAATTGAAAAATAGAATATAATGATCAAAAGTATAATATTGATATTATCCTAGGTGAACTTTGGTTTTCTTATTTTAAATATTAGATTTGATCGTATAACAATGGGTGTTAAAATAGTTTCTAGCTGGGAAAATATAATACAAACCATTTATACTTTTCTTACTTTATTTTAGAGCTATTATTAAAAATGAACAAAAAAATAAATTAAAAAAAGATCAAGTGGCAATTAAAAAAAACCTGTTTATAGACATCTAGTCAACGATCAAAAGAGAGTTTACAAAGTTTAAAACAGTGTAGGAAACACCAGACGAGGCCTTCACCGAAAGGACGTCCGGATCTCAGGAGCCCAAATCCTCCATAAAAAAGATCAAGTGTTGATATTAAAAACAAAATAGACATATCCTGACTGCATACATTAGATTTTTGTGATGATCTGCCATCTGAAAAGCTCATGTGATCGGTCAGTATCTTCCTATTTTGCTTTTTTAATAAAAAATGTATTGATGAAAAAAAAAAAAAGAATCGAACTCTGAATATTCATCTACTTCGAAGATAGGAAAGAAATCAGATAAAGAAAATAATTTAGTATTCACAAATATCCCGAAACAAGAAAGAAGTTGAAAAAGAAATAAGTAATGGTGATTTTATCTCTCTGTGAAATTATCTATGATATGAATTTATTGATTTTTTTTTACACAGCGTTGAAGAGGATTTGTCACAATTGCCATTCAACTTCGCATTTGCCAGACCCAAGCCCGAATGAAAAAGTAGGAGGGGGAGCAGTAACAAGCTCGCTAAAAACCTGGGCTCAGCTGGCCCTTCTGATAGTACCCTGTAAGGGTTCCAGGGATACAGGATGTGGCTGTACTCCATGTTAGGAGCGGCTGCACATGGCATCTATTCCTCATGTCAGAGGCGGCCATTTCATATTGGAGCTAAGTAGGTCTGCTACTGAGTAATACTCCCAGTCTTAATGACAAAAGCAGACGCATTATACTTCACCAAATCATTATGGATGTCAACTCTACAAGATTGATACCTTAATATGATTACGTGGAGATAAGAAAGAAGAAGATCATCGATGTAAAGGAAAATAGGACAAAGATAAATTTCCAACGTAGAAAGAAACTGAAGAAAATCTAATCATTCAGGAAGGAAGACAGTAACAAGTAACGAGAATCTTCAATAAAAATTCTAACTATTTATGAAGAATTAATTCAAAATAAATTTCGTATGTCTAGAAAATAAGAAAGACTTCAAAATTTGCTAAAGTTTGCTTATTTGATGAGATCTAAAAAATATTGGATTAAATATTAAGTGAAATATGAAAAGAAGAAACAAAAGACCCGTACAAAAGTCAACGTGAGTTTCAATCAAATATGCGGAAGAAAATCAGGTAGGAATTTCTTTGATTACTAACGCATTCTCACAAAGAAATGTTTGCCATACCTATAGCCACTTGAAGATATAGATAACCTGTCCAGCATTCGTAGTTCTTAGAATTAAGAGACATACTTCGGTTTGTGAAAGTTTTTATTCTCTCGACGTTTCGACAAACATCATTTGTCCTCGTCATGAAAAAAAATTAAAGTATTTAGCAAGGCGTTATAAATTACTGGTCGAAGTGTCTCTTAATTCTAAGAAATACTTGGCCATGAACAAACATTGAGGAATCCAGTTCTCTTGTATCAATTTAGTAAATACATTTCTGTGGTGTTTATTGAGAGTTATTGGAGCAAGGTAGATAGTCAGCTTTAGTATCTGGTAGTGAGGTTTTTAGATAGATGGATCTTTTCACGTGAATCAAAACGATTCTGAAGGAGATTACGGAAGATTTCGGGACTTTCTCCTTTCTCCTAACCTAACTGATCTAACCGCGTATATATACCAAACTGGAACTTAATCCTCCTCCAATAGCATGCTCGCTCCACGGGCTAGATACTAATTATTGCGGATGTTTGATTCTGGTATAAAGTTCCATTGGGAACTTCCAAGTCATGTGAGCATTGTCAGCATGTTGAAGCCTTCAGTTTCTAGTTCTCTAACTTGGTTAAAATAGAGAACTGTACTGCGAAGTATTGGAATGGTAAATTAGGATCAGAGTGTCTAGTGTGCATGACGGAATGAGATAACATAACACCCTCTTGATTTTTCTACGCTTAGTACCTAGTTTTCCATAAACTGGGGAGGAACAGAGATCGAAACTATTCTATTACGTCGTTCATATAAGATTATTTATTTTAAAAAAGCATATGCTGACCAGAAGCACATGTGCTTTTTAGATGCCAGAACACCATCTGGTGGAACAGAAATCAACTAAACATTGATTTAGCCTGTTCCCTGATATTTGGCCAACCCAATTTCTTAATATATCAAGAAAAGTCATCCACGAACGCGTTTCGCGCTGTTGGCGCTCGTCAGCTTGGAACAGGCTGTACCACTACTTCCAAAATATTTTTAATCCCATAGGCTTCTTGAGAAACCAAGAAATGGGTATTTAAAGCCAAACCTGCGTAAAAACGCTTAACATGTGAAAAAATAATAGAAAAAATAAATAAAAAGGTAAAGTGTTTTATATTTTTCTATTAATTTTTCACATATAAGATTATATATGGTCTTATTTCAACTTTTAGGTAAACTATAAATAGTGAGCCAAATAAACTAAACAGAGATATCTCATAATTGAAGTGAAATCATCAAGCTTCGAAGGATAAGTTACTTTTGAAAAATTAATTTATTTATCTAACTTTCATGCTTGAAAGCTAAAGATATGAATTAATTTATAAAGAAACCTATCCCTGTAGAAATGATACAAAAGTTTTCCACACTGTTTCCACATAATTAATAAAATGTTTTATTTTTGACCCTAAATAAGCCGTTTAATTAATACTTTTATGTGGATTGTTCAATATTCAATGAATAAATAAATATGTTACTAGATATTTACAAAGGTTTGGGGTTCAACCAATCAGAATATTGAAAATTAAATATATTTTTGAATCCAATGTAGTGCCTCTTATCTCATTGGCTCTTGGCCCTCTCTAGACCATCTCCTATTACAATTCAGACAATTTCAGCAGTAATGGTATACCAATGTAATAATATTGACTTACCATTTAGCACAAGTATAAACATAGGTAGTGAAAGATGGGTTAAGGTAGTTCAATAGTGATAATATAATGTTAGTTACAGGTAGAAGGAATCACCAAGGTACGCTCATGGACAAACTTTAGGAATTTTCATATTTTGATGCCGCATTTCGTCTATTATTATTATTATTTTTTTTTTTTTTGAAGGAGACAGAGGCATTTTTTTCACACTGGGTTATCGTGTATGTCTTAAAATATAGTCACTATGTATCAAATATCTTTCAGGGTTATTGTCTGAATCCCGATATACATGTTTAAAGGTAAAACCTCCATAAGTGTACTTCACACTTCCATTGAATGTATATTCTGCGCTGAAGAAGAATAATCGGGGATGTAATACATTTACTGAAATATGGGTAATACACCCATGGACAATTCTTAAGGAAGTGGAAGGTCTATGTCGCAGGTCGTATTTTTTTTAAAGAGACAGAGGTAATTCTGTTCACGCACACACACCCACACACACACTTGGTTATCTCGTGTGTCTTAAATAAAGGTTCCTGTAATATCTTTCAGAGTTATATTGTCTGAATCCCGATATACATGCTAAAAGGTACAACTTTCTTAAGTCTTGTCCATGAGTGTATCTTTCAGAGTTATTGTCTGAATCCCGATATACATGCTAAAAGGTACAACTTCCTTAAGTCTTGTCCAAGAGTGTATCTTTCAGAGTTATTGTCTGAATCCCGATATACATGCTAAAAGGTACAACTTCCTTAAGTCTTGTCAAAGAGTGTATCTTTCAGAGTTAATGTCTGGATCCAAAACAGGTATATTAAGCCAAAATGAGACCAATTAGAATCAATGATGGATAATTAATAGAGTGATAATTTATCATTTAATTAATCACACATTGACAACATACACTCATAGATAAAACTTCCCTATAAGCTTATATCCATAGTTTGCTTGAAAACCATTTCTGAGATTCCACCCTTCAGTGCTGCGTTTATGAGCAGAATCGTCTAATACAGTATTAGAGCTCTAAGAAACGGTCTGATTAAATTGGCGAAACCACTGAGAGGGTTCTCCACTAATTAGCCAAACCCTCCTAATATATATTTTCATCTCATTAAGGACAGTAGAAAATTTTATTGTATATAAAAAGAAAATTCCTGCTTAAAACCTTTCCTTTTTATATATCACTGGTTTGTTAAAGTCGAGAATTCGTTCACGAGTCATCGGACCACCCATTCATTAGATATATATTGATGGCGTGTTATTGCTTTGTATTAATGATGGGATTACAAAACAGTTTTTAGAAATTGGCAAAATAAGCTATTTTATTTTCAAATATTAATATTATTGAGATATTTCAATATCCGTGATAATAAAAAAAACATGCGAAGAATGAATATAAACATTAGAACATAACGTGACTATGGATGTCCTAGAAGAGAAGCTGTCGCAACGGAGAGATCTGCTCTAATATTTGAAAATATTTCGCCCAAATATATGACGTCCCAACTTCCCATTTGGAGCCAGCCATCCGTGAAATTATTAATAGGCTCGGGGAATGCTGCCCGTGTTTGTCAAGATTGATGTTCTGCCTTCTTTATTAGCTTCGCAGCGGGGGAGGCGGGAATTTGCAAGTTAATGGCTGCGGTTAAATAAACTGCAGGGTGGTTGTTGTTACCTCTTTCTTTTAAACACCCTTCTACACTCATGGATAATACTTGGGATTCAGATAGTACCTCTGGAAGACAACTATGTACAATGTATATTCCTCCCAAAATCCTATCCTACAGCCTCAAAGTGGCGGGAGGGTGTAAATAGGTAGCACAGGACGTCAGGAGTTTAACTCCTGGTAGGGCCACCTTGTACCCGGCTAATGTATCAATTGTCTGTTCTCCATATGAGCGGGGAAGAAGTTTTCCCGTCCTCTAGTAGGTGGTTCCGTCTCTAGAGTGGGTGGAGAGGCGTCTCTGCGTGTTGTCCTCCGTAGGGGTGCCACTGACTGATGTCCAGTGAAGCTGTAAGCTGGCCGTCTGTCCTTGGTCGTCTGAGGCGAGGCGCACGTGTCTTGAAACTCTTGGGTCTTCGCTCTGTGTGTGCGCCATTGGGAGCGTCCCTGCCGTACGCGAAATTGCACCGGGGACGCTTGGTGTTGAAAAACCAAGGGGTGCACACAGCAGTAACACCCCCCCGCCTTCACGTTGGTTCCCTGCGTAAACCGCGTACCTCAGAGGTCCCTGACTCGTCGGCGGATTCAGGGAGTACTGGATAAGGGTACGAGGGCTAAAGGGGGGGGGAGTCCTATTGGAGCGTAGGACGGGTCTTTCTAAGTCCGAACGAGAGGGCTCGGTCAGCAACCTTGCCAATGAACTCTCGGTGACGCCTGTGGGTGAATGGTCAACCCCATGGAGCCAGACCATAATGGCGGGCGCGAGGGGCCTACCAATGGCCGCTCGGTGCATGGAGAATGCATCATTCCTTCTGGCTGTGTGTGGATCTAGATTTCAGCGAAATACAGGGGACGCAAGGGCCACTTTGAGCCCATATCGTCCCTGGCCCTGCTTCGCAGGGCCGAATTTCCTATCTGTTCTCCATATGAGCGGGGAAGAAGTTTTTCCCGCCCTCTACAATCACTCTAGAGGGGAGTGAGTGGAGAGGCGTCTCTGCGTGTTGTCTTCCGTAGGGGTGCCACTGACTGATGTCCAGTGAAGCTGTAAGCTGGCCGTCTGTCCTTGGTTGTCTGAGGCGAGGCGCACGTGTCTTGAAACTCTTGGGTCTTCGCTCTGTGTGTGCGTCATTGGGAGCGTCCTTGCCGTGCGCGGAAATTGCACCAGGGCTAGGCCTGGTGTTGAAAAACCAAGGGGTGCACACAGTAGTACCACCCCCCCCGCCTCCGCGTCGGTTTCCCCGCGTCAACCTCAGTACCTCAGAGGTCCTTGATTCGACGGCAGATTCAGGGAGTACTGGATAAGGGTTCGAGGGCTAAAGGGGGGGGGAGTCCTATTGGAGCGTAGGACGGGTTTTACTAAGTCCGAACGGGAGGGCTCGGTCAGCAACCTTGCCAATGAACTCTCGGAGACGCCTGTGGGTGAGTGGTCAACCCCATTGTAGCCGGACCATACTGGCGGGCGCGAGGGGCCTACCAAAGGCCGCTCGGTGCATGGAGAATGCATCATTCCTTCTGGCTGTGTGACGTGGTTTTTCAGCGAAAAACAGGGGATGCAAGGGCTTTTGTTGCCTATATCATTCCTGGCTTTTGGCGAATTTCTATTCTGTTCTCCTTATGAGCGGCTACACTCCATGTCAGGAGACCAAAAGAAGCAAAGTCACACTGAGTAGTACTTCCAGGTCTCGGACCAACAGCACCATTCTTTCCTTCTCCATGATGTCTACATCTGTCTCAGTTTATGCTTCATCGTCCGTCTCGAAGAAAAATCAGGGACGCGCTCAGAGATTTTTGAGGAATAAGCAACAACAACAATGTACATGGCGCCTGTGCCACTTCTGTAGAGTTTTCTAGAAAGATTTAACAAAATCAACAAGCAATCCAAGACCAGATTTCTTTAACTATTTTTATTTCTATAACGTTCGGGCCAACATGCCCTTCCACAGGAGAACTAGATGTATAACTTCCAGCTAACTATACATGCTCAATGGAGAATCGATAGAGAATCGCTAGTAGGGGCAAACCTACAAGGACCCTTTGGCAAATTCTGATGGTTCAATGAATCCCTAGTGGCTCTTAGGTGATCAAGGCTACTCTTGGACTGACGAGGACCATTATCCCGAAACCATGGTCTCCAGGTCTGGGGTTGTCAAAGCTGGTGTTGTAGCTTTGTCACCAAACCGAATCCGCAAGTTTTCAGAGACGGTTAATAGATAGCGTTTAGTTTTGAACGACTGTTTTGACGAAAGAAGTGAACTTTGTAAATCATTATCCTCCGGGAAAAAAATCCCATCACATTTGTTCACAATGATCCCAACTCCGCCTTTGCCGGTCCCAAGCCCGGATGAAAAAGGAGGAAGGAGAGCAGTAACAAGCTTGCTAAAAAACCTGGGCTCAACTGGCCCGGCTGATAGTACCGTGTAAAGGCTCCTGATCCAGGGATACAGGATGAGCAGTGTTTGTACTCCATGTTAGGAGCAGCTGCACATGGCGTCTGTTCCTCATGTCAGAGGCGGCCATTTCTTTTGGAGCTAAGTCGGCCTGCCACTGAGTAGTGCTCCCAGTCTTAATGACAAAGGCATTCTACTTCACCCAGTCATGATAGCTGTCAAACAGACACCATCAAGGGTCACAACTTGATACCCTAATATGATTGAGTGGAGATAAGAAAGAAGAAGAAGACAATGATCCCAACCAGGTTACCATTTCTTTATAGAGAGCCATTGTGTGTTGTGTTGTTTATTAATCGAAAACTAAAAAAAAAAACTCCGATACAATATTTCATTGTAAAGAGGTTATAAGGATGTCTAATAATTCTATTTAGCAATATATTGAGGTTTATATGAAATCTTATAATGAATTCTGTCTTCACTATACCTTGACAATATTTAAATTGAAAATAAATTGTTTATATTTTGTGTGTGTGTTAGCAATGTTTCTCTCTTTAAAATATTAAAAGTGCTATAAAACTCGTAAGCTTTAATAATGAAAACATATATTATATCCTTTATTTTTTCTTAGTAGAAGTAATTTTAAGATCTTTCTTTTATATATAGTAGATTATTTAAATATACTACAGATGTAAGTCTTTTTATAGCTTGCAACAAACAAAATACTAAAACCTTTTGTTGACCTGTAAACCTGTTGTACCTTTTAGTATGTATATCGGGATTCAGATAATAACTCTGAAAGATATTACAGTGATCTTTATTGAAGACATACGAGATAACCAATATACACTCATGGACAAAACTTAAGGAAGTTGTACCTTTCAGCATGTATATCAGGATTCAGATAATAACTCTGAAAGATATTACAGTGACCTTTATTGAAGACACACAAGATAACCAAGTGTGAACAAAATTGACTAGGTCTCCTTCGAGATAAAAATAAAGATAACAGGCGACATCAAAGACTTACCACTTCCTTAAGTTTTGTCCATGAGTGTATGTCCTATCTGATTTTTTTTTAAATTTAGTTCATTCCTGTGACTTTCAAGGTTTTCAAAGTCTGATGTCCTTCGTTATTCTTTTTAGGTTATAGGGGGTCGGTGGAAGGATGGTCTAAACCGTTGGTTTTCGACCGCAACGACCCGGGTTCGATTCCCGCATTGGGCACTTTTTTTCTGATTAAAAAAATGCTCCAATGGCCTCCGATTCTTGCAAAAGTCTAACCTCACCAGCGAGTGCAAGTAACTAAACAACCTCTGGAACATTGGTAAGTGCAAAAGTCGAATTCCTTTTCATATGTGCAGACATGTGGTGTACTTACAGTAAAAGCAGTCGCCTACTTCTACCCACCATGATTACCATGGCCTGTACCACGTGTACTGGAGATAAGCAAAATATATATATATATATTTTAGATTATGTCAGCCGATCTTAATCCCTTCTCATTCTCCTCAAGATCCACAATTTAAATGCTTCCAATCTTATATCTTCTTCCTTTTCCATTGATCTTGTTTCCTTCTATTCCATACACAATTTAATGAAATTGAAATATATAGGTTGAAATATTCAAGATTTTACAATGCAGAACCACTAAATTCGAATGTATCAATAATACAAGAAAATAAGACCTAATCCAAATAATTTATTAGTGTGTGACGTTTCAGCAACAACACCATCCCCATCATCAGAAAAAATAATAAAAAAATAGCAATGTAGTTTGTTTTTATTTCAATAAATACTTTTTTCTCATTTTTTATTCTTTTGTCTGATGATGGTGACAATGTTGTAGCTGAAACTTCACACACTACTACATTATTTGGATTAGGTCTTTTTTTCATGTATTATAATCTATAATCCAAATTGTGCTTTATCGAATGTATTAAAAAGTGACTGTTCTCTACCACGCTCTCTTTAGAAAAAAGCAGTAAGTAGGTTGTAAAAAAAAAAAAAACACGATTTTGACTGGTATATCAATTTAAGGATGTATTGAATTGTTGAAAAGAGGTGGTAAGAGCATGTTGAAAGAACATTCAACCATGTTCCTAGGGATCCGAAGGTGATATTCATTATCCACAAGATATTTGAATGTTCTACAATTCAAACAGCAGAATTTTTATAGTGATAGATGTACGTACAATTTGATGCGAAGATTTAGTCCAAGTATAGTTCCTATTTTCTCGTCAACTATTGGAATATAACCTAATTAATTGAATTGTGTTTAAACATGTTACGTATTGAATATAATTTGAAGTTTTCTTCGTGTTATTTTCAAACAATTTGCTGTTGTTCCTTTACTGCAATGTTTAAATACGTATTTGGAAGAATCTGACCCCTCAGTGGTGAATCCTACCAGCAATTTTCTGAATTGTTGTGTGTTGTGTTTTGTTGTGCATTGTATTTATGTTGTGTGTTGTCGTGTGTTTTGTTTTGTTGTGCATTGTCGTGTGTTGTGTTTTGTTGTGCATTGTATTTATGTTGTGTGTTGTCGTGTGTTGTGTTTTGTTGTGCATTGTATTTATGTTGTGTGTTGTCGTGTCTTGTGTTTTGTTGTGCATTGTATTTATGTTGTGTGTTGTCGTGTGTTGTGTTTTGTTGTGCATTGTATTTATGTTGTGTGTTGTCGTGTCTTGTGTTTTGTTGTGCATTGTATTTATGTTGTGTGTTGTGTTTTGTTGTGCATTGTATTTATGTTGTGTGTTGTGTTTTGTTGTGCATTGTATTTATGTTGTGTGTTGTCGTGTGTTGTGTTTTGTTATGCATTGTATTTATGTTGTGTGTTGTCGTGTGTTGTGTTTTGTTGTGCATTGTATTTATGTTGTGTGTTGTGTTTTGCTTTGTGTTTTGTTTTATGTTTTGCCTTGTGTTTTGTGTTGTGGGTTGTGTTTCATTGTGTGTTGTGTTATATGTGTTGTGTGTTATTGTGTTGTGTGTATTGTGTTGTCTGTGTTGTGTGTTGTTGGGTGTGTTGTGTCGTGTGTTTTGTTGTGTTTGTGTTGTATTTTATTGTGTCTGTTGTTGTGTGTTGTTGTGTGTGTTCTGAATCTACCAATCAATTCTACTCTAATTATGAATCTTGATATTTTAGCGAAGGATCTGCTATCGACAATAAAATATATTTGTTAAATTTCTATATTTCAGAAACTTCACACACAGCACATACTTTCCATGGTTTCGGTGAACGCCATCAATAAAAATAAACCTTAATAAAGAAAACTATATAAGCAGAATGAACAATGCAATAGTTTTAGCGATTTGATTAATTAAATTGATGAAGCCGCTGTTAAGGTTAACCACTGATGAACAAAATCTTGATAAATTTTCATCCTCATTTCCCTAAATACACTTATTAACGGCTGTACCTTTTAGCATGCATGTCAGGATTCAGACAATAACTCTGAAAGATATTACAGTGACCTTTATTGAAGACACACAAGATAACCATGTGTGAACGAAATTACTTCTCCTTCGAAAAAACAATAAACCGGCGACATCAATTCCACTTCCTTAAGTTTAGTCCATGAATGTATATAAATTCGTGCTAATTAGGAATGAAAAGTAATAGTGATAAATAATTACATTCACAACTTCAGAGAGAGTACAAAAGAATTTTCGAAATTATTCTTAATCTATCTTTATAGAGTGTTCTTTAACTTCTACACTCCATTAAGTGTGTAACCTACATGACAATAATTTTATCCTTTAGGGAAATATAAAACAAAGAGTTTCCCACATGAGATACCGTTTGACTTTAATTGAGATATTCTGGGTTGAAGAGTTTTTATTGATACGGTGGAGGAAGAAATTAAAAGTCCATTAAACTGTAATTAGAGTGTGCGGATCTAAGAGGCCGTTTAACTGTCACTTCCACCTTGGAACTGAAGATGGAAGTTGGGGTCACCGTACCTGAGTATCTTCTGTACGTGGGTAATTGGGCCTGAAGTAAAGAATATAGAAGAGTTTCGAATCGAATGTTTGCCTTCTTAAAGTTAATTTTCTTCTCTTCTTCTTTCTTATCTCCACACTGGGTGAAGTAGAATGCCTTTGTCATCAAGACTGGGAGTTCTACTTAGTGGCAGTCTGACTTAGCTCTAAAAGAAATGGCCGCCTCTGACACGAGGAACAGACACCATGTGCAGCCGCTCCTAACATGGAGTACAGAGGCTGCTCATCCTGTATCCCTGGATTAGGAGCACTTACAGGGTACTATCAGCCGGGCCAGCTGGGCCCAGGTTTTTACCGAGCTTGTTACTGCTCTCCCTCCTCCTTTTTCATCCGGGCTTGGGACCGGCAAAGTCGGATTTCTTTTAAAGTTAATAATAAATACAGTTAATCCTGTCTATAGCGCCCCCTCTAAATAGCGCCTCCCTCTCTATAGCGCCCTATTTTAAATACGTAGTACAATGCCATATTTACAATAAAAGTGACCTGTCTATAGCACCCCTTATATATAGCACCCTATTTTGGTGAGCCCCAAGGGGGGGGGGGGGGGGGGCGCTATAGACAGGTTTAACTGTATAATTTTATTATAAATATACATTAAAAAACAAAAGAAGCATATCCTGGCCAGGCTCACATGAGCTTTTCTTGATGGCAGAGCGCTATATAGCGGAGTAAAAACAAACTAAACGTTTATTTAACTTGCTCCGTGATATTTGTCCAACCCAATTTCTTTATAGATCAAGAAAGTCAACCACGAACGCGTTTCGGGCTGTTGGCCCTCGTCAGCGTGGTGCAAACTGTACCTTTACAACCAAAATTTGGTCCCAGAGGCTTCCTGAGAAATCAAGAAATGGGTATTTAAGGCCAAGTTTGCGTAAATACGCTTTATTTTTTATTGTTTTTTTCACACAAATATATATATGTCATAATATATATTCTTCCAGGAATAATAAAGCCAACCTACAGACAACCCAGAGAGACGGGAGAGTAAAGTCCGGTCACTTGAGACACCAGCGACATTCCAAGGGGTGACCACTGGGGTCCGTCAATTTACACCTCGGGAATTTTACGACAGTTGGGGATTGTGTGCGACACGAACGGCCGCTCGGCTGTGCCAGACCCGTCTCTCCCTCTGGTTGCTTAGGGCCCTCTTTCAAATTGTGATGTTATTATTTCTCTTCCCCCCTTATATTACCACATATATATAATTGCAAAAATATATTTTAGATATCATAGATACGCTTTGCAATTTCAATAGCAATATTTACTTCTCTACTTTATTGTTGGACTAATCCTTTACCGTTCAGAAAGTAAATGGTTAAATGATAGCATCGATTGATTATCAACATTTAAATAAAGTCCTGAAATCCCCAGTCTTATAATGTTATTCATTTTTATCAATTTAATATCACTTAAGAGGTACATTCATTTGACATTGCTGGAGGGGGTCGGTGGAAGGATGATCTAAACCGTTGGTTTTCGACCACTACGACCCGGGTTCGATTCCCGGATTAGACACTTTTTTCTGATTAAAAAAAATCCTCCAATGGCTCCCGATTCTTGTAAAATTCCAACCCCACCAGCGAGTGCAAGTAACCAAAACGGGGCTCTGGCACATTTGTAAGTGCAAAGTCGAACTGCTTTTCACACGTGTAGACATATGGTGCACTTACAGTAAAAGCAGTCGCCAAATTCTATCCACCATGATTATCATGGCCTGTACCACGTTTACTAGGGATAAGCAAAAAAAAAATTAGACTTTTGAAAGTTGTTTATTTAACTATGTTATTTTTATTTTCGTATTTTGAGCAAATATTTTTGCGCCCTGTATTTTGACATTATATACTGAATTAGAAGTTCTTTAGGAAAGCCACCTGTTACTGGGCTATAGGTATTGGTCTTGTCCTGATATTAGACTACTCATCTGGGAGGTCTTCAAATTCTTACAATTTGTGTGTGAGTACACACTCAGTGTGTACTCAGTGTTTGCACCTTGAGAGTTGGATCTTCAGGAATAACCTGGAAGACAGCGATACATCTCCGTCTAAATTCATGATTAACAAGTTATTTCTGAGCTTTGAAATCAGTATAATTTGAGAAAAATTTCTGTTTGTTACCTCGAATGTAGATATTCATTTATTCATCCCCTTCTACTGGCGACGCTGATCGCTAGTAAGTGGTCTTAGCATCAGCAATTACTGTAGAAAGCAGAACGTCCGCAATGTTGCAATGTACCAAAGTTACTGCTGTTCCCCACCATAAGTTACAAGCGCGCAATATTACTTCTGTTCATTTTATTTTTATGTTTATTCTAAAGTTCCAAACTGAAATTTTAACTTTTAAAATGGTTTCTTTTCCCCATATTTCTTTTCTCCATAGCTTTGGTGTCAATAAAATGTTACTTAGCGACTCTGATCGCTAGCAAGTAGTCTTAGCATCAGCAATTACTATAGAAAGCAGAATTTCCGCAATGCACCGTTGCAATACACCAAAGTTAAAGCTTTACGCCATCACAAGCTTCAAGTGCAAGATCACTTCTGTTCATTTTATTTTAAAGTTTATTCTTAAATTCAAAGCTGATATTTTAATTTTTCATAAGGATTCTTTTCCATATATTTCTTTTCTCCATAGTCTTGGGGTTCAATAAAATGTTTATATATAAATCTATTGAACAGCTAAGATTCATTTCATATTTGATATTCCTGTAGAAATGACGTTACACCAGAAAGCTCGAAGTGTTGATAATAAAAGAAGATCCTTGGAGATTTGTTGTTGATTCTGAATAAAATGTTCTGTTTAAGATCGATAGGAGCAATGGGACATATACTGTTGAACAGAGAAATGACAGGCAGTTAGCTAATCCCCTTCCTAGTTTCGTTATTTCGCTGAGTCAGTTCTGTAAGTCATCTAGTCATCGTGTCCATTGCTGATTCAAATATGGAATCAGAACATTCTTTCACATCCTGAGAACTCGCAAGGGCCTGTCTGAACTCAAGCTCCTGATAGGATCCAGACCTACCTTCGGAGAAGGCCTCGTCTGGTGTATATATTTTTCTCTACTATTTAAACTCTGTAAACTCTCTCTTGACCATTGACTAGATGTCAATAAACAATTTTTAATTGTCAATTGTCTGAGAACACCTTAGGAAAATCTAAGGATTTGATAACTCCTCTAGTAGGATATAGAAAATCGAAGCTACACCTGTACTGATGAAGGCCTTAGCCCAATACCATAGTATACAGGTACACATCGTGTACGTATAGAACAAGAATTAGTATTCAAAATATATATATACTAAGGATACTAAATTTCTAAGGATAGTGACAGAAAGTCACTGAAACATCGAGAGTTCAATAAACCTTTGGTTGATTTGGCTATATTACTTCTGAATCAAATTCCAATCAAAAAGATATTTGGAACGATACTAAATAGGTTGGCTTTTCATCTGAATTTGTCAAAACTGGTATTATGGTTCATTCTTCATCATTATCTTTACCATTTTAACAGGATTGATAAACAAAATTCATTGTTAAAATTTTACACATATAAATTTACTGGCAATGCGCTTCTTTTAAATATCATCAAATATTATCTCTACAGACCTTACTGCAATGATATGAATTATTGAATGAGAGGGCTTGGCTCAGAGATAATATTTGATTATATTTAAAAGAAGCGCGCATTGCCAGTAAATTTATTGTTGATCCTTGTTGATCATGCACTAAAAAACAACCACACTCCGGATTTCGAAAATACAGCTATTTTATACCAGAACATTAAAGAAAAACACTGCCGTTTGTTCTTAGAAAGCTGGGCCTCTGTAGAAGACAAAGAAAGCATAAATAGGAAAATTGATTTACCAGACATCTACACACCATTTAGATCTTCTTAATTTTTTTGTCTATTTATTTTAATTTCAATTAGTTAATTTTTATTTTTTAATTGACTTATTATGTACTATTTTAAAGGGAGAGGTGCCGTTTTTTTTTTTTTTTTTTTTTTTTTTTTTTTTTTAAATTTCTTAACTTTGCTCTTTTATTTTTTTACTTTATTTTACTTTATATTTTGTTGTAATACCCGCGATTTCTTAAATTATATTTCACACATTAGTAATTACCTGTAATTAATACATGCCACTTGTTTAATTATTTTTACATTTATCGCTTCAAAACGCAAAAGTTTTGATACATTAAATATATAACATTTTACATGCAATAATTTAAACTTTTTAGTTTCCATTTTTAAACTTATTTTCTCATTTATTCATCCTAAATTGTTTTAACTTCCATTTTAATGCATTTTTATAAAATATTTCTTACTTATTTATAAATCGATCTCCTAAATTTTGAAATGAATTTTTTAAATACCCACATTTTTAAAAACTTTTTATAAGGTTCTTACAGTTTATTGTTTAAATCATTTAAAATTTATTTTCAAATGTTTTAATAGATACACACATTTTTACATTTATCTCTTTATGAGTTATTAATGAATTATTTTATGTACTTATATTACAATTTTTTAAATATAAGATAGAACTTTTTTTCCTTTTATATTTTAAGATATTTTACATTTTTGATTGCATTTTTTATAATAATTTTTTCATACACAAATTTTCTTCCACCTACTCTGTATTTTAATTGATTTCAACTGTGATATTATAACACTATGCGGCGCTGAGTTTGTGTATACAAAAATGTAATGCCTCGATAAAGGTTGGCGTTCAGCCAGCCGAAATATTGGCAAAATAAATATTTTATTAAATCCAATATATGCCATTTATTATCTAAATTTATATGTGTAAAATTTTAACGATAGATGACAATTAAATTTAATTCACAAAAATTCATTGTGCCAATGCATATTTCAAAAGAAGAGGTGCTATATGAAAAGACGGTAAAATGGTCAGGTGTTATTATTAAAAACAAAAAAAAGCCACATCCTGACTGCTCGGGAATCTGAGTATAAAGAAGAAGAGTAGAGGAATAATCTCTATGTAATAGATGTGAATCTCCTCTCTCTCTCGAGGCAATAAATATCACAAGTGTGGCGAAGGCTACCATCTACAACTACCATCTTGGTCTTGAGGTGAGTAATGCCAGCCATCACCTCGACCTGCCCACTCTGTGGGAAAGAACTCTCGTAGTCCATCGGTGGCGGAGTCTTTCCCGCGGTGGGCGCCATCAATGAAGACCTTGTATATATATTTATATATGTTATATAAAAATATTATTTTATTTGAAATATATTTCATTTATTCAAATACTCTGTAAAATTGACCGCCAGAGGTCACGCTTCCCCTATAAAACCCCATTGTTGTTGTTTTATCCCAATGGCCGGCTCAAACTTTTGTACATTATATAAATAATCTTTTGTTTTCCTTATTCTACTCGCCTTAAGCCAGGCATTGATTTTACCAAATTATGTCTTTTATACATTCCTTAGCTCAATTAGAGCAACCTCTGATCAAAACCATTATTATTTTTATTTCAAGATTTTAACCACGACTGCATCACCATTACCATAATCCTCAACATGATCTAAATTCAAGCAGAAAATCTCTATTCTTTTCTATTTATAATATATACAGGGTGTACCAGGTAAATTGGGACTAACTTTGACAGTCCATAAAACAAAAACTACTTGAGATTAAAAACTTGTTTTTTTTTTATTACATAGCCATATTCATGTAAAATGCAACAGTACATGTGTGCGCAGTGTAGTGATGAAGAGTAACCGAGAATTTGAAAATCGAGCTGCCATCATCGTTGCTCTGCGCGCCGGAAGGAGCCCCAAAGAGATAGTGGATTTTCTTAAGTTGCCCAAAACCACTATTTATCGTGTCAAGAAGCAGTTTGATGAGGCCGACAGTAACAAAGAGGGGATAGCTACAAGGAAAAAGCACTCGCGTCGATCGGACAGGGTAAGAGGCGAAGAATTTGTCAAAAATGTCAAGGAGAAGATTGATGGAAACCCTGGGAAGAGCATGAGGGCCATAGCCAAGGAAATGGACGTTGGCTCTATGACAATTGTCAGAACTATCCATGAGGACCTTGGTCTCAAGTCTTATGCCCTTCGGAAAGGTCAGTTGCTGACTGAGAATATGAAGAATAACAGAAAAGGAAAGGCTGCTGCCCTCCTCAACAACCTGAAACACGACTCTTTTGGCATGCTAAGGTTCTTCTCTGACGAAAAGAACTTTGACGTGGACCAAAAGGTAAATCCCAGGAATGATCGCTGGATCTGTAAAAACCCCTCAGAGATACCTGTCGTGATGCACACGAAATTTCCTGCCTCCGTAATGGTCCTTGGCGTTATCAGCAGTGAAGGTGATGTCATGCCTCCCCATTTCTTTGAGAAGGGCCTTAGGATGAACGCTGACACCTACATCAATGTTCTGGAGACCGTTGTGAAGCCTTGGATGGACATGGTGGCCGCAGGAAGGAAGTATGTCTTCCAACAGGACTCAGCTCCAGCCCATAAGGCAAAAAAGACACAATCGTGGCTGACACTTAACGTCCCTAGTCACTGGGGTCCTGATATTTGGCCCCCTAATTCTCCAGATTGCAATCCCCTCGACTACTATGTATGGGGCGTTGTTGAGAGAGATGTCAACAAAGCTCCTCATACCACCATCCAGTCTGTCAAGAAAGCAGTTCACACGGTGATGACCCAAATGGACAAGGTCATCGTCGCCAAGGCCTGTGCTTCATTCCGCACTCGCCTCGAGACTGTTGTAGCTAATAATGGAAACTACATTGAATAAATAAAAACTATATCCTTTTATCTACTACTGTGTCAAATTTCATTCGGATATTTTATTTTTTACTTGCAAAAAATTTCAGTTAAAATACCATTGTTGAAATTCCCAATTTACCTGGTACACCCTGTATATATGTATATTTATCAATTATTTTATCTATTTATTCATATATCTATCATTATTAATCTTATTTATTCATTTTATGTATATAACCTTATATAATCTTATATGGACGTTATAATAAATCAGTTTCAATCTCTCTCTCTGTATATGAATTAAATAAGGCAACGGGTTTCTGGAAATTTGTTTCTTTTTTATCACACACACACAAAAACCTTTATTAAGACACACAGGTCTTACAGAGGATTCTCCTTGGGGTTACAAGACGGAGAAACCTATGAAAGTGGGAAATATATACAGAGGGATAAAAATGGAGAAATATTATATACACATGATAAATATATACAGATTATTATTTGAATGATCCTATGGAAAATAAGAATATGGATTTGGAAAAAAAAAATTGGAAATATGGATCAAAAAAACAGGTATTTACATATGGAACATACATATAATTGAACATGTCAATTTAAGCTCTTCTGCTCACATAGCACAGGTGGACCATGGCTTTTTCAAGAAATCTTTAAGAGATTTTCCAGGAAAATCCGAGTGTTCAGAGTTGTAAGGTAAACACCGTTTTATCGGTGTGGTTCTTTTTTATTACAATCTCTTGTTGGAAGTTGATTCAGAGAAAAACACAGCCACAGTAACCAATAGTTTAACTCACGACATTTCAGTGATTTCCTATCATTCTCTTCATGGAGGAATGATTACTTAGAATCATAGTTCTACTTATATACATACACGATTTGCTGAAATACATCATTACGTGTTTTTCTCTGAAATTATTTATAATTCTCAGAGATAGATGGCACTAATTTGATCATCATATTTTATGCTTATTTTCTTGTAGAATAGAATAAAAAAGATTATTAGAAGGATTCATTCAAAAGAAAGAAAAATTGGATCCAGAAAAAAAGAGTTTTGCCTTAAATTAACATGGTTACTGAAAAAAAAGAAAAGAGTGTTTAAGGTAAATGCTTTTGTATATCGTGTCACTGCAGAAACTTTGCTTCTTTTTGAATTATTTCAAGAATATATAAATGGACAAAGTTAGTTTTTAAATGTCCCATGTTTATCAGAAGCAGTATTATTGTAGAAGAATTTGAGAAAATATAAACGATTGAATAATAAGACAATCTCAATTTCTACAAAACATCGAAAATACAACTTCTTCAATGGAGATTGCAAATATAAAGAAGAAACAAAGAAAAGGAAACCCAAAACACGGAAATTTCTCTATCAACTATGAAAAATCGAGACAAATGAAAAAAAAGGAAAGAAAAACATATAGTCGTAACAAAATAATTTAAGAAAACAATCCATTTTAGAAGAAAGTGTTGAAATATTACACAGAGTAACAATGACTATAGATGAGCTCGTGTTTGAAAAGGAACTTGTATATAATAATTATTGTTTTTGTTGTTTTCATGTATAAACATATACCAAGATTTGTTTCATATAATTGCTATTAATAATAAATAATATGTAAAGTTAAATTGGTTACGTCCTTCTTACTTACTTTAATAGCATAACAGAAAGAACATTCCAAATCTAAGATCCCACGCCACAAGTCTCTAACCATGTAAATATGTAAATACATGGTAAATGGAAAGAAGCTGTACCTATTATTTAATGTAAATACCATAATCTGGATTGTCATTTTTAGAGTGATAATTAATAAATTTAGTTTTTTGAACTGAAAAATCTTACATACACACATGGGGGTCAGTAGAAGGATGGTCTGAACCGTTGGTTTTCAACCGCTACGACCCGGGATTGAATCCCGCATTGGGCACTTTTTTTATAATTAAAAGAAATGCTCCAATGGCTTCAGAATCTTGAAAAAATCAAACCCCACCAGCGAGTACAAATCAAACGGAGCTCTGACATATTTGTAAGTGCTAAAAGTCTAACTGATTTTCACATGTGTAGACATGTGATGAACTTACAGTAAAGGCACTCGTCATTGCTATCCGCCATGTTTATCGTGGCTTGTACCATGTTTATATTAGGGATAATATAATAAAAATAATTTAAAAACAATATTATAATTTTACTTTTAAAAATATAGGCGCATATATCATGAGGTAGTAATTTTCAAGCCTTTTTTTCCACTTTTCTAAAAACTGGTTTTGTGGCTTATATAGGGATTCGAATATATACCTTCATTGCAGAAAGATGATTCAATAAAAGAATTGTTTTGAATAATCAAACACATTTAATTATTTTTGTAAAAAAATAGACATATCGGTCAGTTAAAGTTGTATTTTCTCAACGTTTTGACAAAAATATTTTATCTTCGTCGAGAAATAAATAAAAATAAAGTATTTGCGAGCGTTAAAAATTATTCTTTTATTTATGTTCAATTTATACAACAACAACAAAAACCTTTATTAAGACACTATTGTCTTACAAGGGGATTCCCCTAAAAGGTTATATATGTACATGAGTGAGGAGGAAAAGCAATTTAGAGGGGAGGGGGGAGCAATCAGCCGTTGTCTTTGGAGTTAAGCACTTCTTCCCTCATTTTATCAATCGCATTGAAAAAATTTAAATATTTATAAACATATGTTTTATCCAGCAGGAGAATAGTAAAAATTGTATATACATGTTGTTCATTATAGCGAGTTAGCCCCGAAATTTCGCGAATTTACAGTCTATTTTCCTGTAGATAGGGGCAATGGAATTGTTTAATTTATATTTGATTATGAATGTATTTATTGAAATTGAGATGATCCATTTACACAAAAACTTCCATAGATTTGTAGATAGAGTTAGAATCCTACAGAAGACTGTGCCGAAGTACTTGATCAATGTGATAGGGAATCCAAAAGTACAGGACTCAATTTATTAACATACCAGTAAAATATATCGTCCGTTAGAAACGGTCTGGTGGATTAAATTGGCGAAACCGCTGGGAGGGTTCACCACTGATGAGCCAAGCCCTCCCAATATATTTTACCATCGCAGTAAGGACAGTAGAAGTTTGTATTATGTATAAAAGAAACATTCGTGCTTTTAAATCCTTTCATTTTATATGTATAGATGGCGCGTTATTGCTTTGTGTTACCAGTAAAAGTAATGTTACTTTTTATTTCGCTATTATTTTAGCAGGTTGATTAGATCTTCCTTTATAAGGAATGTTGTCTGGTAAATCGTGAAAGGCTAATGAATTTTTTTAGGATATCCTCTCTCTCTCTTCATTTAAATGGATTCTCCTGGAGAAGTAAAGGTGGCTGAGCTAATCCACCAGTCCTATGGAAGAACAGTTGAACCTCTTTAATTCAACCGACTGATTCAACACTTACTTTAATCCAACTGGTTGTTTTCAAATCCTGATAAGGCTTTTCTACTTTAATTCAACAGAAAATGCTGATGCCTCAGGGTGTTGAATTGAAGAAGTTTGACTGTGTAAATCCTTTAACAATTTTGACATTCATTTCTAAGTAAAAGTTTGTCATAGCAAGAGTCATACAAAGAAATACAGTAGAACCTCTATAAAGGACACTTGGTTGTAGAGCAAAAGTGTTCTTTAGAGAGAGGTGGCCTCTTACCTGAGAGTTTCTATTTAGTAAAATGGTAATACTGGTGATAAAACTGTTCTTTGTATAGAGCTGGTATCAGCTCTCATGATAGTTCTTCCTGATTAGCCTAACTAGGTTGCCATTTTTCAAGATAGTCCAAAAGACACCCACATAAAACTTGAACCCTTGAACTATAAGCTCTAAGTCATTACAAAAATGACAATTAGTTCTTGAATGAATGTTCTCTCTTCACCCAGTGAAAAATCTTATTTCAAATATGCCCATATTAATATAGTCAATAGGAATAATTTCTTGTGAGTATACGAATTAGTCAACGAATGAAATTCAGTTATTTTCAATAAGGATGGAGCAAAAATTTATAATGAAGGGAATGATTTAGTTGCTGAAGCATATATTAAAGATAGAATGTTTATGATGGAAACAAAACTAAGAAATGTACCAATAGCAGATAATGAAAATGTCATGGTTATAAATACACATTTAGCAAATAAAAATAGCAATATAAGTTTATGGCATAAGAGATTAAACCATATAAAAGGAGAATACACGAAAAAAATGATTCAAGGACATATTGTAAGAGGATTGGATCTAAAATTTGAAAGCTTACCAGAGTGCGAAGAATGCATAATGGGAAAACTGGTTCAGAAACCATATAATATTAACCCCTGCAGTTGATTCATATGGATTTATGTGGACCAATGCCATGTCAATCTTTAGGAGGATCTAAGTATTTCCTTGTTATAGTAGATGACTACAGTAGAAGAATCTTTGTGTATTCATGATAAAATTGTGAAAAAAAGTTTTGAAATTACAAGATATTTTCTCACAATGAGAATCCAACATTTTAAAAATAGTCAATAGGTGTTTAAAAATCCTTCCATCACAAATTTCTTTCATTTGAAGACAAAATATATAAATCTCAATTATCATTGTGAATTTACAAAAATATTTGGTGACTATACAGGCCACAACACAACTACAAAAAAATTCTATATTCAAATATTTCTATATAAGGTTAATATATTTATATACATGTTATATAAAAATATTATTTTATTTTAAATTATAATTTCATAGATTCAAATACTCTGCTAAATCGACCGCCAGAGGTCACTCTTCCCCTATAAAAACTCGTTGTTGTTTTATCCCAATGGCCGGCTCAAATCTTTTGTACATTATGAAAATAATCTTTTGTTTTCCTTATTCTACTCGCCTTAAGCCAGGCAGTACTTTTATCAAATTATTATTTTTTAATATATTCCTTTAGCTCAATTAAATTACTGATCAAAACTATTTTTCATTATTATACTTTAAAGATTTCAACCACGACTGCATTTCCATACCATAATCTTCAACATGATCTAAATTCAAGCAGGAAATCTCATTCGTTTTTATATAACATATATATAGTGACTTTCTTTTTTTTAAGAAATGTATTCTAAAAATATAAACATTCTTTAAATACTTACTTGATTAAAATAGATAAAAAAAAAAGTAAGGAAAATTACAAACCCCTAACACACACGGATAAGTCGAAGTAGCAAACAAAAGAAATAGAGCATACAGCCTAGTTGTTGCTTTATTAAAAATATAGGACACTCAACATTTTCTTGGTAATTAGAAGTGTTTCGTAAGAAAACGTTTTAATTAACGATATTTTCCCGCCAATAAAAAGGCCAATATTAAAGCAGACGACATTTTGGGTGTATTCTCTAATAGAAAGAAATATTGCTTAGTTTTCTGCATCATTTTTTAGATTTATTACAAAGCAATAACGCGCCAGCTAAATACAACGAATAAAGACATTAAGCTTATATCCATAGTTTGCTTGAATACCATTTCTAAGATACCATCATGCTGTGTAGTATATAAAAGCAGAATGGTCCAATACAGTATTAGAGCTCTAATAAGCGGTCTGGTGGAATAAATTGCTGAAACCGCTTGGAGGGTTCACCACTAATGAGAGAAGACCTTCCAATATTTTTTTAATCGCAGTAAGGACAGTAGAAGTTTGATTTATTTGTGAAAAGAAACATTCACGTCTTAATGTCTACATTCCTTCTATTTTTTAGTTTTGTTTCATAATTGAGAGTTATACAAATATTTACGACAATAATATGACAATAATATTAGAAGGAAGAACGAACTAGTTGTTTGTGAACTTAACGATTTGATTTCCGATAAAAAAAATCATATTTAAAGTTCAATTCATTTTGTAAATACATTCTAAACTTTCTACAAAATCTGGATCTCTAATGTTTTCATGAGTTGAATAATGTAAATAACTTATGTAAATAACTTTTCTCCTTGTTTGGCGCAAGTATCCCTTGCGGGATATAGCGCTTTGGAAATAAAATAATTGGTAATTGACGAATAAAAAGCTATTATTATGAATCATTTGTATCAATCCATTTATAATACTAATTATACAATTCGTTCTATATAAAAGGTTGTCCTAAAAGTTCGCGTAAACATATTATGATATATATTTTTCAAGTGTTTACGAACTTTTGGAACAACCTTGTAATTCTGAAACTAGGCCCACCTACTGATTGGCCACCCTTGATATAGGACATCAGAGATTAAATCATTCTTCTATAAGAATTCTGTTATAATTTTACCAAGGTTATCAAAGTTGTCCCAAAAGTTCGTAAAAACATTTGCAAAATATAAATCATATATTTTTTTTTATTAAAAAGGCATATATTGGATCAAAATATAATTTATTTTACCAATATTTCAGTTAGCTGAACGCCAACCTTTATCAAGGTGTTATAACATATTTAATGTGTGTCAACAGCAAACTCAGCGCCACGTATGTTTACAAACCTTTAGGATAACCTTATACAAGCATACTTGTATTTATCCAAAGGGCATTCCTATACAGTTCCATTTAAATTTTATCGTCACTTAATTTGTGACATTACACGGAAAATTCCAGAAATACTTACATATAAAAGGTCTATCAGAAACACCAAATTGTTCCTGCAGAGAAACTGAACAAACTTATCTTCACCGTATCTACGACTGTCCGAACTTTACAGAAGTGAGACATCGATTGTTCCCTGATCTAAATGATTTAACTCTCTTACATCAGCCACTTTGTGTCTATATAAATTTTATTAACTCTGTCGATTTATACATGTAAATTTGTAAATATTCAATTCTAAGTTCTAATTTTGTAAAAACCTCTCTTAATTCAAATTAGTTTACCTGTCAAAGGAAAGTACCTTCCCAATAGTTATTGTGTGGAGACGCTTAAAGTGTTCTCTGTGTTTGTGTCTGGTGATCTCCTCGCATGTGTCCGTTCCTACCAACGCTGTAATAAAAGATAAGTACTGGCTTTGTTATAACTTATCGTGAGTTTTCATTTACATCTTCTTTTCAGGTTGTTTTGTTGTACTCTTGAGTGTACGCTTTTCTGTGTGTTTATTTCCACTTTAGGCTCTAATACTTATCACTTTGTGTGTAAACCCGTAAAACATAATGTCAATTTATATTGAAAAAATAAGCAGTTTTAAATTATATCAGTATTTAGTGGGAAGAATGTTGATTTCGTTTGTTAAGTAAACCGATCTCTCATGCCTTCTAATTGGACGAATGTGGCCATGTTTGTATATAAGAGGGGGCTAAGAGAATTCAAGGAGGCTAGTGTGGATTATTGTGTGGAGACGTTTAAAGTGTTCTCTGCGTGATTTATCCGTGTCTGGTGATCTCCTCGCATACCTGGGTGACCACGGTCCGATCCCTTCCAACGCTACAATAAAAGATAAGTACTGTTTTGTTTTTTATAAAGTAAACCGTGAATTTTTATTTAACTCCCTTTTATTGTTGTATTCCTGAGTGCATGGATTTCTGTGTTGTTAAGTTACTTTTACTTTAGGCTCTAGTAAATTGTACATTGTGTGTTAAACCCGTAAAAAGTATCTTTTGTCAATAACTTTGGTCTGGCGTCTGCCAAGACGCGCATCTATAGGTACTTCCTCGGCGTGGAACTGAGGAGTGTACAAGAAGACCTTGTCTGGAGGAGGACTCTCTCAAGGTGGGGAAACCTTCCTTGCGGAAGACATTTGTACACAACTATATATATATTCCCCTACACTATATATTCCCTTTTACTCTCCTTTGTAAAATTTGATTAAAAGAATCAATAAAATTGTTTAAATTGTCTAATTGTCTCGATAACTTTGGTCACTTTGGCTGACTCTATGGTCAATCAGGGAACTCAAATAATGACAGTGTCCATAGCTACTACCAGCAACTACCGAAATGACTCAAGCATGACAGGCAGGAAGGCTATTATAGAAAAAAATAATAAAAAAAACGAAGGCTTGTGTTAGGATTGTATCCCGAGGGGCGGAGCCTACTCCCACCTCCTGTCACCCTATTGGTCAAACGGAGGCTACGCTCGGCTAGCTCCACGTCGTAATTCAATTTGGACCCACAGTGGGACATAACGAGGACCTTGTTACCTTGTGTGGCGAGCGCATAGAGATAATAGCTTTTCCAACTTTATTGTTGTTACTTTTTTTTACATTATTTTTGTAAATTTAATATTATTACGTGATTTTTTGATGTTGATATCAATTTATTACTCCCCCTTTTTTTCCATTTTAATGCATTTAAAGGCAATTATAACCAGCTGTTTTTGATTTTTTTTCGTATGCCATGTTTTAGTTATTATGTGATGGTGATTTATATTACATTTGACTTTTGACTATTAGGATAATTTTCATTGTTAGGGTTTGAAAAGATTTAGACAATGTATTATAACGGTGCATTTTATATTGATTTCTTTCTCTTTGGCGTTTGATTTTTGATTAGTGTTTACATTCTATTGAAGTTTACACATTGTTTATCTTTGTTAAACTTTAAAATTACGATGTATCAGCGCGCCATCTGTTATGAAAATTTGAAACTATTTTAGCCACGTATGATTCTTTTTGAAATTAAACAATTTCTACTGCCCTTACTGCAATGGAAAAATTAATGGGAGAGCCTTGCTTATCAGTGGTAAACCCTCCCAGCGGTTTCGCCAGTTTAATCTACAATACCGCTGTTATATTGCATTTTCGATCTTTCATTTAGAGTGATACTGTTGCTAGACTCTTGAAATGGGTATTTTAGATGAACTATGGACATAAGCTTTATAATTTCAATTGTATCATTACAAGGATTATTTTCTATATATATACGAATCTGACCAAGACTACAAATATATAGACAATATAAAAATATTTAATAGGTTAATCCCTTAATAGAATGTTCAAATCAATAAGCTTGAGGGATGAGTATCTTCTTGCAAACAAATTTATTATTACAAGATTTCGGGCTCGACGGCCCTTCGACAGTTAAAACTACGCTACTGACGCGTCGAAGGGCCGTCGAGCCCGAAAGCTTGTAATAATAAATTTGTTTGCAAGAAGATACTCATCCCTCAAGCTTATTGATTTGAACAATATGAAAATATATTATTTTATTGTAAATACAACTCTCTCTACCCGTAGTTGGACGTCTTACCTGAAAGCTTGAACGATCATCCTCTTATAAAAGAATCTCTTGACTTAAACGAAATGACAAAATTTACTTTTACGGGTTATCACACAAAAAGCAAAATTTTATGGCCTAAAGTAAATGTAACTTAATACACAGAAAAGCGTACACTCAAGAGTACAACACCAACAACAAGAAGGAAGTCAATAAAACTCGGGTTTGTAAAATAAAAACAAAACAATACTTATCTTCATTGTAGCGTTGGTAGGGATCGGACTCGGGTGACACAGGGATGAGATCCCCAGACACGGAAAAATCACGTAGAAAAACACTTTAAGCGTCTCCACACCAATTCTCCACGCTCTGGGACCCCCTCGCATTCCTTTAGTCCCCTCTTATATACAGACATGGCCACATTCGTTCAATGAGAAGGCGAGAGAGATTGGTTCACTAACAAACGAAGACAACATTCATCCCACTAAAAACTGATCAGAAAAAAATGAAAATGTTTGTCAATATAATTTGACAGAAGAACTTGACTCATCTGAAATAATACAGTTAATACATAAAAGGAATTCTCTTGTCTGAAAAACTCTGAGATTTCTTAATAAATTTCGATTAACAGGTTATCTATTGATAGGTATTGATCTAGAGGTGTGCCAAAAACTTTGAAGATTTTTGAACTCTTTTGAAAAATGTCCAGGAACTTGAGATAAATGGTCTTAACGATGCTCTGACCATCCTGGTGTCTGCCAAGACATTTCTCTATAAGCATTATATAAACATTGAACTGAGAGATCCTGTCCTTGTCTGGAGGAGGGCTCTCTCAAGATGGAGGAGCCTTCCTTCCTGAGAACAATTTTATTTTCAAATGTCGTTCTACAATCACAAGTCTCATTATATTGTATTATAAATTACTTTATGTATTATTTACGAACGGAAAAATATGTCCAGGGTAGCCTAGTGAACATGGCATCTGCCTGGTAAGCGGAACACTGAGTTCGATTCCCATCCCTGGACACTTTATTTTTCCGTTTATCATTACTCTTCACAATTCATCCTTTTATACTTCATCCCTAAGGTTAGAAATAATCGTTATTTCTCCTTGAAATGAATTTTGATTTTTCGTTCAAAAGAAACACATGCGGAATAATTTTCAAATGTCGTTCTACAATCAAAAGCCGCATTATATTGTATTATAAATTAGTTTTATATATTTAATCACCAAATTGTAATTAATCACATTTATCTTTGTTTAATTTATCTTTTAATTTTGTAACAATTGATTAAGAGTGTCAATATAATATATTGAATTGTCAATTGTCAAATGGCTTTAAATTGGAAAAATATAAATTATAATCCTAATTTCTCTGAAGAGGTAATTTCTCAGACGTTTTTTGTAAAGATTCTAATCTCCCCATCCCACGCATATATACACACACATATATATTTGAAAAAATGGTACAAATGTGATATTGTACTGGGATAAGGTGCATAATTATGAAAAAGGGCATCTCCTTATCGTGAAACTGAAAGTTGCTGATGACTTGCGCCATCTATCGGAATAAATATCAACTATTCTCGTTGATTTTTAATTATTCCAGAATTGGCCAAATACCCATTCTTGATTAATCAAGAAAATCTAAGCACGGACGCCTGAATGACCAATTCTTTTTTTTTTTTTTTTGGTCGTTGAGGTACAGCTTGCACCACGCTGATGAGGGCCAGCAGCCCGAAACGCGTCCGTGGTTAGCTTTTCTTGATTAATCAATAATGGGTATTTGACCAATTCTGGAATAATTAAAAATAAACGAGAATAGTTGATATTTATTCCGATAGATGGCGCAAGCCATCAGCAACTTTCAGTTGCACGATAAGGAGATGCCTTTTTCTAAATTTATGCACCTTATCCCAGTATACAATATCACATTTGTACTATTTTTTCACATATCTATATTAATAAAATGCAAATTTCATAAGTGGTGTTCACTAAAAACTTTCGTTACAATGCATCAATTTCGACCAAATTTTCAACATTTATGTTAAACGAGATGGAGCAGGTTTTGCTTAACATCAAAATATTTTTCCCAACTTTAACATGCGTAACTTCGCTCTTATCGATTAAATACAAAAAAAATCAACAGAGTTAATTTTATTTATATATAAATACAAAATTAAATTTCAACAGAGTTAATTTTTTTACATACTAGCTAATAATCTCAATCTAAAAATATAATATAAAAAGCCAACAATGAAGAGTGAATGTAAGATAAAAAGCCAACAATGTAGAGTAAATGTAATATAAAAAGCCAACAATGAAGAATGAATGTAAGATAAAAAGCCAACAATGAAGAGTGAATGTAATATAAAAAGCCAACAATGAAGAATGAATGTAAGATAAAAAGCCAACAATGAAGAGTAAATGTAATATAAAAAGCCAACAATGAAGAATGAATGTAAGATAAAAAGCCAACAAAGAAGAGTAAATCTACTTATATAATGCCTTATTCTGTCTGTGTGAAGTTCACTGTGTGAAGTTCACAGATAGATTTTGGTCAGAATATAATATAAAAAGCCAACAATGAAGAATGAATGTAAGATAAAAAGCCAACAATGAAGAGTAAATATGATATAAAAAGCCAAGAATGAAGAATGAATGTAAGATAAAAAGCCAACAATAAAGAGTAAATGTAATATAAAAAGCCAACAATGAAGAATGAATGTAAGATAAAAAGCCAACAATGAAGAGTAAATATGATATAAAAAGCCAAGAATGAAGAATGAATGTAAGATAAAAAGCCAACAATAAAGAGTAAATGTAATATAAAAAGCCAACAATGAAGAATAAATGTAAGATAAAAAGCCAACAATGAAGAGTAAATATAATATAAAAAGCCAACAATGAAGAATAAATGTAAGAAAAAAAGCCAACAATGAAGAGTAAATATAATATAAAAAGCCAACAATGAAGAATGAATGTAAGATAAAAAGCCAACAATGAAGAGTAAATATGATATAAAAAGCCAACAATGAAGAATGAATGTAAGATAAAAAGCCAACAATGAAGAGTAAATGTAATATAAAAAGCCAACAATGAAGAATAAATGTAAGATAAAAAGCCAACAATGAAGAGTAAATATAATATAAAAAGCCAACAATGAAGAGTGAATGTAAGATAAAAAGCCAACAATGAAGAGTAAATGTAATATAAAAAGCCAACAATGAAGAATGAATGTAAGATAAAATGCCAACAATGAAGAGTGAATGTAATATAAAAAGCCAACAATGAAGAATGAATGTAAGATAAAAAGCCAACAATGAAGAGTGAATGTAAGATAAAAATCCAACAATGAATAGTAAATGTAATATAAAAAGCCAACAATGAAGAATGAATGTAAGATAAAAAGCCAACAATGAAGAGTAAATCTATATATATAAAATTGAATGTCTGTCTGTCTGTACTCTATAGATTCAAAACCCATACATCCAATCGCCGTGAAATTTTGGGATATTATTAGGTATATCACCGGGAAGGTTTTGAAAAATAATTTCATGAATATCTTGAATATCCTTAGAGTTATTTGCAGATTTGTAGATTTAACTCGCAAGCAGCGCCCCCATTGTGACGATGATAACAAGTTTTCTTATCACTAAGTTTGTTATCTTAAATATTATTTATCAAAAGTAAGATTATCTCAGGATGACACGGCAATTTATTTGAGACAAGAATAATGATACAATTCCAAGGCGAAGATACTATTCCTTTAACTTCCAATTACCGAGGGAACCAATTAATATTGAATTTATTCAACTTATCGAGTATTTTTCAAGGGACCAGGAAAAAATGTTCACTAGATAAAACTATGATTTTCTAATGTAGAAAATTAGGAAAGACAAAATTCAGGATGACACGGCACACAGGGACCGGGAAAAAATGTTCACTTTATCGAGAGATTCAAATTTACGAGTTTCAAATTATCAAAATATATCTTTTTTTTTAAATAAGTTTTTAGAGAATTGTTTTAACAAATGTTCGCTAGACAAACCTTTACTCGGGTAAAACCCCGGGCGAAGCCGAGTACGTTTTATAAGTTTATAGAGAATTGTTTTAACAAATGTTCGTTAGACAAACATTCACTCGGGTAAAACCCGGGCGAAGCCGGGCACATCCGCTAGTATATTTATATTAGATAATAAAAAGGCATATATTGGATCTAAAAAAAGATTTTTTGCCAATATTTCGGTTGGCTGAACGCCAACCTTTATCGAGGCATTACATTTTTGTATAAACAAACTCAGCGCCACATAGTGTTATATTATCAAAGTTGAAATAATTGTAAAAATACAAAGTAGGTGGGGGAAATTTGTGCATGAAAATTTATTATAAAAGTTACAATCAGAATAAGTTAAATTTATTAAAATATTAAAGGAGAAAAAATAATGAGGTCTATCCTATATTTTAAAATATTCGTATTAAGTACATAAATCAATATAATTTATATGAAAAATTAATAAAAGAATAAAAATAAAAAGGTCAGGTGTTAATATAAAAAATAATGAAGACATATCCTGACCAAAAAACCATTTCTTGGTTTCTTAACAAGCCTCTAGGTCCAAAAATATTTTTGGTTGCAGTGGTACAACCTGATTCACGCTGACGAGCGCCAGCAGCGCGAACGTAGATGGCTTTTCTTGATTAATCAAGAAAATGGGTTAGCCAAATATCAAGGAACAGGTTAAATCAATGTTTAGTTGATTTCTGTTCTACTAGATGGCGCTCTACCATCTAAAAAGCACATGTGCTCCTGGTCAGGGTATGCCTTCATTATATTTATATATATGTATCTCTACAGGTATCTCATTGTGCAGCGAAACGATGCACTGTACATCACCCTAGTGAAACACTTTGCTAGCGATAAAGAATGATCCACAACACCTGTTTTGGAATTTTTAGACAAAAAGACAACCTATATACTGTCGCGGAGATAAATAAAGCAAGGGCAAATTTGGGGATAATTAATTTATTATAAAGGGTATTTACCTTTTAGTTCTCCAATAAAATTATTTACAAGAGGTATTTATAGGGAGAGAGAGAAATATGATAAAAAAAAAACAACATATCCCCAGGTAAAGATAATAATAATGAGCGGCGTCAGAAACTGAGGCGTCCCGTTTCCTTATTTGCAGATAAGATTCCGAGAACCCCTCACACCTGTGGTCATCCCCGGGGTCCAGGGATGATTGACAGGTGTCCCATTTGGATGGAGCTTCTTGACAATACCATAGTTTTGGGCTATGACCCTCATCAGTACAGGGGAGACTTCGATTTCATGGCATCCTACGAGGGATGTTATAAAATCGGTCAAATTTACCAAACAGGTGTCTAAGCTGGTAAAGTGGCAAGGGCCGATTTTCAGGCAAAGAATACAATATATAGTTGTGGGGGGATGATATTCATGTACTTCATGAGGCATCTCTTTCCTTAATTATGCAAAAGAACGATGCACTTTTCATCACACTAATAAAAACTTTACTATTGATAATAAATAATGAGCTGTAATAACAGTTATGCTATGTGTTATTTATATTAATACTCTTAAAAACACCTTCTGGATATTTAGCAACCCACAACTCCGCCTTTACCGGTCCCAAGCCCGGATGAAAAAGGAGGAGGTGGAGCAGTTACAAGCTCACTAAAAAACCTGGGTTCAGCTGGGCCGGCTGATAGTACCCTGTAAGGGCTCCTAATCCAGGGATACAGGATGAGCAGCGTTTGTACTCCATGTTAGGAGTGACTGCACATGGCGTCTGTTCCTCATGTCAGAGGCGGCTATTTCTTTTGGAGCTAAGTCGGCCTGCTACTGAGTAGTGCTCCCAGTTTTGATGACAAAGACAGACGCATTCTACTTCACCCAGTGTCGAGATAAGAAAGAAGAAGAAGAAGAGCAACCCACTGAAGACGCTGAGAACTATTTCAGAAAAGAAAAATATAGCAATAGAACTCTATAATTTCTACAGATCAATTGTAAATAGATTCATACGTAAAAGAGGTAGTGAGGAAAGTTTTAGAACAGATGTGTAAATAAATCCCTTTTTAAACAAAGGCTCACGTGCACATGGGGAAAGGGAGAAACAATTACTGTATTGTTTTGTTGTTGTATGGCGAATCCATACAGGGCAATGGGCCCTAATAAAATCCTTTTTTGTTGTTGTTTTTATATTAATATATGATTGATATAAAATTAATCTATGTTGTTGTTGTTGTTGTTGTCGTGTCCAAAGAAGAGTCTCAGATGTCTCCATGCATCTCCATCACAGCAGCAGCAATATCCAAAAATAATCTATATCAAGTTTATATTCAGGAATCCTATTCATTTAAGCTTTTTTTTTATTATTTGTATTATAGGGATCTGATGTTTTGATCTCTTTATTCTGTAATGGTGTCAAATTACATTGACAAATATTTCTACTTTTATCTTATCTCGGTATTCAGTGGGAAGATTGTTGCTTTTTTTTTAATTGTTAGTGAACCAATCTCTCGCCATCTCATTGGACGAATGTGGCCATGTTTGTATATATAAGGGGGCTATGGTATTGAGAGGAGGCCAGTGTGGAGACACTCAAAGTGTTCTCCGCGTGCTTTATCCGTGTCTGGTGATCTCCTCTCATACCTGTGTGACCCCGGTCTGATCCCTACCAACGCTACAATAAAAGTACTGTTTTGTTTTCCTATAGCAAATCGTGAGTTTTTTTATTTTACTCCTTTTTATTGTTGTTTTTGCACTCTTGAGTGTACTCTTTTCTGTGTGTTAATTACTATTACTTTAGATCCTAGTAATTTGCAACTTTGTATGTTATCCGGTATATAGTAACTTTTGTCATATTCTGTAATGATAAATTTTAGTAACGCGAGAAAAGTTGGATTTTTTTTAATTGACACATTTTCAGGTTGAATTATTCTTTAAATACTCCATCGCATTGTCTATTGCTTTAGTAAACATATAAATTACATTTTTGGCAATATGTTTCATATATATCATCAAATAATATCTCTACAGACCTTACTGCAATTATAAAAGTTATTGAATGAGAGGGCTTGGTTCATCAGTAGTGAACCCTCTCAGCGGTTTCGGCAAATCAATCTCCAGACCGCTCTACTATTGTATTGGATTGGTTTTCTTATATACCCTGTATTTATTATGGAAAACAGCTTAGGGGTGTTAAGGGAACCTATGGACATATTCTTATAGACATTTATAAACATATAAATATATCAAAAAATAATTTTTAAAATCATAATTGTTACTGTCTGAAAATATATTCCTGAATGTCTACTTTGAAAAACCTTTAAATTCATCAGTGTAAACTTAATATTTTTCACCATATCAAATTAATTCTTAGAAAACACCAGAATTCGTATTACTAGAAATGTAAAAATATTAGAGATTCATTAAAATTTTATAATTATTCTTGTGATTTATGAAAGTTACAAAAGTAATATATTATATAAAAAAAAACCTATTAAATATTTTTCAAAATATAAAAAAAAGGTAATAACAGAACGACCCACTGGGTTATCAATATTTCCGTTCATAGAACAAGGAAGTCAATAAAAATCCCCACGTAATATCCTCCATCCAAGATGGCTGCTGAATGAGTTTCTTCATGCATGGCTGGTTCGTCGTCTGATTGGATTCTTACCCCCATCCCCCTCCTCCACACTGTGTAACACGCTGCCTTTTTTTATGACAGGAGAAAAAAACTTTAAATCATTATTTATACCAACGTACAGTTATCTATGCAGGCCAACCTCTATCTTAAGAAACACCCTTTCTCTTTGCAAAATCGAATATTATATTGTAGCAAAGTATTTTTTAATATACGAACAGATTGTTGATTTTTATCTTTTGATATAATCAATAAAGATTCAAGGGTTTGGTTTCTCATCTTTTATTTCTCGAGATTTCAGAATAACATGCTCTTCAACACGGAGATTCAGAAGTACAACTTCTATCCAATTATAACACCCCGAAAAAATATAAATACATATAAATATATGAAAAAAAGGCATCTCCTTATCGTGCAACTGAAACCCTTTTTTCATAATTTTGCACCTTATCCCAGTACAATATCACATTTGTACTATTTTTTTTCACATTGTGTCGCGGTCTCAAGCAATTCTGGCCTTAACTACCCTTTTGATGATTTTTTCAGGATGCCTGAATGACCTGTTTTTTGGTCGTTGAGGTACAGCTTGCACCACGCTGATGAGGGCCAACAGCCCGAAACGTGTCCGTGGTTAGCTTTTCTTGATTAATCAAGAATGGGCATTTGGCCATTTCTGGAATAATTAAAAATCAACGAGAATAGTTGATATATATTCCGATAGATGGCGCAAGCCATCAGCAACTTTCAGTTACACGATAAGGAGATGCCTTTTTTCATAATTTTGCACCTTATCCCAGTACAATGTTACATTTGTACTATTTTTTCACATATAAATATATATTCTGTTTCTAATAGGAGCTATAGACGATCCAGGGTGTGGAGAGAGAAGGCAGGATTCCAGTCACCTGCTTATTGAATGTCCAATCTTCCAGAACTACAGAAATCGTAAAGACATTGAATACAAGGATCTTTTTATGTTTATAAAACAGTAAGGACTCATATTTAAAATTTAGGAAATTCTGTAAATATATCTATGATTTTCTCTCTTGGTTGAAAAAAACATAATTGCTAATTATGTATATATTTGTATTTGTTTCATTGCTTTTTTTTTTTTTTTTTGGTTTCAAATGTTTCTGTGAAATAGTTCTCTGATTTTGGTGTTGTTGCTTGATACAAGTATTCTTTGGTGGATATCGCGTCTGATGTGATTATAAATGAATATAGATATATATAAATTCGACGTGTTATAATTGGCTAGACGTTTTACTTATGGATTTCCGTGTTGAAGTGTCAAATTATATTGACAAACATTTTAAGTTTTTTTTTCTGATCAGTTTTTAGTGGGAAGAATGTTGTCCTCGTTTGTTAGTGAACCAATCTCTCACGTCTTCTCATTGGACGAATGTGGCCATGTCTGTATATAAGAGGGGACTAAGGGAATGCGAGGGGCCCAGAGCGTGGAGAATTGGTGTGGAGACACTTAAAGTGTTTTTCTACGAGGTTTTTCCCTGTCTGGCTGTTCTCTTGGCATCCCTGTGTCACCTGAGTCCGATCCCTGCCAACGCTACAATAAAGATAAGTACTGTTTTATTTTATTTAACAAATCGTGAGTTGTTTTTATCTCCTTTTTGTTGTTAGTGTTGTACTCTTGAGTGTACCTTTTTCTGTGGTTAAGTTACTTTTAATTTAGGCCCTAGCCTTTTTAATTATTTGTTTGTTAACCCGCAAAAGTAGTAACTTTTGTCAGAAGGGCATGTTGGCCCGAAATCTTGAGAAATGAAGAAATGAGAAAATAAACCCTTGAATCTTTATTGATTGTGTCAATATGTAAACTCAGGGAAGAATTTTTATTTTGATATTTTTATATTTTATTATTCTTCGTAAACTTTCCTTATTGTTTCTCTTGTGTTCTATTTCCTACGCTCCAGGAACGTGTATATGTATCATCCCTATTATTTTTTTTTCCAAATCCATATTCTTATTTTCCATAGGATTATTCAAATAATAATCTGTATATATTTACCATGTGTATATAATCTCTCTCCATTTTTACCCCTTTGTATATTTCCCAATTTCATGGGTTTCTCCGTCTTGTAACCCCAAGGAGAATCCTCTGTAAGACCTGTTTTGTGTGTGCGTATTATCCCTAGTACATGTGGTACAGGCCATGATATTAATGGTGGGTAGAAGTTGGCGATTGATTTTACTGTAAATGTACCATATGCCTACACATATGAAAAGCAGTTCGACTTTTGCACTTACAAATGAGCCATAGCCCTGTTTGATTACTTGCATTCGCTGGTGGGGTTGGGCTTTTTACAAGAATATTTGGCCATTGGAGCATTTTTTTTTAATTAGGAAAAAAGTGCCCAATGCGGGATTCAATCCCGGGTCGTAGCGGTGGAAAATCAACGATTTGAACCATCCTTCCACCGACCCCCACTTTATGATATATTAACATTAATACTGTATCGTTTGTTTTGTTGCATATTTACTGTTTAAGTAGTCAAAATTGTCAAATTCTGTGGAATAACAAAAATATCAATGATTAGCTAATATTTATTCCAACAGAATGCACAAGCCATCAGCAACTTTTAGTTTCACATCAGGAGATGTCTTCTTAATTCTTTCAAAATAACAGGAGCTAGAGTAGTCTTGTATATTGAAGAAACACTGGACAATCAGGAGCATTTTGTTATAGTACAAGAGCCTCCAAAATATTAGTCTTCCACCTCCGCCTTGCCCGGTCCCAAGCCCGGATGAAAAAGGAGGAGGGGGAGCAGTAACAAGCTCACTAAAAAACCTGGGATCAGCTGGCCCGGCTGATAGTACCCTGTAAGAGCTCCTAATCCAGGAATACAGGATGAGCAGCGTTTGTACTCCATGTTAGGAGCGGCTGCACATGGCGTCTGTTCCTCATGTCAGAGGCGGCCATTTCTTTTGGAGCTAAGTCGGCTTGCCACTGAGTAGTGCTCCCAGTCTTAATGACAAAGGCAAGGTGCATTATACTTCACCCAGTCATGATCTCAAGCTCTACAAGCTTGATACCCTAATATGATTGAGTGAAGATAAGAAAGAAGAAGAGTCTTCCACAAGAACATCGTTAGACCCATTCTCATCAAGCGGTGGTCTTTTATTAGAGACTGTCATGTCAGACAGGAGACTTTCAACAGAAACAGAATCTCTGATGAGAGACTGCCTATAATAAAGACCATGTTGTTGTAGTAGTGTAGATCATGGGTCGGTAAACTGTAGCTCGCGAGCCAATGGGACTCTTTGGATGTGAAGCTGCGATTATTTATATAGTTCCATATACAAATATTATTTATGTGAGTACTATTTATTATTAGCAAGAAAAAAATGTGTGGCTCTTTAAAAACTTTGAAAATTTATAAATTGAAATGTTTGACTCTTCCAACTCAAAAGTTTATCGACCCCTGGTGTAGATAAATCATACTAGTTAATGCGCTATCTAATATATAATGGGAATAGTTATTATCATAGAGTACAAACGGAGTCTATAATTATACCTGTGATGTATATGGTAATGGTATATAGATAGCTCCGGTTTGTTCCCCGGGGCTTGGATAGACCTCAGCTCTCTGCCATTGTTTCAGGTGTAGACTCTATATATCAATACATCCATTCGTCATTTCCCGAAGAGAGTGTTGGTGGAGGAGAGGTAGAAAACATCGATTTTCGACAGCTACGACCTGGAAACGAATACCGCATTGAGAACAATTTTTACCTGAAGAAAAGATTTCTCCAAAGACCCTCGATTCTTCAAACGTTTAACTTCACCAGTCCAAGTAATCAAAATTGGCACACTTGTAATTGAAAAGGTTTTCTTTCTACATGTGTAGACATGTGATGTACTTTCAGTAAAAGAAGTCGCTAATTACCCACCATGATTATTATAGTTTGTACCACGTGTTTACTAGGGATAATGATAATATAAATGATTTCTCTATATCTCGAGGCCTCTCTAGACCAGCTCCCTTTACAAATCGGACAATCCTGACAGCGACGGCATCGTTAGAGATACCAATGTATACACACTAGACCTGATCCTATTACAACTAAAACAATCTTGACGCTTGTAGCAAAGGTAGAGATAACAACGTATAAACACTAGACCAGCTCCTATTACAATTCAGGCAATCTTGATTAAGATACCAATCAAAAACTTAATATGTGCACTGTGTGACAAGGAAATTACTGAAGAACTCCCCCATTACCTGCTTAATTGTACAGCCCTTGATGCAGAGAGGAAGGCCTTATATCAACAAATTAAATATACCAAAACTTCACACTACGTATTAGTTTGAAAAATATCAGCAAACAAATCTAATGCAATAGCTTATTATATTTTTTTTAGATCATCATTATGTAAGGTCCAGTCAACAAGTGAATGACTTTGAGACGAAGAGTAAAACCAGTTCAATTTCTATGTAAATAACACAAGATAATTATTACCTTACCAATTTGGGAGAATCTGTATGGGGCAAGTCCCTAATAAAGGCTTTTGTGTGAGTGTGATTAAGATACCAATGTACAAACACTATACTCTGACCATCCTGTAGAAGTAGAAGTTAAGATACCAGTCTTATACAGATTCTCCTCTCTCATTGCCGACTTACAACGATATCCTCACAATGATCTATCACCATCATGTAGTATGTCCTCTATATATCTTACAGACAAACAACAAAGCCTTTATTAAGACACCAGTCTTATACAGATTCTCCTCTCTCATTGCCGACTTACAACGATATCCTCACGATGATCTATCACCAACATGTAGTGGAGGAGAAAACGATAAATCCAAGTTCTTTTTCCTACTTACTGCTTTGTAAAAGTTATATAGAGACAGAGAGAGAACTTTCGACTTTATATGGCGCTGGTTAAAATAGTTTTCACTGAGATAAGTTGGTTGTCGTTTACTTTTGAGAAGAACTTCTCTCTTTTTTTCGCTAATATACTGACACTAAAAATATAATAACAAATTTCAATTTATATCTTTCTTTGCAGAGAGATGGCATATACACATTACCAATGCAAAGATTATTTCTTTCTTATTCGACTGTCTTTCAACCTCTGAATAGATAAAGAAGACCATTTATCAAGACATTTTCTTTTACATAGATTCATCGTGGATTCCAAAACAGAAAGGAAAAATAAACAATGATAGAAAAAATCGATAATTGGAAATCATCTAATATATATTCTTCGTCGAGGCGCATTGCAAACACATTGCAGTTTTCTAGTCTTTTTTTTTTAATTTTTATTGATAATCTCAGATTTTCTGCTGAACTTAGTCGTTTTAGAACAAAAACTAATTAAATACAATATTGTCTTACAGTTGTTCTTATAGAAGCATAAGGCGCCTCTCCCGTCAAAATAAAAGTCAAAACCTGACGCCATCTATTGACTGTCGCCGCAACTAGTGGCCTCGGGTCGGTGACAAAGCCACCAGCTTTGGCAAACTGAGAAGCATCCACCTAGAGACCATGGTTTCGGGCTAATGGCCCTCGTCAGTCTAAGACGGACTTTATTCCATGAGATCCACACGGGATCTAATGGAATCTTCATCATCTGCCAAAGAGGTGTTTTGCTGGCAAGTTGGCTGGGCCAAATCTATGGTTCGAATATAAATGGAAAATTTTACGGGAGGAAATTGATCCATAGAAGCATAAGGCGTTGTTCTTATCTATAAGGCATCAATTATTTGATGATGTTGTTGTTATGTCCAATGAAGAGCCTCAGATGTGCCCCATGCGTCTTTATCACAGGCAGTCGCAATGTCCATCATACTTCTCTTCATCCTAATAATAGCTATTGTCTCAAAGGAAGGCTTTGCCATGTATCTGTTTCAAAATTTTAATTCGACATAATAAAAAAAGAACAAACCATACACTCTTTTTTTCCCAAAGTGCCCTACTTTTTTACTTTAATTGATTTTTAATTGTTTAATTTTAGACAATTAGATTTTTTTCTTTTTGATCAACAATGATATAATCACAAGAGACCCTCTTTATTAATGCATTAGGTTAGATTTTTGTTACTAAATTGTTTAATGTTTTTTGTTGATGCATAAATCTGTTAACTTGACCATATTAGAGGATTTAAATCTTTTTTGATGCATCTTTTGATTTTTCAAATGGATATTTTAATATTGTATATTATCAAGCTTTTATCTTGATTCTTCTACTGTCCTGAAAGCTTATGTTCATAGTTTTCTTGAACATCATTTATAAGATAATAGGCAAAATTTGGATTATAGATTATAAACACAATAGTGTGTACTATTTATTTATTTGGATTTGGTCTTATTACCTTGTTACCATTTTTAAGATTTCATCCTTCAGTGAAGAATCATCCAATACAGTATTAGAGCTCTAAGAAGAGGTCTAATAGATTAAATTGGCAAAACCGCTGGGAGGGTTCACCATTGATTAGTCAAGCCCTCCTGTTATTTTTCATCGCAGTAAGGATAGTAGAAGTTTTTTTCCTGCTTCAATGCTTTCATTTCTTATATCTTTGATTAATTACATTATTTTATATTGAGAAGCTTTGTTGAAATTTGTTATAATGATTTTGAATAGAGTTTTAGAAGTTTCGGATTGCATAGAGTGACTAATTCGGTTGAATGTTTATGTAATAGATAGGATCGGTTAGATGTCTGAGCCAGTGTGGATAGCTACCGGATAGACATACCGCTGATCCTCTAGCTAGATGGAAACATATAGGACGAAATTCATGGACAAAACTTAAGGAAGTTGTACCTTTTAACATGTATATCGGGATTCAGACATCAAAATATAAAACTTCCTTAAGTTTTATTCATGAGTGTATATTAATAGCACATATCCAGATTTTATTGTTAAATTCTATCAAATCCGAATATGAAAGAATATTTTATAAGAAAACTTTGTGAATGTGTTCGAGGTTTTTTCAAATCAACTGGAAATCCCTGTGGTCTAGTACATTCAACCTTGAAACATCTCTGCCATGGAGGATTGAAGGATGAATGCCTATGGTACTTCCTATGGTCTCCTTTATTCAAAGTTAGAATATAGTTACTGAAATAATACACTGATAATACATGTACATACGCTATGTTAAAGGAAGTGAAAACTTTGTAGCTGACACCCTTTCAAGAATTGAAATTGAAACTTTATATCACACGAATGTTAACCTAGATCTTAATGCATTCCCCGAAGTTCAAGAAAAGGACAAAGAACTAAAAACTCATATTAATAATTCAAATTCTTCACAAACAATCAAATTAACAAAAGAACAAGTTCCCTTTTGCAATAAATTGATATACTGCGATGTTTCTACGGAGAATCCCAGACCTTTCATGCCTGAAAATTTCCGACGCCAAATTTAGCTAATGCAACACTGATACTTCTTTATTTGCGACTTTGCAAGTTTCCAGAGATCCTTCTTATCAATCCAATTTGGCGGTTGGTAGAGAGGAGTGGTACAAACAGCCGACTTTAGACAACCAGAATTCGGAATCAAATCTTACATTGGGCACTTTTTTAAAAGAAAATTTCACTTCAATGATCATTTAATCTTGAAATGGTCTAACACCATTATCACCTTTGCCGGTCCCAATCCCGGATGAGAAAGGAAGAGAAAGAGCAGTAACAAGCTCACTAAACACCTGGACTCAGCTGTCTTGACTGATAGTACCCTGTAAGGGCTCCAGAGATACAGGATGAGTCTGTACTCCATGTTAGAAGCGGCTGCACATATCATCTGTTTCTCATGTCAGAGGCGGCCATTTCATATTGGAGCTAAGTCGGCCTGCCACTGAGTAGTGTTCCCAGTCTTAATGACAAAGGCAGATGTATTCTACTTCACCCAGTCATGATGGTTGTCAAATCTCCCCGCTATGCTACATTGGCTGTTGCACACTACCTAATAGTGAGTGCGAATAACCAAATGGGGCTCTTACACACTTGTAAGTAAACAATTCTAACAGTTTTCTACATGTATAGGCAGACATGTGATCTACATACATTACCATGTACTTTTTAATTATTCCATGTGCACATACATAGAACAGGTCTTTATAATCACACATACACACACACAAAAGCCTTTATTAAGACACACTGGTCTTATAGAGGATTCTCCCCGAGATTACAAGAGAGATAGGCCTGTGAAATTGGGGAATATACAGAAGAAGAAAAAGAAAGATTATGTAATTATGATATATACATACACATACATATATACAACATAACAACAAAAGCCCCCATTAAGACCCAAAGTCTTACAAAAGACTCGACTGCAGGATCCAAGAAGCAAAGTAAGAAAAAGATAAAGAATTGAACAACAACAATTTTTTTTCTTTTAAATAACTAGACGGGTGACCCGGGCTTCGCCCCAGGATTGACCCGTGTGCATATCTACCCGAGTGATATATATTAAGATAAGATTTTTTTTATAATTGTTTGTTATTAGCATTATCTATTTGTTTGCATCAGCATAATTTAATCGTTGATAGAGGGCGCTGTTCATGAGCTAAGTAGAATAATTTGAATATATAGTTTTAATAATTGATTTATATATTTTTTTAAAATAGCCTATCGTCTTCCCCGTATTTTTTTACCTATGTATGGAAATTTTGGTTTGAATTAGTGAACTACTGCGAATTTGTATACCGGACATACAAACAAACAAACAAACATACAAACATTGATTTTTATATATATAAGATATTTATATATACACATATATACATATTCACTCAATTCAAAGCAACAGCAACGATGCCTTTTTATTCACTGCCTTGTAAAACCCACATAGATCCAGTGAAACAGGTCTTTATAATCATATTGAGCAATTAGCGACTTTTTTTAATTGATAAATCACAATTTGGATTATAAATTATAGATACAAGAAAATAAGACCTAATCCAAATAAATTAATAGAGTGTGTGACAATCGCTAACAACGTTGTTATCATCATCAGACAAATGATTATTTTTATTATAAAATAAAGCTTCCAGGGTTAAGTTTCTTGTTAAACTTTTTTTATTTTCAATCTTTCGGACTTGTCAGTCCTTCAACAGGAGTATCACGCTAATAAATTGATGATAAATACTAATTTTATATATAAATTAATTTTTACATATTTTAAATATTTATGATATTGAAAGGGGGAAAAATAGATATTACATTCTTTGTGTGTTAATAACAAATTTTTGAAAATATACGTGCAGGGTGGATGATACGTACTTGTTGAATGATATCTCGAGATTTTGTCTGATAATGGTAACAATGCTGTTACCCAAACGTCACACACTATTACTTTATTTGGATTTGGTCTTATTTTCTTGTATCGACTTTTTTAGTTAGAGAGAGAGTACTCCCCATATCACATGTTTAGATTACATATGTAAATATTTTCAAATAAAACAGACTTTCTACTAAACCAAGCCCTTCCAATATTTTTCATCGCAGTAAGGACATTAGAATCCTAATATTTATCATGAAAAGGTGTTTGACCGATATTCTGGAAAACTTTCTTTTAAATCCAAGATTAGTTTATATTAATTCTGATAGATGGCGCAAGCAATCAGTAACTTTTATTTTACATGATCAGTAGATACATTTTTCTTAATTTATCGATCTTAATGTGAATTCACTATTATGCTATTTTTCTTTTTTAATAGTAGAATTTTTGACTTATTTTAAAAGAAAACTTAAAATTTTAAAGTTTCATTTCGTATACACTCATTGATAAAACTTAAGGAAGGGGAAATACTATCTCCTCGCCTATTTTTCACGCCATATTTTATGATGATTCGAAACTATTATAGACAAAGATGATTCTTTTGAAAATTAAACAATTTTTTACTGCCCTTATTGCTCTTTTGATTTTTAATTGAAGTAAGAGCATTATGTCTCTCTTTTTTTTTTATTTAGACACCATTTTGTTGTCAAGTTCATCTCGATATTAGATCAAACTTCGGGTTCGGAAATCGTAATATATTAGTCGGTGGATGAGAGGGTAACACGCTCGATTCCCGACAGTCATGAACCGGGATTGAATCCCGCGTTAAAATGAGTTTAATATGTGAATAACCTTCACATATTATTCATTGTTTCAATTATCATAAACTAGGTTGTTCTTGTTGAGTGGTACCTATTAATGTGATTTTGAACCAGGTGGCAATCATAGAGGTTCCAATCAGGATGTTCCCAGGCATCAACGCCTGAAGGATTGCTGGGATCTGGACTCAGCTCCACTAGCGGCCGAGAGTTTAAGCACGCCTCAATCAGGCACAGTAGAGTTGCGAATTCTTCAAGATTCAGCAGGTTCTTGTTCACTATTTTTAGATGATTTTAACAATTTTTAGTATTTTTTAAAAGAATCATACACGTCTATAATAGTTTCAATTTCTCAATATTTTTAATTTTGAAATTCTGGGAGGTATATACATTCATGAACAAAACTTTACATTTTGAATTATTTTCATTATTTTGATATTGCCGTTCGTCTATTTTCTTGAAGGTGACAGGTCAATTTTGTTCACCCTTGGTATTCTTGTGTGTCTTCAATAAAGGTCACTGTAATATCTTTCAGAGTTATTGTCTGAATCCTGATATACATGCTAAAAGGTACAACTTCCTTAAATTTTGTCCATGAGTGTGGATTCCTTCATTATATTATATCAATGACAAAACTTATAACAACCAGGAGTTCCGGGATCGAATCCCGCATTTAAGACTTTTTTTTTGTGACGATGCCTCCAGTTTTTTGCACGAGTTCAACCTCACCAGTGAGTGCGAGTAACCAAACGGGGCTCTGGCACATTAATAAGTGTACAAATCTGACTGTTCTCAGCATGTGAAGACATGTGGTTTAGTTGTCATCTACCTACCATAGGTATAATAATATTGTCTATCATGTGTAGTTGGGATAAGATCTGGATATATATTGTCTTAACGAATGAAGACATTAAGAAGCGAATGTTTATTTTCACAAATAATTCAAACTTATACTGTCCTTACTGCGGTGAAAAAATATTGGGAAGACTTGGCTAATCAGTGGTGAACCCTCCCAGCGTTCTCGCCAATTCAATCTACCAGACCGCTTCTTTAGAGCTCTAATACTGTATTGGAGCGTTACATATAAAAGCAGAATGATCCAATACAATATTAGAACTCTAAAAAAGCTGTCTGGTAGATTGAATTGGCGAAACCGCTGAGAGGGTTCACCACTGATGAACCAAGCTCTCTCAATATTTTTTTCATCGCAGTAAGTACAGTAGAAGTTTGTTTGATGTGTGAAAATAAACATTCGTGTTTTTATGTCTTTATTCGTTATATATAGATGGCGCGTTATTGATTTGTATTAATTTATTGGTTTGGTCTTGGTAGCTTTACAAAAGAATGTCATTTATTTGGGCAAAGGCCGTTCACATGAATATTTATATAAATTAATTAAATTTACAAATTCTCTCATTTGTCTTTCATCAAAAGAGATCCTATCATCTTATAATATCATAAAAGTTCTCATATGAATTAACTATTGTTGTTGTCATGTCCAATGAATAGCTTCAGATGTCTCCATACATCTCTATCACAGCAGTAGCAATGTCCACTATCTTGGGTGTGTGAAGCTGCTGTTCTGGGTCCATGTCAATTTTCTGTTGTTGTCGTGTCCAAGGAAGAGCCTCAGATGTCTCCATGCATCTCTATCACAGCAGTAGCAATGTCCACTATCTTGGGTGTGTAAATCTGCTGTTCTGGGTCCATGTCAATTTTATGTTGTTGTTGTGTCCAATGAAGAGCCTCAGATGTCTCCATGCTTCTCTATCACAGCAGCAGCAATGTTCTCTATCTTGGATGTATAAAGCTGCTGTTCTGGGTCCATGTCAATTATCTGTTGTTGTCGTGTCCAATGAAGAGCCTCAGATGTCTCCATGCTTCTCTATCACAGCAGCAGCAATGTCCACTATCTTGGGTGTATAAAGCTGCTGTTCTGGGTCCATGTCAATTATCTGTTGTTGTCGTGTCCAATGAAGAGCCTCAGATGTCTCCATGCTTCTCTATCACAGCAGCAGCAATGTCCACTATCTTGGGTGTATAAAGCTGCTGTTCTGGGTCCATGTCAATTATCTGTTGTTGTCGTGTCCAATGAAGAGCCTCAGATGTCTCCATACATCTCTATCACAGAATCAGCAATGTCCACTATCTTGAGTGTGTAAAGCTGCTTTTCTGGATCCGGGTCAAATTTCTGTTATTGTTGTTGTGTCAAATGAAGAGCCTCAGATGTCTCCATGCATCTTTATCACAGAATCAGCAATGTCCACTATCTTGGGTGTGTGAAGCTGCTGTTCTGGGTCCGTGTCAATTTTCTGTTGTTGTCGTGTCCAATGAAGAGCCTCAGATGTCTCCATGCATTTCTATCACAGCCGTTGCAATGTCCACTATTTTGGGTGTGTGAAGCTGCTGTTCTGGGTCCATGTCAATTTTCTGTTGTTGTCGTGTCCAATGAAGAGCCTCAGATGTCTCCATACATCTCTATCACAGCAACAGCAATGTCCACTATCTTGGGTGTATAAAGCTGCTGTTCTGGGTCCATGTCAATTATCTGTTGTTGTCGTGTCCAATGAAGAGCCTCAGATGTCTCCATGCATCTCTATCACAGCAGCAGCAATGTCCACTATCTTGGGTGTATAAAGCTGCTGTTCTGGGTCCATGTCAATTATCTGTTGTTGTCGTGTCCAATGAAGAGCCTCAGATGTCTCCATACATCTCTATCACAGAATCAGCAATGTCCACTATCTTGAGTGTGTAAAGCTGCTTTTCTGGATCCGGGTCAAATTTCTGTTATTGTTGTTGTGTCTAATGAAGAGCCTCAGATGTCTCCATGCATCTTTATCACAGAATCAGCAATGTCCACTATCTTGGGTGTGTGAAGCTGCTGTTCTGGGTCCGTGTCAATTTTCTGTTGTTGTCGTGTCCAATGAAGAGCCTCAGATGTCTCCATGCATCTCTATCACAGCCGTTGCAATGTCCACTATTTTGGGTGTGTGAAGCTGCTGTTCTGGGTCCATGTCAATTTTCTGTTGTTGTCGTGTCCAATGAAGAGCCTCAGATGTCTCCATACATCTCTATCACAGCAACAGCAATGTCCACTATCTTGGGTGTGTAAAGCTGCTGTTCTGGATCCATGTCAATTTTCTGTTGTTGTCGTGTCCAATGAAGAGCCTCAGATATCTCCATGCATCTCTATCACAGCAGCAGCAATGTCCACTATCTTGGGTGTGTGAAGCTGTAAATTTTCTGCAAGGCTGCGGGCATTGCTGGGCATGAGAATATGTGGGTAGGTGTTAGAATGAAACTATTATAAACGAAATAGAAAGTTTTAGAATTAACAGACACCTTGACCAGTAATTTACTGTACTATAAAAAAATATTTAATAAAATAATACCTTATTCATTATTAAAATAATACCTTGTACTAATATTGTGTATAAACATCAGATCTGATGTTTTCACTCAGTAAAGGGGGGGGATCTCCGACCACACCTCCCTGCGGTCCCCCCTGGACCCTTGGAATATTCGACCAAATTCTGGTTCGTTTCCAAGGTGAATAACGTGGCAACGGCACCCATTTTCCAATTATTAGACCCAGAGCAGCAGCTTTACACACCCAAGGTAGTGGACATTGCTGCTGCTGTGATAGAGATGTATGGAGACATCTGAGACTCTTCTTTGGACACGACAACAACAACTCAGTAAAAAGATTTACAGGTCGAAGTATCTTTTAATTTTAAAAATATGAATGCTTTCCAGGCAAATCTTCATGATAAATAGAGTGTTATACATAGAAGGTACTGTAAAATTTGATCAAACATGACATTAATTTTCAAACCATTTCATAGATAAAATGATTAAAAAATGAAAATGTTGACAATTTAGCTACTTTTTAGACATTTTGTATCTTAAATTTGATCTTTCAATATTCGCTACAAGAAGTTAATTTGAGATAATTTCCATGAGAATTCTCTAAAATCTTCTGTTTGTAGTGACACACACGTCTATTGCATTATAAAATGATTAAAGCTTCCAGTGTTAAGTTTCTTGTACAACATTTTAATTTTCAAGCTTTCGGACTTTTCAGTCCTTCAACAGGATATCTATGGTATACTGACAATTGTCAATTGTCTATTGTATAGTATATATGTCTGAAGATGGCAACAACGCTGATAGAGAAACGTCACACACTATTGATTTATTTGTATTTAGTCTTATTACCTTGTGTTTATAATCTATAATACAAATTGTGCCTTATCATTTCTATAGTATAGAATTAGATATTAGAATTACATAAATATTATATAATTTAAAATAAGCCTAGGTGAATGATATTAAAAATAATTTATGTTTATATATGCATTGATGCATGAGTTTTATAAATTCTATCTACTGTTAACGCGTTGTTATATTGTATTAAACAGAGTATTCTAAGGCTGACGTTATCTGAAAGTCATCTATCTAAAGGGAAGTATGCAAAATAGGGGAAAATGTCACATGCCAATGTTTAATATAGTTATTGATTAAGGGAACTTATGTTCAATGTATATTCAGCACATGTGTAAAAGGGGTGGGGGTGTTAAGATAGATGACAGGCCCTAAATAACCGTGATAATCATCACCACATCATCACGCATGCGCCTACCTGCCACCGTCGAGATCTGCTATATGGACCGCCAGGTGGGGGTGACGTCACATGCCCCGCCTCCACGTGTTCCGCCGCTTGTCAACATCGGAGGACTGTCGGCCACTCAACGATGAGGAATGTAACAAAATGATGAAACTCTTCACTCACAATGATAACGCAAAAACTTCTTTATGATTTGTAAAAAAAGAATAACACTATATACATAATGTGAAAAAAAATAGTACATATGTGATTCGATTCCAAAATCACTTTATTAGGTACCGCTCAAAAAGAGAAACCTAGTTTATGATAATTGTAACAATAAATAATATGTGATGGTTATTCACATATTAAACAAAATGTTAACGTGGGATTTAATCCCGGTTCATGACTGTCGGGAATCGAGGGTGTTACCTACTCGTCCACCTTATTTGTTATATGCTCTTGTTCCAAAATCACTTTATTAGGTACCGCTCAAAAAGAACAACCAAGTTTATGATATTTGAAACAATGAATAATATGTGAAGGTTATTCACATATTAAACAAAATGTAAACGTGGGATTTAATCCCGGTTCATGACTGTCGGGAATCGAAAGTTTTATCCACTCGTCCATCTTACTTGTTATATGCTCGTGTTCCAAAATCACTTTACTAGGTACCGCTCAAAAAGAGCAACCTAGTTTATAATAATTGCAACAATGAATAATATGTGAAGGTTATTCACATATTAAACAAAATGTAAACGTGGGATTCAATCCCGGTTCATGACTGTCGGGAATCGAGGGTGTTACCGACTCGTCCACCTTATTTGTTATATGCTCTTATTCTTAAATCACTTTATTAGGTACCGCTCAAAAAGAGCAACCTAGTTTATAATAATTACAACAATGAATAATATGTGAAGTTCACATATTAAACAAAATGTAAACGTGGGATTCAATCCCGGTTCATGACTGTCGGGAATCGAGGGTGTTACCCATTCGTCCACCTTTTGTGTGACTGAAGAGAAGCGAGAGCGTTAAAAATGTGATATTGTACTGTGATATGGTGCATAAATTAAGGGAAAAAAATGGGTATCTCCTTATCGTACAACTGAAAGTTGCTGATGGTTTGCTCCATCTATCGGAATAAATATCAACTATATGTTGATTTGTAATTATTCCAGAATTGGCCAAATACCCATTCTTTAAATACCTGAAAGGCGTAAGTAGTTAGCTTTTCTTGATTAATCAAGAATGGGTAATATAGCATAATTCTGGAATAATTTTTTTTTTTTTTTTTTTTTTTTTTTTTTTTTTTTTTTTTTTTTTTTCACACACACACAAAAGCCTTTATTAAGACACACAGGTCTTACAGAGGATTCTCCTTGGGGTTACAAAACGGAGGAACCTATGAAAGTGGGAAATAAAAAATGGAGAAAGATTATATACATTTGGTAAATATATACAGATTATAAGAAAGAATAAAAAGTAAGAAGAATAAAAAAAAATCAAAAAAAGAGAAAAAAAAAAAATTTTTTGGAAATTTGGATGGGAGAAGTGGAGAGCGAAAAGAGGAAAGAAAACAGGTATTTACATATGGAACAAGATGGAACAGCGCAGGTGGGCCATGTATTTTTTAAGAAATCTTTAAGAGATTTCCCAGGAAAAATTCTGGAATAATTAAAAACCAACGAATAGTTGATATTTATTCTGATAGGTGGCGCAGTGCCATCAGTAACTTTCAGTTTCACGATAAGGAAATGCTCTTTTTATTTCTTAATTTACTATATAAATAGGTCATTTAAATTTCATAAATGTAATGCAGAATTGCGGGATAATATGGCATTCATGTATCGTTATAATAATCCCTTGAATCAGTATTAAAATAAAAACATAAAGCCTTCAGGGAAAAGATTCTTTCAAAAATATTTTTTATTTAAAAAATATCTCGAGATTTCCGGCAAGTAAGCCCTTCATGCAAAATATTTCTCCTGTAGAGGGGCTTACTTGCCCGAAAGCCAGAGATATTTTTAAATAAAAAATATTTTTAAAAGAATCCCTGAAGGCTTTATCTTTTTATTTTAATGGTATTCATATATCAAAAGAAGCATCTATCTCTATACAAATGCATTAAAGCAATAGATTTTGTGTATCATTCCTATGCAGAGCGTATATTATGGCTTGAAACTTGGTCTTAACAAGTTACCAGCTTAAACATCTTGTTGATAAATTCGATCGTATGATGTTATGAAATTGAAAGAACCCCTATACTGATGAGGGCTATAGTCCGAAATCTCTATAGACAGGTTTGCTTTTGTCTGTATTTATCAAAGTTGGCGTTGTGGTACATTTTTCACTATCATATGTGTCTTCAGGGATAATAAACAAAATGCATTGATTGAATTGGGACATGACTTATATAAATAATACAATATAATATAATGCGGCTTGTGATTGTAAAACGACATTTGAAATACTATCCCGCATGTGTTTCTTTTCAACGAAAATTCAAAATTTATTTCAAGGAGAAATAACGATTATTTCTAACCTTTTGAATGAGGTATGAAAGGATGAATTGTGAAGAGTAATGATAAACGGAAAAATAAAAGTGACCAGGGATGGGAATCGAACCCACAGTGTTCCGCTTGTAAAACGACAGGGATAAGGTAGATAAATTAAGAAAAAAGGCATTTCCTTATCGTGAAACTGAAAGTTGCTGATGGCTTGCGCCATCTATCGGAATAAATATCTCAACTAATCGTTGAATTTTAATTATCCCAGAATTGGTCAAATACCCATTCTTGATTAATCAAGAAAAGCTAACCACGTACGCGTTTCGGGCTGTTGGCCCTCGTCAGCGTGGTACAAGCTGTACCTCAACGACCAATGACTAATTCTGGAATAATTAAATATCAACGATTAGTTTATATTTATTCCGAATGGATGGCGCAAGCCATCAGCAACTTTCAGTTGCACGATCAGGAAATGACTTTTTTTTTTTTAAATAAATGTTTATATTCTGCACATACATTCCCTAGGGTAAAATGTTCTATTGAGGTTGAAAGAAGCTGCTATCAGAATTGAGAACACAAGATCAGACTTGTCTACATTAGATATGAAGCAAAAGAGTTCAAAACAGGGAATTCCAATATTGCGATGATTCCATCTGTTAAAACTATTTTACAGATCCTTTACCTTTTGTACATAGAATGAAGGTCTTAGGTGAAGGGAGACAACGAGCAAGACATCTACCTCTCTATATCTATAGATAGCCCCAGCTTGGACCGACCGAGGGCAAAGGTCGGCGTGGGCGGAGACGACGGAGCGTCATGTTACATTCTTTTTTGGTCAGTTGGCAGGATTCCCTTGTTAGAAGCGGAGGGGAAAGTTGAGTTCCCTTGCCAGACGGAGAGACGTCTAAAAGCTATCCTGCAAGCAGCGTCTTGTGGAAGGAAAGACGTCAAGCTATCCTGCAAGCAGTGTCTTGTGGAAGGAAAGACGCCAAGCTATCCTGCAAGCAGCGTCTTGTGGAAGGAAAGACGTCAAGCTATCCTGCAAGCAGCGTCTTGTGGACGGAGAGAACGCATTGGAGTATCCCTCAAGCAGCAACTTGAGAGCGGAAAAGACACTTAGACAACCAACGAGTCGCGACAATTGGACATCGCACAAGACAAGCCAAGCCAAGCCAAGCCAAGCCAAGCCTGCGACGGTGCTGCCACGAGGTACTGTGTAAACAAACGCTCGACACCCCCCCGCCATTTATTTTTATCTCCCTTCCCTGAGATTAGTTAATTTTTTTACTTTCTTTTTTGCTTAACCTTGTTTATTTTTTTTATACATAATTCTATAGATATAAGTATAATTTAGCTTAACCATTTTTCTTGTTTTTTTTACCATTAATTCTTTATATAAGTATAATAGTTTTATCCCTTTTGTTTTTAATCTTTGAAATAAATCCTTTTGTTATACTGTGTTTCTGTGCATTTATTTCCCCCATTGTTTTTCCTTTCAGTCGATCACCAATTATTTTTTTTTAAACGAACACGAACACCATCTGAGCTCCAAATGATTAATACAACAACAACAACAAAAGCCTTTATTTAGGGCATTCCGCCCCATATAGGATTCGCCGTATTTACACATCAACAAGAGGAGAGGGAAGAGGAAACATTACCAAATGATTAATATATTTCCGAGAAAATATACTTATTGAGAAAATTATATATCTATTATATATTATATATATTATTTTTAACGAATGAAATCATTAAGATGCTAATGTTTCTTTTTACAAATAAATCAAACTTCTACTGTCCTTACTACGATGAAAAAATATTGGAAAGGCTTGGCTAATTAGTGGTGAACCCTTCCAGCGGTTTCGTCTTTCTTTAGAGCTCTAATACTGTATTGGATCATTCTGATTCTATATGCAAATCTGAAGGGTGGAATCTTAGAAATGATATTTAGAAAACATGATACAATAAATCACCAATATGACACGAAGTTATTGTCGCGATATCAAACTTAGTGATGTTTTCCTTACAACCAAACTAGAAACAAAAAATGAAAAATCAGTTATAGAGTTTACATACCTTCCTTATATATAACATTAAACATAAAATGTATTTACATATTAACTAATAGAGACATTTGATTTACATAAGCAAATTTCGTGGCAATGTAATCAAATACTATTTCCTTAAATACCGGGCGGTTGGCGTTTCTTGCGCTCCAGGGGCCTGGGTAATCCTTATTTCTCTCTCTCTCTCTCTCATATATAATTTCATAAATATATAAAATAGTATTTTTTTAAACTAAAAAGGCATATATTGGATCAAAATATCATTTATTTTACCAATATTTCAGTTGGCTGAACGCCAGCCTTTATCAAGGTAATATAACATATTTTGTTCCAATATATGCCTTTTTAATTAAATATTTATTTATGGATTGGTCTATTTTTAAAATAAAATAGTATCTATTTATATGTTAACTCTTGTCTTATTCATTATACCATGTTTTCTCCTGTAGAAGGGGTTTCATGTCTTAAAGCTAGAGATCTGAATTATACCTATATTATGAATATATTATGAATATATACCTATATACAGGGTGTACCAGGTAAATTGGGACTAACTTTGACTGTCCATAAAACAAAAACTACTTGAGATTAAAAACTTGTTTTTTTTTTCATTACGTAGCCATATTCATGTAAAATGCAACAGTACATGTGTGCGCAGTGTAGTGATGAAGAGTAACCGAGAATTTGAAAATCGAGCTGCCATCATCGTTGCTCTGCGCGCCGGAAGGAGCCCCAAAGAGATAGTGGATTTTCTTAAATTGCCCAAAACCACTATTTATCGTGTCAAGAAGCAGTTTGATGAGGCCGACAGTAACAAAGAGGGGATAGCTACAAGGAAAAAGCACTCGCGTCGATCGGACAGGGTAAGAGGCGAAGAATTTGTCAAAAATGTCAAGGAGAAGATTGATGGAAACCCTGGGAAGAGCATGAGGACCATAGCCAAGGAAATGGACGTTGGCTCTATAACAATTGTCAGAACTATCCATGAGGACCTTGGTCTCAAGTCTTATGCCCTTCGGAAAGGTCAGTTGCTGACTGAGAATATGAAGAATAACAGAAAAGGAAAGGCTGCTGCCCTCCTCAACAACCTGAAACACGACTCTTTTGGCATGCTAAGGTTCTTCTCTGACGAAAAGAACTTTGACGTGGACCAAAAGGTAAATCCCAGGAATGATCGCTGGATCTGTAAAGACCCCTCAGAGATACCTGTCGTGATGCACACGAAATTTCCTGCCTCCGTAATGGTCCTTGGCGTTATCAGCAGTGAAGGTGATGTCATGCCTCCCCATTTCTTTGAGAAGGGCCTTAGGATGAACGCTGACACCTACATCAATGTTCTGGAGACCGTTGTGAAGCCTTGGATGGACATGGTGGCCGCAGGAAGGAAGTATGTCTTCCAAAAGGACTCAGCTCCAGCCCATAAGGCAAAAAAGACACAATCGTGGCTGACACTTAACGTCCCTAGTCACTGGGGTCCTGATATTTGGCCCCCTAATTCTCCAGATTGCAATCCCCTCGACTACTATGTATGGGGCGTTGTTGAGAGAGATGTCAACAAAGCTCCTCATACCACCATCCAGTCTGTCAAGAAAGCAGTTCACACGGTGATGACCCAAATGGACAAGGTCATCGTCGCCAAGGCCTGTGCTTCATTCCGCACTCGCCTCGAGACTGTTGTAGTTAATAATGGAAACTACATTGAATAAATAAAAACTATATCCTTTTTTCTACTACTGTGTCAAATTTCAATCGGATATTTTAATTTTTACTTGCAAAAAATTTCAGTTAAAATACCATTGTTGAAATTCCCAATTTACCTGGTACACCCTGTATATATATATATATATATATATATATATATTATATTAATAAAAAAAAAGAGATGATTTACATAATGTACAAATGTTTTTAGCCGACCAGCGGGGAAGAACAACAACGAGTTTTTATATGCAAAGCGTGACCTCTGGCGGTCGATTTAGCAGAGTATTTGATTCTATGAAATTATATAATTTAAAATAATATTTTTATATAACATTTTAAATAAAATATATTTTAATATAACATATATATATATTATGAATATTATACTATATTATGAAGAAACCTATCCTTTGAATCCTAATGTTTTCACTTTAATATTTATACAATATTGAAAACAATGAACAATGTTATTATTAACAAAAAAGGAGTTTCATCAATAGTATTCGAATAATGAGTTAAATATATATTAAATCAATGTAAATATTCATATGTCTTCTTTCTTATCTCAAAGTCATGATAATCATGGTGGGTAGTTAGCGACTGCTTTTACTGTAAGCGCACCACATGTCTACACATGTGAAAAGCAGTTCGACTTTGCACTTACAAATGTGCGAGAGCCCCGTTTGGTTACTTGCACTCGCTGGTGGGGTTGGATTTTTGCAATAATCGGGGGCCATTGGAGCATTTTTTTAACAGAAAAAAGTGTCCAATGCGGGAATCGAATCGATTTAACAGTATTTGTATCTAAGAAATATATTTGAAAAACATATTTTTATATAACATATAAACATATATAGATGGCGTCAGATTTTGACGTTTATTTTGACGGGAGAAGCGCCCATTGCTTCTATGGATTAATTTCCTCCCGGCAAATTTTCCATCTATATTCTTGCCATAGATTTGGCCCAGCCTCATTGCCAGCAAAACACCTCTTTGGTAGATTGTAAAGATTCCATTAGATCCCGTGTGGATCTCATGGAATAAAGTTCGCCCTAGACTGAAGAGGGCCATTAGCCCGAAACCATGGTCTCTAGGTGGACGCTTCTCAGTTTGCCAAAGCTGGTGTTGTGGCTTTGTCACCGAACCGAGGCCGCTAGTTGCGGCGACGGTCAATAGATGGCGTCAGATTTTGACGTTTATTTTGACGGGAGAAGCGCCCATTGTTTCTATGGATTAATTTCCTCCCGGCAAATTTTCCATCTATATATATATATGTAGTTGTTGTTTATGCTGTAGGATGACTGTAGTGTGGCATGTTGGTTGCAGTCGTGGTGGCCACAATGTTTAGAGTGGGTTCAGGCGTGATTGGGATTACACAAAAGGACGAGACATGTTGGATGTCACCACAGAGATGGCGAGAGAGCAAGTGAAGCCGACACCAGTCAAGGTAGATATGTTGAGAGGGGTCTGTCAATTCTCGTGTCTCCAAGCGGACTGATCTGTTTGAGCAAGAAGGGGGCACACCTGGTAACCCCGACATGTTTTTCGGACCTGTTACTGTCCTAGCGCCGGCTGTCACTCAATCGAATTTTATTTTGTCTTGCATTACATGATGGCCGAACTAGCAAATTAAATTGTTTTTACAGTTTTGGTTATTATACTAAATTGCATATGATATATAAGTATTTATTAGAATATATTATAACATATATATATACTGTTGCATGGATGACAAGGCCAAGATACTAGAGTGAAGTTGGCGAAAGAGGGGTGGACTCTAGCGGCCCCCACTGCCATGTGGCAGGCGCTAAAAACAGCATTCCTGTGTGGGGGAGGACAGAGTCTGGTTACATCTGCGGCGAGGAGAAGACGTGGCGACTTGCCTCCGGGCGTGTGGATGATCCTGCAAGACGGTGCCAGGAGAGCCTGACATCGGAGCGACCTACAAGCCGGTGTAAGTCCAGGCTGGACGTGTAGTGTGAAGCGGGAAGCTTCACAAGAAGACATCCGCGGCGCCAAGGATACTTCTGACGGGGAGGTTGAAGGCAATTTCAACTCATTGTATTCCTTCTGTTAGTGAGATACAATAAAGCGCTAACTTTAGCTGCATTCCCTTCGAACTCACATGTATATCTTTGTGGCATCCTGAGTAGACAAAGTACACGAATAGCGTCTGGGTACGACGTAACAATACATTTGGACATGATTCAAACACATCTTTTTGATTTATCTTCCTTTATTAGAGATATAATCAAAGCAAAATGATAGGCTCGAACCAAGCCATCTGCAAAGACTTTTCAAAATGGTAAATAATAAAGAAGTATGTGTGTTGAGTGAGATAATAGAAAAACACCTGGTGAGAAGTCATTCAACTCAAAATATGGTGAACTATACACAAATACTGTATTATTTGACAAAAAATAGCAAATAGAGATAATTATGAAAACTGAAAATTTATGAAAATCAACAGTTTAGACCAGCCTTCCACCCACCCCCAGAGTTATTGTCTAAATTCCAATATATACACGGTAAAAGGTACAACTTCCTTAAGTTCTGTCCATGAGTGTATATCCCATTCAAAATCCGCCCTTACTGGACTCCCAGTAGGCAAGGCATGTCCAGGTTGTCCAAAATCTATTTCTGTCCCCGAGCAGCTGTTCCCATTCGGTATTTGACATTAAACAATAACTTGAGGAGGAAAAAAAAAAAAGACACGAAATAAATAGTCTATTAAGAGGAAAACGCACCAGAATGTAAAATTTACCCGTGTGTTTTCCTGGTACCCATTCTTTTTATCATTTTCAAAATATCATTTTCCTAAATCTGTCACGAAAGGTTTGAGAGGACGTACCGACCTATTGTTCTGTGGCTGTTTGGACGCCAAATATTGGACCGATCTTCTTGTTAATGTTCTGTTCTGGAACAGTTCTGTGGGTGGTACATGTTCGTGGTACCATATTAATTTGTACCATAGCATTCTCTCTCTGTCGTTTCTATGAAAATTGTTAATGATCCACTCTGGAAGAATTCTGTGGTAATTGCTGGTACTTTTTCATGGTACCATGTATATTTGCAACATAGCATTACCGTTACTATGATAATTGCTAATGCTCCACTCTGGAAGAATTCTGTGGTACTTGATGGTTCATGGTACCATGTATATTTGCAACATAGCATTACCGTTACTATGATAATTGCTAATTCTCTACTCTGGAAGACTTCTGTGGTACTTGATGGTTCGTGGTAACATGTAGATTTGTACATAGCATTGCCGTTACTATGTTATTTGTTTATGTTTCGCTCAATATGGTACTTGCTTGTACTTGTTATAGGTATACCATGTAGATTTGTACCATATCATATGATATTGCCACGTGGAAAATTAGGGAAGACCAACTTCGGGATGAGACAATTTATTTAAGGCAAGAACAAACTATGAATGGTAAACAAAAGATAAGCCACGAGGGAAATTTACAGAGTGTATAGCAAAATATAAACATAAAAAATAATATTCTGCTAATAAAATAATAAATACTTTGCTACATAGCTCCCTCGCTGCGGGAGCTGTGATCCACAGCTAGCAATTATTGCAGTTACTGACATAGATCTGACGTGTTTCTGCCAAGGATTCCATCGAAGTCTTTGAACTTTGTTCCTAGTACCCTTGCGTCCTTTTTATTGCGGCGTGAAGAGCGGCTTTGTCGACGTATCGTCTATAGGGACATCGTCATCTTGGAGGGAAGTCTTGACTTTGACACAGCGGTGGAATCCTGGAGACAGTCTCCGAAAATGTAGATCACAGCACCCATGGCCTCTAGGTCTTTTCGGCGATCTTTAGTTTGTATTCCCTAATTTACCCAGCATCTCCACCAAAATGCCACGTGGAAAATTAGGGAAGACCAACTTCGGGATGAGACAACAATTTATTTCAGGCAAGGACAAACTATGAATATCATAAACAAAAGATAAGCAAAAGAGGGAAGTGTACAGAGTATAGCAAAATATAAACATAAAAAATAATACTCTGCCAATAAAATAATAAATACTTTGCTACAATATTTATTAATGCTTTATTCAAGAAAACTTCTGTGGTAATTGCTGGTACTTGCTCAAAGTACCATGTATATTTGTACCATAGCATATGATAGTTTTTAATGCGCTATTCGGTAAGACTTCTATTATACTGGTTGGTACTTGGTCGAGGTACTATATCAACCTGTTCCATGGAATTCTCTATCTTTCGTTCCTATGAGATATTTTCTATTGCTTTAGTCTCAGGAGGGACACTTCTGTGTTAATTGCTGGTACATTTTCATAGTACCATACTGATTTGTACCATAGAATTGCTGTTACTATGATATGTATTAAATTGCTCTACACGGAAAGACTTCTGTGGTACTTGTAGGTACTTGTTATAGGTACCATATCGACTTATATCGTAGAATTCTCTCTTACGTTACTATGAGATATTTGCTGATGCTCTAATCTCAGGAAGATTCCTTGATACTTTATGGTACTTGTGCAAGGTATATCATGTAGATTTGTACCATTTCATATGATATTTGTCAATGTTATACTCGGGAAGACTTCTGTGGTACTTGTTGCTACCTGCTCCAAATAGAAGACAAGCTCCGATTAGAAAACAGGCTCACAATAAAAGTCAAGCTCACAATAGAAAAAACTCCAAATAAATATATTGAAGATCCCAATAGAATAAAGGCAAGTTTCCAATAGAAGACCATTTCCCAACAGAAGACAAGTTCTCACAATTTCAGAGAGGCTTCCAAATTAAGGCAAGCTCTCACAATTTCAGAAAAGCTTCCAAATGAAGACAAGCTCTCACAATTTCAAAAAGCTTCCAAATGAAGGCAAGCTCTCACAATTTCAGAGAAGCTTCCAACAGAAGACAAGCTCTCACAATTTCAGAAAAGCTTCCAATAGAATACAAGCTCTCACAATTTCAGAAAAGCTCCCGAGAGAAGACAAGCTCTCACAATTTCAGAAAAGCTTACAACAGAAGACAAGCTCTCACAATTTCAAAAAGCTTCCAAATGAAGACAAGCTCTCACAATTTCAGAGAAGCTTCCAATAGAAGACAAGCTCTCACAATTTCAGAAAAGCTTCCAACAGAAGACAAGCTCTCACAATTTCAGAAAAGCTCCCGAGAGAAGACAAGCTCTCACAATTTCAGAAAAGCTTACAACAGAAGACAAACTCTCACAATTTCAGAAAAGCTTACAACAGAAGACAAACTCTCACAATTTCCAAAAAGCTTCCAATAGAAGACAAGCTCTCACAATTTCAGAGAAGCTTCCAATAGAAGACAAGCTCTCACAATTTCAGAAAAGCTTCCAACAGAAGACAAGCTCTCACAATTTCAGAAAAGCTTCCAAATGAAGACAAGCTCTCACAATTTCAGAAAAGCTTCCAATAGAAGACAAGCTCTCACAATTTCAGAAAAGCTTCCAACAGAAGACAAGCTCTCACAATTTCAGAAAAGCTTCCAATAGAATACAAGCTCTCACAATTTCAGAGAAGCTTCCAATAGAAGACAAGCTCTCACAATTTCAGAAAAGCTTCCAACAGAAGACAAGCTCTCACAATTTCAGAAAAGCTTCCAAATGAAGACAAGCTCTCACAATTTCAGAAAAGCTTCCAATAGAAGACAAGCTCTCACAATTTCAGAAAAGCTTCCAACAGAAGACAAACTCTCACAATTTCAGAGAAGCTTCCAATAGAAGACAAGCTCTCACAATTTCCAAAAAGCTTCCAACAGAAGACAAGCTCTCACAATTTCAGAGAAGCTTCCAATAGAAGACAAGCTCTCACAATTTCCGAAAAGCTCCCAAGAGAAGACAAGAAGCTATATAAACAAAGAATGCCGGCCCGGTCACGGGGTAGGTTCGTGACCGGCACGGGTAGCAGCGCCCAATGAAGCAATCGCTACCGCATAATGTCGACCGCAGAGAGGAGCGCACACATCAACTCAACTCTATTAAGGCAAATTTCTATTTATGAGCAGCGGCAAGCAAAACGTGAGCATGAATCCAATTGCAATCAATTTTATGTTAATAGAGCCCTGGACAATGCCAATTGTGGGTGGAAGGGAGAAGCCACCTTCGTGACGGAACGATTACCATATTCATTGCAAGTGGAGGAAAGAGCATTGTCTAATGAACGCCGGCCTCCTGACTCTAGGTCCCTCGGTATAGTCTCTGCAGCGCTGGGTCCCTCGGTATAGTCTCTGCAGCTCTGGGTCCTTCGGTATAGTCTCTGCAGCTCTGAGTCCCTCGGTATAGTCTCTGCAGCTCTGGGTCCCTCGGTATAGTCTCTGCAGCTCTGGGTCCCTCGGTATAGTCTCTGCAGCTTTAGGTACCTCGGTATCGTCTCTGCAGCTCTGGGTCCTTCGGTATAGTCTCTGCAGCTCTGGGTCCCTCGGTATAGTCTCTGCAGCTTTAGGTACCTCGGTATCGTCTCTGCAGCTCTGGGTCCCTCGGTATAGTCTCTGCAGCTCTGGGTCCCTCAGTATAGTCTCTGCAGCTTTGGGTTCCTCGGTATAATCTCTGCAGCTTTGGGTGTCTTTGCGCTGGCTCTTGGGTTTTCCACATTGGCTCTGCAGCTCTGGGTGTCTCAGCGCTGGCCTATAGCTCTGGGGTCTTCGGTAATGTCTCTGCAGCTCTGAATGTTTTCGCACTGGCTCTGCATCTCTGGGTCTCTCGGTATGGATCTGTAGATCGGGGTGCCTCGTACTGTCTCTGCAGCTTTGGGTGTCTCAGCATTTTTTCTATAGCTTTGGGTCCCTCGGTCATGTCTCTTTAGCTCTGTGTGTCTTCGCACTGGCTCTGGAGTTTTACACATTGACTCTGCAGCTCTGGGCGTATCATCATCGGCTCTATAGTTCTGGGTCCCTCAGTCATGTCTATGAAACTCGAGATGTCTTCTCATTGGTTCTGGGGTTACATACAGTGGCTCTGTAGCTCTGGGTATCTCAGAACTGCCTCTGTAGCTCTGGATTCCTCCGCACTAGTTCTGAAGTTCTGGATGCCTCGTCACAGCTCTGGGCATACTTGCTCTTCAGCCAGAGCTACCTCTTTTACTTCAGATAAATTTATAACTTGTCTCACGTGGACCAAACTCCGGATGTTAGGATGGCACTCTCTCTATAATTCAACGTAAACTACTTCAACAATAAAACAATAGGTCCTTCCCATATGAATCTTGCCGAATTCTAATATAGAACATTTTATTTTTGGTAGATGGTAGCAGTTGATTGATTGATTGTGATTATGTCTGAATTTAAAGTTTAAGAATAGATATGTCTAAAAGCTCTTTTTCTCTTGTAATGAATGATAACTAGATATAAAACACTTTAACTTAATCTTCTCGTTTTTAGCGTTACATATCATTGGGGAATATGCGGTTTAATCTTTAGGCGAACAGATTAAAATAAACTAATGGTAGTCGTCGAAGAAGTGGTATACACTGTCGGTAGCTACGGCTCGGGATCGAATCCCCCGCATTAGATACTTTTTTTCTGATGGAAAAATTGCCCCAATGGCCCCCGATTCTTATAAAAGTCCAATCTCATCAGTACGTATAAGTAACCAAAAGGATTCTTGCATACTTTTAAGAGAAAAAGTCAAATTACTTTCATCATGTATAGACATCGTGAAAATACAGGTTGCCTGGCTGGCATTCGTTGCTTTTGAAATAAGAGACAATTCGGCCATTATGATAAAAACTCTACTGGGCTAAGTGTCTTTTATTTCAAGAAAGATGTATATACATGTAATGCACTTATAGTAACTGCTCACTCTGATTATTATGTCCTGTACTATGGATACTTAGGGTTGGGTGTATGTACCACCACAAACTAAAATGGTTTCAAAAAGAGGAAAGCACACAAAATATCAAGAATAATGTGGTCAGGATGGATATCATACTCGCGGTCTATTACGAATAAGAAACGGAGCACCTCCTCGGGCTACTCACGCCTGAAGACAATATTCTTCTCGACAAATTCTTCGACATTATCATCAAACATGTTCCGAACATGAACTCCCCAAATGGCAGGGATCTGTCTAGATTCAAGGCGGCTTTAAGCTCCTGATCCGGACGTGCCCTCGGAGAGGGCTACGTCGATTGTAAATATCTCTCTTCATTCCTACCATTATTATTACCTTATAACTCCCTTTGAGTGTAAAGATTGACGAGATTTCAATAAAGTTGTTTAATTGTCATTGTCACAAAATATCAAACAATTCTACCAGAAAATTCAGAACACTCAACACGAATACTCAATATAAATTTGTGTACAAAAAGTTCACATTTTTTTCACTCAAATTCATTAATTATCATGGAAGAGCCTACCAAAAAAACATTGTCAACCAGTCAATACAAAATGAGCCCACATTTTGCATGCATGCAGCTCTTGCCAGCAAAACAGCTATAATTAGGGTCAGTGCGAGTAAATTAATCTTCCACACGGTTCATGTGATAAAGTCATTCCAAGGAAAAGAAAACAATCAAACAAGACACGCCTAAAACAAAAATGAGATCTAAGAAGGGGAGTTTTTGTAGAGTGTGTCGTGGCTAGGAAAGATCACGCGATGTGAGTCGGTTGACGAACATGGTAGAACCATATTTGGCGACATGTGTCGTTCAGATTGGGAACATGTATGCTGCTCCTCTAATATATTTACTTCAATGTATATGAATGCCATTTTTAAATTGAAAAATATTAATGGTTCCATCATATTTTGAAAATAAATCATAGAAATGATACAGAGAAAAATCTAGCTTTAAAAGCCTTTTGGAGAAACAAGATAAAATGCATGGATTAAACAGATTGTCTTTTAACACAGGAACCGAATAAAATAAAATATACTTAAGACAAAGTTTGTTTAAGACAGGGTTCGCTTAAGACAAGGACCGCTAAAGACAGGGTTCGCTTAAGACAAGGCCCGCTTAAGACAAGGTTGGCTTATGACAAGGTTCGATTATGACAAATTTGCTTAAGACAGGGTTCGCTTAAGACAAGGCCCGTTTAAGACAAGGACCGCTTAAGACAGGGTTCGCTTAAGACAGGGTTCGCTTAAGACAAGGCCCGCTTATGACAAGGCCCGCTTATGAGAAGGCCCGCTTAAGACAAGGTTCGTTTATGACAAATTTGCTTAAGACAGGGTACGCTTAAGACAAGGCCCGTTCAAGATAGTTCGCTTATGGCTGTCGGGAATTAAAGGTTTCAATCACTCGTCTAAACCAGAAATCGTATAAATGGCCTAATTATCATAGAAAATATAGAATACCATAATTGTAGGTTGGATTTGGATTAATTTAAGTTGAAGATTTCATCAACCTTTTTATAAACGTTTTTGTCCTTTTTAACGTTTCGGTAACACACTATTGCACTTTGAAAAAGGGTTGAAAAATACAATAATTCACCTTCAATTTACCTTCAAATCACCAATAATTCACATTTTTGAAAAGGTCAACAGTGGGTCGCCGAAAATTCAAAGGGACGATTGGTGAAAACTCAAGTATGTCCTTTACAGGGAGATTCTACTGTATTTAGCAACTCTCCAGTAAGAAGACACCTCTCCCTAAAAGACACTTTGACTCTGCAATTAGGTGTCCTTTACAGGGAGATTCTACTGTATTTAGCAACTCTCCAGTAAGAAGACACCTCTCCCTAAAAGACACTTTGACTCTGCAATTAGGTGTCCTTCACAGGGAGGTTCTACTGTATTTAGCAACTCTCCAGTAAGAGGACACCCCTCCCCAAAGGACACTTTGGCTCTGCAATTAGGTGTCCTTCACAGGGAGGTTCTACTGTATTTAGCAACTCTCCAGTAAGAAGACACCTCTCCCTAAAAGACACTTTGACTCTGCAATTAGGTGTCCTTTACAGGGAGATTCTACTGTATTTAGCAACTCTCCAGTAAGAAGACACCTCTCCCTAAAAGACACTTTGACTCTGCAATTAGGTGTCCTTCACAGGGAGGTTCTACTGTATTTAGCAACTCTCCAGTAAGAGGACACCCCTCCCCAAAGGACACTTTGGCTCTGCAATTAGGTGTCCTTCACAGGGAGGTTCTACTGTATTTAGCAACTCTCCAGTAAGAGGACACCTCTCCCCAAAGGACACTTTGGCTCTGCAATTAGGTGTCCTTCACAGGGAGGTTCTACTGTATTTAGCAACTCTCCAGTAAGAGGACACCTCTCCCCAAAGGACACTTTGGCTCTGCAATTAGGTGTCCTTCACAGGGAGGTTCTACTGTATTTAGCAACTCTCCAGTAAGAGGTTGGGCTGACCGGAGGAGCAGAGGACCCGCTCATCGCCTGGGAAAGAAGGCTCACTTGCCGGGGCACATCCCCCGCATGATCATCTATCTTTTAGTTTTATTTCCATTTTTAATGTAAATTATTGACAAGAGGTCAATAAAATTTGTTTCAATTGTCTCCAGTAAGAGGACACCTCTCCCCAAAGGACACTTTGGCTCTGCAATTAGGTGTCCTTCACAGGGAGGTTCTACTGTATTTAGCAACTCTCCAGTAAGAAGACAACTTTCCCTAAAGGACAGTTTTGCTATGCAATGCTCTCACTTGTGATTGGAAGCGTTTACTTTTTGATATATAATAAAATAACACAAATAGAGAATATGTGAATATGTAAGATGGGTATTAGTATAAATAAATGAGATGTTTTGGCAGATGCATGAGCCCTGGTATCCTTATTATGAATGATGCTCTATAGTTCTGTTTTTGTATATATATGTTATATATAAAATATTTCTGTTGTATTTTAGAATGAGATATATATTATATTCAATAAAGATTTTTTTGCTGTTTTGAGATTAATTACCTGTAGAGGAATTATTGGTCATTTGCTTGCTTTTGGTATGCATCGTGGAAGAGATTATAATAACATTAGTTATCAAAAATAGCTTTAATTGCGCTAAAGGAATATATGAAAAACATGGTTTGATAAATGTACTGCCTGGCTTAAGGCGTAAGAATAAAAAAAAAATGAAAAGCTTATTTACATAATGTACAAAAGTTTTGAGCCGGCCATCGGGGAAGAACAACAACGAGTTTTTATAGGGGAAGCATAACCTCTGCGGTCGATTCAACAGAGTATTTGGGTCTATGAAATATAAATTTAAATAGAATAATATTTTAATATAACATATATATAATTGCTTAAAATTTACTCAAAGACTAATTAAACACTTACTTTTTCTTGATTTTCCAGTTTGACTAATTTTAATAATCCACTTTCTTCTGAAGAAGCAGGCTTCAATTGGTTTGTCTATACTCCATGAACGCTGAAGTCTTCGAGGATCGTGAAAATAAGATTGTACATTACTTTTTTTATTTCGGGGTTGATTCTAAATCTAGATTCAATTGTTAAACTATCTCAAAAAGATCTTGATATCTTTTCATTTACTTTATTGAGCATAAACTGGCATGAATTCATTCAGCTATGTTCATCTATAAAAATGGAATGCTCTTCTTGAAACAAGAATCCTTTACTCCAAATGATTATAGATGCTTTGATTTTTTTTGTTGTTGTTCTTGATGGAGATATTTAGTTCCTTATCTCTTGATTCTTGTTAAAAGACTCGTTTTTTCATTTCTTTATTCTGAGAATGTTTCGGAGGTCGATCAAATTACTTTTCAAACTTAGTTTTTATATTCTTAAATTCATTAGAATAATTGAATAACTTTTTTATCTGAAAGCTTCTGATGCAGATCAAAACAAATTGGTAGATTTTGAATTGAGTTTTTCGTAATTCTGCTATTAATTATAGCGAGGAAATTTCAGCAAAAGAGTGTCATACCACGATGCAAAATGGTGGCAGAATCTTGTAAACACCTTTTAACGACAACAATGGATCACCGTCCAGGAAACCTCGAAGGGTCAAAAAGAGTGTTGAATTTTTCGGTTCCAAATATCAGTTTGATGCTTCTATAAATCCACCTTCCCGTGCGAATACCTACCAGCGATATGAAATCATATGCTCTGTCTGGTGAAACCAATCAGACCGAATCATCTAATACATGGATTGAATTTGATGACTAGGAAAGAAAGAAATTTTTGAAAGATACAGAGATTAGCACAACCCCTTAAAAAGAAATACACATATAATAATGAAATATTCATTTAAATGTATATATAGTGTTTTTAAAGGGAGATTCCCAAATTTCTAAACAAAGACTGACCTACTTCAGACGCATAATGAGAGCAAATGGATTAGAAAAGATGTTGATGTTGAAGGAAGAGACGAAATGAAGTAAGAGAGGAAGACCTGCAATGAGCTGGCTAGAAGGAATCAAGAAGGCTACTGGAAGGTTACTAGATGAGCTAGATGGTCACTTACAAATCAAATTGAAGAATTTTTGTCCATATTGTCATCGGTAATAGTAAAATATAGGTAACCCAGGCTCCTGGAGCGTAGCCATAAGATCACCAACTCCCCGAGAGTCACCAAAAGTCGACTTAATGGATACTAACAACAACATCATCACATAGTTTTTAATATCGAATAGAATATTTTTCATATATTTGTAAAACAAATTATCAAGATATACGAATATTTTAAGAATTAGGAAAAAAAGTATTTGACTCTATAGAACACATATTAAACATTCAAATGAAAAAAAAATTTAAAGCGCGCCATCTATACTTAAAATTAGAAATCATTTAGTACACGATTATATATATACAAAAAATTCCTAAAGCTCATTTTATTCATTGGTCACTCGATAATAATCCCAATAATGTCTACATTAAAGTAAAATACAGTAGGAATTTATTTGAAAACTAGACAATATACCTGCACTACCTTTCCCTGCATCCCAAGGTAGTCATCCTTTTCTCAGTACAAATTTGTTTACATAGATAAAGAGGAAAGAATTTTGTGTAATAATCATTAAATTCGCTAAGAAAAGTTCTAATTATGTAAATATTTACCTGTATATACATATTATCTTTCAGTTTCTTGGAAAGTTGTCTGTCGAAGGACGTCAAAGTCCAAAAACTTACCGAATTTACAGTTTTAATAAAAGAAAGTCGTCACCGTTAACTTTTGTTCCTTCTTCAAGATGATGTCGCGTGTTTCCCCTCTGGTTCTTTGCGACACACGCTTCTTCTCTTCGTGGTTCACCTACCCGGGCTCCGGTTGCTCTTCCCTGCGGCTTCTCCCCGCAGGCCACCCAATGACGCCCGGAGTTCCACCTCTTTCTCCTGTGGAAACTCCCTTTCCTCTGGCAGTATCTCTCGGCCTTACCACTGGTGGGGGGACACGAGAGACTTACCAGAAGAGTTGTAGCAGCAGCAGTAGTAGTAGTAGTAGTAGTAGTAGTAGCCCGGTGACGATGGCAGTGGCGATAGTAACGACAGGAGACGGCACACAGACTTGAAGCACACTCCTTTATTGTCATCTCTTACTAACATTAAATCTAAACAAAACAACAGACAACGTGTATTTACATTATCCCACATCCTGGGGCCAACACAAAAGCATATTTGCATCCAAACTCCCCAGGAAACGGGACCACAGCAGTCGGCGACTCCCACATCGGCCAACAAGGGAATCCGGCGAAAGCGCCATCTATAGGCGGAGGTTGAAACCGTTTAGAGGCCTTACACGTAACAATGATGTCAGACGATTCCTTCTCTTGTAATTTAAATTCTTATCGTAAAGATAGAGGCTGCCTGGCCGGCATTCATATTTATATAAAAAAATAGACACTTCGGCCAGTTGGAGTTTTTTATTTTCTCAACGTTTCGACAAAAATCTTTTGTCTTCGTCAGGAGAAGTAAATAAAAATAAAGCATTTGGCACGGCGTTAAAAATTGATCTGAGGTGTGCAAGGGCGTTCTCACGTGATTTTACGAATTTAGTACAACATCTAAAGCGCGAGTCAAAAACAAATATTAAACTCGTCAAAGACTATTACCTTGGAAATAAAAATATATAATAATAAAATTAAAATAAACTAAGCAAAAATAAATAAAAAATAAAAAGTAAATATACATAAAGCTAAATAAATACATAATAACAGATTATTAGAGTATAGATTTATAATTATCTTCAAATTTCTATATGAAAATTTCACCTGGGAACATCAGTTTTAAAGAAGTGGGTGGTCATATGAGAGAGGGAGAGTCTGTGTGTCTGGCCAAACATCAATTAGTGAAGTGGACAAACAATGTCCGACAGCGTTGTCACCAGGCCTTGAACTCCAAGGACACTGGCCATTGATAATCAATTCCTTTGTCTTGCTGAAGATGTCGACAACTCATTGTCATCATAGACTCGTTATCTTCGTCGTCGGATGTCTTTCTTCATATGTCAGTCTGATGGACAACTTTCTGTTAGCTTCCTATATAGGATCTTAGAAGTAAAAATGTATAAGTATAGCTTGTTTAATATTTTTTACACTGTATATATACTTGTATGAAAAAATGATAGAAAAAATAAATAATAAAAAAGTCAGGTGTTACAATTACAATTATTTTATTTCCAAAGCGCTATATCCCGCAAGGGATACTTGCGCCAAACAAGGAGAAAAGTTTATTTATATAAGTTATTTACATTATTCAACGCATGAAAACATTAGAGATCCAGATTTTGTAGAAAGTTTAGAATGTATTTACAAAATGAATTGAACTTTAAATATGATTTTTTATCGGAAATCGAATCGATAAGTTCACAAACAACTAGTTCATTCTTCATTCTATAATCTTGAAATGCTGGGCAATCGATCAGTAGATGTCTTGAGGTTTGTTCCTCAATACCACAAAAGCAACTTGAATCCTCCACTGCCTTTATTCTATTTTGAAAACTTTTGAAATTTCCGTGGTTTATAACAAATTGAGTATTATAAAAATTTGGACGAAAGTATTTAGGTGTTGATATTAAAAATAAAAATGGCATATCCTGACCAGGATCACATGTGCTTTACAGAAGGCAGAGCGCCATCTGGTGGAACAGAAACCAACTATTTAATTGATTTAACCTGTTCCCTGACATGTGTTAAGCGTATTTACGCAAGTTTGGCCTTAAAATACCCATTTCTTGGTTTTTCAGGAAACATCTGGGACCTAAAATATTTTTGGTCGCAGTGGTACAGCCTACTCCACGCTGACGAGCGCCAACAGCACAAAACGCGTTCGTGGATGGCTTTTCTTGATTCATCAAGAAATTGGGTTGGCCAAATATCAGGGAACAGGCTAAATCAATATTTAGTTTATTTCTGTTCCACCAAATGGCACTCTGCCTTCTGTAAAGCACATGTGCTCCTGGTCAGGATATGCCATTTTTATTTTTAATATACGTGTATATCTACATTCATTTTAGCTATCAATACTCCTTCTCTTATACCAATTCTCTTTTATATACCATATATATAACTCTACTTTATTATATATATAATATTAATATAATACATATTATATTTATCAAATAAATAAATAAAAAGGCGGGGGGGGGGGGGGGGTCGGTGGATGAGTATTTTAAATCATTTATTTTCGACCTTACTACCCGGGATCGAATCCAGCATTGGGCACTTTTTTTATAATTTAAAGAAATATTTCAATATTGCAAAAATGAAATCTAACGAGAGTATAACTTGGTACTTTGGTGTTCAGAGCGTAGATGTTGTTGGCCAGGGTCGGGACGGTTGGCTGGCACAGGGTCTCGCTCCAGCCGGCGGGACATGGAAGGGGAGGGGCGGGGGTGGAGCAAATACATTACAGCACGGTCAGATTGTCTAATTGTCCAATTAATGATTCATCCGCTCACGCCACGGGTGCACAATTGATTAACCCGCTCCTAATGTACTTTGATATAGCGCGGGACTACATTTCACCAACAACACCTTAGTTCGTAACTTATACTTTTGTTGTTTGATGAATAGCGTCTCGATTCTTTCTGGTATTGCTGCGGTGGCGAATTGTATATGCCGTTGATTGTAGATATCCTCAATTTAGGATTAAATTTCGATTTTTTCTGAACTTTTTCTAAAGAAAAAATACTGCTCAATCGCCCTCCTGATTCTTGCGAGAGTACAACTTAATCAGTGAGTCCAAGTAATCAAAATAGGTTCTAGCATAATTGTAAATGTAAAAATCGGACTTCTTACTACATAGGTAGTGCACAGGGCCTATCTAATTCAATCTTAGTTTCCTCACCATTTGAACGAGGCCTCCGTTATATCCTGATAATACCTTGTCCTTTGTAATATGTACAGCCAACGATTTTGTCAACAAACTTCTTTTAAAACGTCACTTTTATTAAGGATTTCTAAAATACGTCCTCTCTCTCTAGCTCGAACAAATTCTAATATTAAAAATAAAAAAGCCTTCTGCCATCTAGAAATGTTCATGTGAGCCTGGTCAGGAAATACCTTTTTATTTTTAATATCAACATCTGACCTTTTTATATGTTTCTTTTTTTTTTTTCAAATTCTAATATATTAGCTGCAAATATTTCATGACGGTATGTGACTTTTGAACAGTGCTTAGAACTTTCTAGAATAGATATCCAAGGTAGCCTACAAATATAAGATTATGAATTGAGATTTCTACTTGGAAATTATAGGTTCACAATCAGCAGTGAAATCTTTTTTGATGACCGAAATACTGAGGATAGGTATATGACCGATATAGCGATGTAGTAATGAACACTGACAAACCGAATCAGTTGTTTTTTTTTCTTTAATTAGCTTCTTTTACAGACATTTTTAAAGCTAAATTGATACATACACTCATAGACAAAATTTAAGGAAGTTGTACCTTCTAACATGTATATCGGGATTGAGACAATAACTCTGAAAGATATTTGATACACAGTGACCTTTATTGAAGACACACGAGATAACCAAGTGTGAGCAAAATTGCCTCTGTCTCCTTCAATGTCTTCAACTTCCTTATATGAGCGTAATTTAAAAGATTGTAATCTTTATAGGAATATTTCTCAAGATAAACAAGGATTTAAAGATATAAAGTGATGGACATTTTGTCATTAGGGATTCGTGAAATTCTCGATATTCTCTAAAAAGGATGTGGCTAATTTGCCAAAGGTTGTGTAGCGGCTTTGTCACCGATCAGATCCTGATAATTTTCAGAGTCGATAGATGACGTCTAGTGTTTGGTTTATTTTGAGGTGAGAGGTGACCTTTTTTATATAAATGATAAATACACTCATGGACAAAACCTTAAGGAAGTGGAAAGTCTTCGTTGTTGCCGGTCGTCTGTTTCTTGAAGGAGACAGAGACAATTTTGTTCACATTTGGTTATCTCGTGTATCTTCAATAAAGGTCACTGTAATATCTTTCAGAGTTATTGTCTGAATCCAGATAACATGCTAAAAGGTAAAACTTCCTTAAGTTTTGTCCATGAGTGTAGATATATATTACGCCTCTTTTCAATAAAGTGTTAGAACGTTTCTTAGAAATACACGAAACTTTTTATTTGGAAATTTCGAAATGTAAATCCACAAGATGTGAACCTCATTTATTAAAACTATACTCTCTATGAGGAGATTATACGTAATTTCCTTTAAAATATTATGGATTATCAATAATACAAAAAACCAGAGGAAAGTTATTTAAAATTTACAATCAATAAAAACGCTCTAAATCCGTTTTGAATTTGATTCCAAAATTTGCTATGAACTCGAAATCACCAACCCCTATTTTTAAGCGATTAAAAATGAAAACACAATGGCTTTATACAATAAACTTGGGTTTCAAATTGGTTTCAGAGATAAAAACATTTTGAAGCTTAAATGTAGTTCGTAGAGAACACGCCGGCCCCAAATCTATTCCCAAGGTAATTGAACATGGTGTCCCTCCCTTCCATAATGACCCGGGTTCATTCAGGATCAATCCCACGGATGTTTAAATAGTAATTTTATTGAAAATGGAATAGACCCGCGGAGAGACAAATAGTTGGAGAGGTGACGTCATGAAGCGGAGGCGTGATTGGACGGTTGAGTCTTCGATCGACCAATGGCGCTGATCCTATTTGGCTTTATTTGCGGGCGGCCAATGGCTCGAGGGCTGAAGCAGGCCAATTGGTGGCAATTAGAGCCGTTTTTCCCTCTTGCGGCGCATTGTTTCGTCGAGCACGAAATCCCATTTTAAATACTGCAATTACCGCGTGGATAAAACACTTTATAATTTATTTAAGAGACGGTTGGGAATTGAATTGAGATTTTTTTAATGATTTGTTTGTGAGCTTGGTGTGTGTGTGTGTGCCCTTCGTGGGTTTCTCCCACACCGTTCTTCCGTGTGAAGAACCGTTAGTAGAGGGAACGAAACATAGCCTCTCTCACAAACCTAACCTGACCACAGCCCATACTGTACTGGGTCAATCAGAAAGGAGATCTCTTCCTGAACTCTAAAGAGATTTTAAAAAATCTGAATATGCACAATCTTGATGAACTGGTATAAAT